>CM037852.1:228650244-228990652 GCA_021234595.1 Delia radicum | reverse complement strand
TTATTATTTGGAATTCTCGTCTTATGTCGTTTTTATTGGGCAGTTAATAGTTAACAGCTTATGATCATCGTTATCATGAATGGTTTGGATTTATTTTTTTTTTTATTAAAAAGTAGGCTGAATTACTTTTTAATTAAAAATTTTAAACATAAAAGCTACAACTTATTCATGATTTTCAACATAATTTAATAAACATGTTAAAAATTATAGTAAAGTTTCAATGCAAACGATTTTTGTTTTTTGAAATTGTGATTTTGTTTAATCGATTTTTTTCGCTTAACTGTAACTATTTAAAGATAACTGATTTAAATTCATTGCGTTGTACTAATTACTATCATCATTTTTTTCTGTTATCTATCTGTCTATTTAATATGTTTTTTCCATTTATTTTTTGTCATATTCTTAATCTTAAGTAATTAGTATTAATCAACAATGAAAATGGGTTCATGTCCATTGCTGTCTCTTCACTTTACTACGATGTTTTTTGTTTTCACTTAAAGGATTAAAACTTTGCATTCTATCTACAAAACACAAAAACAAAATAAAATATTCCTAAAAATAAATGCTTGTACTTGTAAATATTGGTCAAGGCTCAAGGCAACGCCTTTGGTTCGTTTTTTTTTTTTTAGAAAAGGTAATTAAGCTTTTTGTTAAACAACTTTAATGCTACGTTTCCACTGAACGCGTTTTGGACGTGTTTTGAAACAAAACATGTTTTGTACATGTTTTACTATACATATTTTTTTTCAACAAAACACATGTTTTGCTCAAAACACGTAAGTGGAAACGCGGTATAACGCAAAATTTTATCACAAGTAATTAAGAATAAATAAATTCTAAGAAATTGTGTTTAAAATATTATATTTAGTAATTTCAGTAAAAAGGATATTATTTATAGCCTTTTTAATAAAAGCGATTTGTTTTGTGTTAAACAAACAAAAAACTATTGATTTTAGTTTCAATTGGAAAAGTAGTAACATTTTTATAAATCGTTATATAAAATTAGTTTTCTGTATATTTTATGTATAATTTTTTTTATTACTTCATAAAACAAAAAAAAAAAAAAACAAACTTGAGTAAAACTTTTTTTAGAAATTGACCCGCATTTATACTGTTTTTTTTTTTTTTTTTTGTAAAATAGGTTGGATGTAAATATTTGTTAACCAAATTCGATGACTGGCAATTGACTTTTAATCTACTCCAATGAATGTTTTTTGAAATCATCCGCCTTATTATTTGCAAAGCCTTCTTCAACCTCTCACCAGTTACATGTGGTATTATAAACTACACTTTAAATAACACAGTACAACAAACAATTTTAGGACTCAATTCTGATTTTCAATTACAATTGAAAATGTTCTAAATTTTGTTTTCATGCATAGATAACATATAAAAATCTCATAATTTCTGTGTAAGAAAAGCTGTAATATGAATCGGAATTTTAATATTCATGCAAAATAAAGTCTATAAAGAAAAAAAAAACAGCATATTTGTGGATTTGTAATCCAGTTATTGAGCAAAAATGGGGAAAAAAAAAAATAAAAATCGGAATTTTTATTTTGATGCAAAATAAAGTTTATAAAGAAAAAAGCAGAACATTTGTGTGCGCCCCAGTAGGCTAGTTGGTAGCGTGCTGGCTTATCTGTGCGGAGGTCGTGGGTTCCCACCAGAGGCATTGGTCTGTTTTCGCTACAACGCGCCGAATGCCATAGTAGCTAGTGCTCGGTTAGGGTAATAGTATATAATTTGTAATTATATGATCACTAATTAATAAAAAAAAAAACAGCATATTTGTAGATTTGTAATCCAGTTATAGAGCAAAAAAGGTGAAAAATGGGGAAAATTTGCCATTTTTAAGGCACCGGATGCACTTTTTGTTCCGCATTTTTTTTCTCCTATTCAATATCTACAACTTTGCTTCAGACACAAAAGAGATATTCCGTACCGGTATACCGAGATATAACCGTGTTAAAATATAGAAAAAGTGTTAAAAATTCGCCTTTAACCAAAAAAATTTGTGTGGCCATTAAGTTATTACTGTAGCCAACTTGACAAAACGAAGTTCTTATTTTTGGGGCTGCTTTAACGTGCAATTCCCAGAATTGAGTTATAAAATTCTGTGTTGAAAAATGTTGTACTATGTAATACGTCTGCAATTTAACCAAAATACTTCTAATTTTCGTCTTTAAATATTTTTTTTTTTAAATTAGCAAGTATTCGATTACTAATTCTAAACCAAACTTAGCAGAGTTTTATTGAGTTTAATTTAAATTTTTTTGTATTTACTAGTTTTTAGCGGAAAACTTGTTTAATTCACAGAAATATAATTTCCATTTAAATTTCTATATTTTTCCTGACATAAATTCCCGTTGTCAATCCACCCTAATGTATTTACATACCCAGACTGAAAAATACAATAGGCACAGCGCTGGCAAAGCGTCGCCGACGGTTGGTTATGCGTTGGCAGAACGTAAGATTAACAGTCTTGAGAGTGTAGTCCTGTTACCCGATTGTTAACAGTTACCAACCATTGGTTTGAACTAACTTGCAACCGTAGGCATAAGGTTGATAATGAAAGAAATGTGGTGATTTCAAAAACCCTAAATTTAATTAATTTTAAGAAATTTTTATAGAAGAAGACTAAACGTTTTCCTTTAAAAATTATAAACACTATTAATTTAATTGTGAAAGGCGTGTTAGAGAATAATAATGTATTTTCTAAAAATCATAACTACATTGTAAATTTTCAATTTTCGGAATCAGACTGCGCAGTTTGTGGTATTGAACCTTCGTCAGTGACCCTGTTTATTTTTTTTTATTTTTTTTTTTTTTTGAATAATGTAATATTTGTTATGTTTTTATTTGTTCGATTGCGTCTATATGAAATTTTCTTTGCAATCACTGACCGTGGTATAGATAAACTGATTTCTAATGCCACATGCACTCGCACTACACGTTAGACAGAACGCTTTAGGCCTCTGAGCTATCGTCAGGTCGAGTTTAATTTAAGTTAGACTTGTGTCTGCCTTTTTTATGGACAGGCGTCATCAGTGATTTGCCATTTAAATTGTATTATTATTTGTGTCTTATAATTGTCAGATTGTCTCTATATGATAAATTTTTTAGCAACCTGTGGCTGTAAGAATCAAACCTGCGCTTCTTCTTACATTACAAACGTAACAATACCAAGTCATGACCGATTAGCGATCACATCCAAGTATGGCCTCGAAAGTAATGTAGCTAAATCGCAGTTTTCTTTCCTATTAGCTTTTCTTTTTTCTGAAGTGACCAACACTAACAAACACAAATATTCTATTTTAAGATTTTTTGTTTATTTTTCTAATCTCCTCCGTCTCTATTTCACAGTTGAGATATCGCACATGAAACATTTTATAATGTATTTAAGTACAGTGTTATTTTAATTAATTATTCTTTAATTAATTATTAATTTTTAATTAATAGGCATTTCTAATTGGTTGTAATATTGGTAAAAACAATATTGGCAAACCAATTTGTGGGTTGTAACCGCAAAACACATGCTTTGCAAACAAAATAGTGCTTTTCTACTCTGAGAGAATTCTCTTCATTTCAGTAATGAATTTCTTCATAGCTTTAATGAAAATTTTCACTGGAATTCGTCCATTGTAAATTTTCATAGAATCTATGAAACAGGTTTCATTGAAATCTTGAAAATCTTCATAAAACTAATGAATCATTCCGACAATTAAATGTTTATAGAATATATGAAATAGTTTCATACATATTTTTAGTATTATGAATTAATAAAACTCTTCATGAATGTATTGAAAAATGCATTGGAACTAAGCCAATGAACCGCTCCAACTGATTTTTTAAACAATTTCATAAAAGTCCAAAATTAATGTAAGGCTACATTGAAATAATAAAGCACAATGTTGAACACTTGGTTAACTATATTAAATCTCAAAATCTAAAGTTTCAAATGTATGAAAATTATTGAAATTATGAAAATTTATGAAAAAATAAAAAATTAGGTCTTTAAAATAATGTCAGACCAAAAGTTTCGTTATATCTGTGTGGATATAATGGAATTTTTCATTGAATCTACGAAGATTTTCTATGAAATTGTTTCATCAATATCATAAAGGATAATTCTTTCACTGTATTATACTATTAGTTGTGACTTTGGTAATTTTTAACACGGTGGGTGTTATAAAAATAGCAACGGTTTGCCAGTATTATTTTTTTTTTGTACTGTTGTCCATTTCTACTTGGGTATTCATATGTTTTATTGTTGGGAATCAATACAAAAAAACTTTAAATAAAGTTAATGGTATAAACGTTGTTTTGGGAGGAGTATTTTTAGTGCAGTCTCAAGGGAATGTACAAGAATTTGTGTTCAATTTTTTACCCAGTGTGTAGAAAAGCGTTTCCATATAAGTGGTTATATAAGTACATATTAGGTAACGGCAAGTACTTATAATTGTCATTACAAATCTCATTACTTTTATATATACAAGGCTGCTTCTTAAAAAAAAAAACAAAAAGACGAATTTTGAAGGGGACGACACTGTGTTGGATTAAGATGTATGAACAAAAAATTGACTAATTTTTTTTAAATTTTCGAAAAAAAATTTAAGGGCGTTACCAACTTTGAAAATTTTTGCTGATTTTCAAAAAGGACATATTTCATAAAAATAAATTTTTGATAAAACTTCAAAAAAAAATTGACACAACATTTTTTTTTAAATTTATTTAACACCGACAACTAAGGAAAAAGGGTTAACTACACTAGAACAAAAAAATGGATAAAATTTCACATTATTTTCGCAGCTCCAAAGGCGAATAAATAATTTTATAAAATTAAAAAATTGCAAATATTGATATACATCATGGGGATTAAAAGAAAAATAATACTGAAGGGATATCTCTTACCACTTAGCGTGTGGACTGATTTGGAGGAAAATCAGTATTTTTGATAAACAACATTTAAAAAAAATATATTTTGGTTGAAAGATACCAACTTTACATTGTAAATAGTTTCATTAGATCAAAATAACTTATTTCCGAAATATTAAATAATTGGCGCAACGTCGTTAACCCATGTTAACCGGAGATGTCAAAATTGTCCCACAAAATAAAATAGAATTTTGAATTCAGACTGAATTTTGTTTAAATTAACCAACAAGTTTAGTTCTACATTTAGTTTAGACGTTCTACACTCAAATAAAAAAGTTTGTAAAGTCAGCAAAAAGTTTTGCTGAGTCAGCAAAATTTTAGTCAGGAGGGTGCTTGCAAAAAAATTGCTAATGTCAGCAAAATCTTTTGCTGAAAATCAACGAGCTGATTTTTAGCAACAAAATTAGTAGATTCAGCAAAAGTTTTGCTAACACTTAGTAGATTTCAAATCAAAAAACCCTTGCTAAAAATTAATAAAATTTTTGCTGAATATTAGCAGACTGAAAAAAACTGAAAAAAATTGTACAAAAATTATACTTTAGTTAATTTATTTGCTGAAAATCATAAAACATATTTTTGTGATTCTTTTTAAAATAATTTACAATACGTTACAACATATAAAAATGTTCACACTCCCAAATTGACGATATGAATTAATGTAATATCTAAAAACAATAGAAATAATTATATATAACATAAACGAAATTATCTTTGAACTACTTACATCAATTATTGTCTAAATGATTGCTGTTTTTTAAAGGAACGCAAATGCCGCAGAGTATTAAAGAAACAAAACGAAAAAATAACCAAATATAACATTAAGGAAACAGAAAAATCTACCTAAGATGTATATCTTTGTCTTTCGCTTTAGTCTGTCTACCTATTGCATATTTGTTTGCAATTTGACCACACAAGATTATTAATATATATAAACATTTAGTTTACAAATACACATTTAATCTATATTAAATATTTTTTTTTGTCTTTTATTTAATTAATAGACAATTACTTTCACAAGCCGGTGATGACGAAAAGTTGAGGTTGCTTTAATCCACAATTTTGTTTTATGTATGAAAAACAGATACAAAAATCTTCCATGGTTGATTTTTTTATATTATGTCTTACTGGAGTTGTACTTTTAGTATAATTTTCCTCGTCACTACATCGTGATATGCCGCGACATCTAAGTTGTAGTTCACACTATTGATGTGCTTATCAACACAATTTTTTTAGCAAAATAAATTAGTAAAACATTAGTAAAATATTAGTAAAACATTAGTTCAAAACAGTTAAGTACTGAATAAGTATAACTAAAATTTTAGTTTAAAACATAATTTTAGCAAAAAATTTGCTGAAAAATAGTATACTTAATTTACATGATGTTTTACTAACTTTTCTACTAACGTCTTTTTTTGAGTGTACCATCTGAGCTATCTCGACAGTCCATGTAGAAATTGCCAACCGTACCAAAAACAATTTTGGTAAAACCAACTGTGTTAAGAATTACCAAAGATACAACTAATATTGTAATAGGAATACACTGTTTTATTTGCATCTTATTTATTTTCGAGAGTTGTTATCGAATTCCTCTGACTTCGAAAGCAAATTAAAAAACATTAGTTTTTAATGCGATATTTAAATGCATTTTTCATATTGTTCTCCCCTTATAAATTTTTTTAATCATGCGTCAAAGGGAAATTTAAAATTTTTTATATAAAATGAAATTTTGTTGCAATTTTTGGATACATTTTACGAAATGCATGAATAAAACAAATTTTAAAGTATAAAACAATTTGCAAAATAAATCTAAAAACTGCATTTGCAGTAAATATGAATTTTTTTAAATATATATATACGCACAAATCTAATGATTTTTGAATTAGAGAAATCCGAAAACTACTTTCAAATATATGCCTTTTAAAAATTACATAACTACTTTGAAAAGGAGCTCTAATCTTTTATTTCTGCGAACATTTCGCTAGAATTGCTATACAGAATTGACAAATAATTATTTAAAAAAATAAATTTTTGCCTTCCGCGGTGTGACCTTTTTCATAAATTATTTAAAAATATAAAAAAGATGAAAACACCCAAAACTTATTTCTGTGCGAAAAATCTCTTTTTTCAATTTAATTTTACAAATAGATAAAGTCGGTAATATGCAAACATTTTTTCAGTTTTTGCTCAATACATGAATAACGGATAATTTTAAATTAACTACTACTACACTTATTAAATGTCAGTCATTTGTAGAACAAACTAAATTCTTTACTAACCTTGTAGTTCATTTGAAAAAATAAACCACATCAAATGACTGTTTTATGATTTTACATTAATTTTTTTACAGTAGTTTTTTGTTATTTAAAAAAATAAATGTTTTTTTATTTTTTTACTAACATGTGGTTAATTTTTACTACAATTGTTAGTAGTTTTTTGAACATTAAAAAACAAATGACAATGTTAGTTGAATTTACTGAAATGTTCGAGTAACTCGTCCTTTCTTTAAGTGAAATTTCATTTGTTTTTAACTACATTTGCAGTGGTTTTTACGTACATAGTATTCTAAGTGTATGATCATCAAAAGTGTCCAGCTCATCTATGACTTGTCTTTAATGAGTTAGATAATATCCGTTTACCCGTTTCCAAGTCAAAGTAAAAATTTTTAAAAAATATCCTTAAAGCTTAAAAACTAGTTTTATGAATATTGTTTACATAAAAACAACTCAAATACAAAATTTTTTTACTTTGTGTTCCACTTTTTTGCTTCACTGTATCTGCATATGTACTATGTCTATTATAGGAAGGTATAAACCATATTGATTGAATAACAAAAAAAAATTAATTTTTGTTGAAATATGAAAAATATGAAAAAAAAAATTAAGATAAACAAATAAAGTGTAGACATTTTTCCAAGGGATTATAATTTATATAGGGATACACACAGTTATGATTGTATCTTTACACTTATATGGGTGTAAATAAAAGATATTTCTTTTTAGCAACTTAAAGAAATCTTTTTCGATTGTTTGTATAAAAAATTTACCCAAATCTATTGTTTGCCTTTGGCAAAAACCATAAATTTTATTTGTGGAGGCAAAAGTAAAAATGGCAAAAGTAAAAAAGTAATATCGCAGAAATATGTCAACTTATTTCAAAAAGTTTTATAATGTAACCCTATTTTGTCTTTGGGTGAGGAAGTACGCTTACACTCAGGAAATTAAGAAGGTAGAAATGATTAAAAATAACAGTTGTAGGCAAAAAGGCGATGACTGTATTTGTCATAAAAATGACTAACCATGTAGTATTTTTTAACTACTTATTGATAAAACAGCTACAATAGTAGCTAAAACGACTAAAGAAGCGGTCAAAACCAACTAACCTTAAATGAACTCATACACCATAAAAACGAGAAGCAAAACAATAAAAATAATGAACACACAAACAAATAAAAAACCATTTCACTCAAAAAAAGACCGATTCAATAACTTTATTTGCTCAAATTCCGCCAACATCGAAAATTGCTAATTCAATTAGAAATTGATAGCTCTTTAATTGAATTGTTTTTCAATTAAATAATAACTCATTGTATACCTTCTCAAAAAGCAAAAAACAATTGTATAGCTTGAATTTTAACATTGATGTTAAACCGGAATGTAATTCTTATTTAGTTAGCCGATTTATTTATACTTATGTGAACAAATTCACACAGAAATTAGTTTTTTTCTTCTTTCTATTGAAACGTAGGGAGTATGTATTTTTGCAAAAATTAGCCCATTTGTTAAAATCAGATTTTTTTTAAAATAATTTTTAGTTTTTTTTTTAGCATTTTTTGTTTAAAAAAATTGTTAAATTTTTTTTTAAACAAAATCTAATTTAAAAAATTACATTATTAACTTTATGATAATGTTTTAGAATAAATTAATATTCACATGTAAACCATGTAAATCACTGAAATTAAATTATTTAACTTAATAAAGTAATAAACCTAATGAGAATTAATAAAATCTAATTCAAATGGATTTAAAATATTTATTACTAATACATAAACATTTAAAACATTTATAAAAAAAACAACAACAATATTTTTTGAGCGATAGTATAGAAAATGCCAAGCAAGTTCCGAACTTGAACAAATATTTTATTGTTTCAATTAAGGGTCAAATAATAAATTTGAAAACAAAAAACTCTACAGATTATTTGTTAGGACAATAATTGAATAATTTTCATTTTCATTGCACAATTAAAGGTCGAAAAAAAGATAATTTTTATTTTTTAATAAAAATTATATCAAACTTGTATAAAAGACAAAGTACAGTCTAGTTTACTTCCCCTGTTTTGTTTATAAACGAAACAAAAAATAAAAAGGAGAAAAAAACAAAAAACGTGTATTGAATATCCACCAGAGGTGGACCTTGCACATAACAAACAAGTTTTCAATTTATTTTTTGATCAATGGTTATAAACTTTAATTTCAAACTCATATATTAGTTCTCATGTAGTGAGTAAACTAGTTTATATGAATGTTTCATGTTTGGCATGGGATTGTTACTACTTTCAAAACGTGTTCTGATAATGGGAACCTAGAAAATTCCCGAAATGGATCTGTCAACACATTCCTGAAAGGGTCTCTTACTTAAAATACAATTAAAAAAAAAAAAAAAACGCTTGAGTCAACGAAAATTTTAAATTTTAATATATACCACTGGATTAAAACGGATTTTACCACTGGATTCTAGGCCCCAAAATTAAGTTCAGGGTTTTGGTGTTGCATTTTCACATACTTTCTGTGCTATTATTTGCAAACTATGAACATATCAACAATAAGAAGTATAAACTAAACCTCGACATAAACGTAATCGTTTTTTAAATAACTAACAAAAATTAACTGTTTACTGCAGAATTACTGTTTTGGTACACTCATAATAATCCATGCTAAAAATACGAAAATAATGTCAAAACAACAAAAACTTTCGTAAAATGAACAAAGATTGGTTTATTTTACGAAAGTTTTTGTTATTTTGACATTTATTGGTATTTTATGCATGGATTATTATCAGTGTAGTTGTTTATTAAAATACTAATATAACTACTCAAATAAGTGTTACAGGAGTAAAGTATTTTTGGTTAGTTATTTTTTGAAATGACTATCTTAAATATAAGCTTTCCATTTTCTCATAGAAAATTACTACGGTAACAGTTAAAACAACCACTACAACTTACTACCCGAATGACCTACATGTAGTTACTGTAAGAATATTCTGAGTGTACGCATATACAAATTTTGATGACAATTTTTTTTAAAAAAAAAAGAAACCTAAAAGTTTGTTAGAATTGCTTTAGACTTTATTTAGCTAATAAATATTTTGAAATGTTTCTTAAACTTTCCTACAAACATATTTTAAAATTTTTTAATTTTAAACTTTTCCTACAATAAATTAAGGAACAAATTTTGTAAAACTAATTGTGGAGAAATGTTTGAAATGTTTTGTTTTATAAAATTTAGGCTTTATTTACAGAATTTATTATATTGCTGCGTATATGAAATTAGGGTATTTAAATTGATTATGTGGTACACTCAAAAAAGAAGTTAGTAAAATCAGCAAAAAAATGCAAAACTACTTACATCAACGTTTTTTTTTTCGATCTCACTCCTTATTCATAAATATTTTTTGTTCAAGGTACTTTAAAAATAGTGAACATTTTTTTTTCAAATCATTGTATGGCAACCCTGGAATTGCAAGTTTTGTAATTTTTGTAGCCAAGACTTCAAGTTTTCACATGATTTTAACTTCATTGTTATATCGCCTTCTTTTCATATGTTATAGCCCCTTAAAAATGGACGTGTCTTTAAAGACACATTGGTAAAAATGTGTTAAATTCATGTATTTTAACCGATTCAATGCGGTTATCGGTTTGGGTAACGCTATTTTCTTGGATTTCAGTTATTTTTAACGATAACTGTATTTTAATTATTTCGGTAACGGTAATTTAGGATAATTATGATAAGGATATTTTAAGGATAACCGTTTTCCAGTTATTTCAGGTAGCGGTATTTTAAGAGTAACGTTATTTTAGTTATTGTATATGTATTGGACTTGTCCGCTCTTGTTTGGAAAAATAAATGTATATTGCGATTCTTTCTCTCAAAATATACGTATATACCAAAAATTGGCTCAGTCAGACTATATCTAGAGGTCTTTTATATATTACGTGTTTCGGCGTTATTGTATTTTTTTTATTCACAGTCAGAAATATGACTGTGTATTCTTGTTTTACAGTGTATTTATATAATTTGATCATTGTTAATACTATTCCTTATAATATGTATGAGTTTTCTATCACTTATATGTATCGCTGCGCCCACCTTCGGTGTTCTCATAGCATTTACCCCCACCGAAGTAAAATAATGAATCAGGGCTATGAATCAAAAAGCTTCAATAAATTCGCCAGCTGTACATCAGGTGGCGAGCAACAGCTGTTCTAAGACATATCATCTCGCGCAATTACAGTGTTGCCATGTTTGAAGCCCTTAATATTTCACCACCTTTCATCTCTCCACTATCCCCTTTCCAAAGAAAGCAACACATTAATTAATAGGAAGAATTTCCTGAGTGTTGCTTCTCGTTATAAAAAAAAAAACAAATAATCTATAGAGTTTTTGTTTTCAAATTTATTAATTGACCACTTTCAGGAATGTGTTGATAGATATATTTCGGGAATTTTCTAGGTTCCCCTCATCAGAACACTTTTTGAAAGAAGTGACAATTCCATGCAAAACATCAAGCATTCATATAAACTAGTTTTCTCACTGAACGAGAACTAACATATGAGCTCGAAGTTAAAGATTATCACCATTGATCAAAAATAAATTGAAAACTTGTTTGTTATGTGCAAGGTCTACCTTTGGGAAATATTTAATGCACTTTTTTTGTCTTTTTCTTCTTTTTAGTTGTACATTTGTTTTGTTTAAAATAAAAACAAAAACAAAATGTACAGGGGGAGTAAACAAGACCGTACTAAGTTAACATAAAGTTAATTAAAGAGTTCTTAGTGATTTGGGTACTGTCTTCCTATGGTAGTATTTCACGTTCATTTGGAGTAAGTTTTTGCGAATTGTTGCCTTGGAAACGCGATTTTTTTTTTGCCAACATACGATTTACTACTCCAATTTGATTAATAGCCGATTTTTTCAATTTAAGAAGCTCAGCCGTGATAAATATTTTCGGACGTGATTTCTTTTTCATCCCGCTTGGTGCCGCCCCATTTTCAAATCGTTTGAATATGGAATATATGTTGTGCCACGTGTTACTTGTTCCTTAATGATATAACAATTCGTTTTTAGGATACCGTCCCGGCATGTCATTGATATTTTTCCTTAAACTTAATTTTTGAATTTTTGAATTTTTTCACTTTTGAATATTTAAAATAATGCTTATACTATAAGATTTTTTTGATATGCATTTTGAAAAAAAAAAAAAAAAAAAAAATAGGTTGTCGCCCTAAATCCGAATCTGAAGTAAAAAACGTTCTTCCAGCTCGCATTTTCGAGTTGTGGACCAATCTTTTTGATTGTTGATTGTTCAATATTGCGGAGAGTTCTTTAAAATCTTTTTTATTTTTATGGATTTGAATCCTACATAAATTCAACTCTACTATATCGGGAAATGTGCAAATGTATTTTGGAACACCAGAGAGGTAACGAAAATGAGTTCTTTTTGAAATTGTACCTAAAACATTCAGATTTAAAAAAAAATAAATTGGACATATTAATATTGAAAGCATGTTTGTAACATGCACTTCAATAAATATAACTAGGGGTAAAACTTGGAAATCTAAAGACTGGGATTAACAATATGTAGACTGAAGCAGATCACGAAACATTTATAAATAAACAAACAGACAGAACTAAACACATAACGGAAAGCGTTTGAGAGATACAAAGAAAAAACTTAATACACTGAAAGAAAAACAGTTTAAAACTTACCGGCTAACATTTTATGAAAAATTTGTTGAGAATAAAACTAAAATAGAGATCCCATTATAATGCTGGTGGATGTTATCATTAGGCAAAAAATTCGCGATTCCGGTTGAAAAACAAAAATTTTCCCCAATTCACATTATAGCGGACATTGAACAATGCATTCAAGAAATATATGAAAATTATGATAAGGAAAAGGATATAGCCAGAACGAAGTTAGCCAATGGCATAGTAACATTTAATCGAAAAATTAGAAACACACCAAAGGAAAAATTCATGAAATGCTCCGGAAAATAAAACAAAATAACTTCAACGATATTCAAAAACACACCACAGTAAACCATGACAAACATTTTTACAGTGTAAAATACGTCCCTGGACTCACTGACAATAAGAATTTAAGGAAAACAATAGAATCACCAAAAATAAACTTTGCATATAAACCCAACACAACAATAAATAAGTTATTTTAATGTTAAAGCACCGATCAAAAACGAAATACGATGTAAAGGAACCAACGATTACGATTGCCAATTAATATACATAGGAACAACAAAAATAAATTTAGAAACAAGAATGAACGAACATAAGATGGATATTGAAAAAGGCAGAGAATCAACAGCACTGTCACAACATATGCGAAATACAGGCCACACAGCTGATTTTAACAAAATAAGAATATTAGATAAAGAGAATAACGAAAGAAAAAGATTTACCATAGAAAGCATACGAATACAACAAAATAAACAAAAAACAATGAACTTAAAGTAGGATACAAATAACATAAGCGCTAGCTACAGAGTTGCATTTCAATAGAAATCGAACGGTGATATTAATTTAAGCTGTGTTTTATATTGTGTTTCATGTTTTTATGTTCGTTAGTTAAATTTAATTATGTTTTAATGTGAAAAATATTCATGTTATTGTAAGTTATAATTGTTTTAATTAATGGTTATTGTACTAATATAATGTTTCATTATTTTAAATAGATGAAACCCCTAGAAAAAGTCAACAAAAAATTGACGAAATGTCGGGTAAATAATGTAATTGACTTGTTTTATTTACATTGGAATAATTTGGGCCAGATGCGCTTATGGAAAATACCTTCAGAAATTAAGTACTTAAAAATAGTTTTATTATAAATTTGTGCAAAAACTGCTATATCCATAAAATATTTAAAATTCTGTTAAATTTCGGCCTAACCCTTAATTTATAGCGACCTCTAAATTTGGACCTAGCATTACTGAGCACTATTGAAACAGGGTCAGCCTTGTGGAGCTTTAAAATTCTACAGTCGTTTTTTTTTTTTTTTGGCCGCCCTAATAAATATGCATGCGCACCGATACTTTCAGGCCCCTCATGCCCGATTTTCAATGACCGATATGTTTAAACTTCTAAAACATATCTACTTACAGCTATTGTTTTTTCTGATCTTTGGCAGATTATCTTGGTGTCGGTATTTTAAGATTACGCTAAATGAACTATTTCGGTAACGGTATTTTAGCGATATCTATTTACAGCTATTATTTTTTCTTATCTTGCCAGATTATCTTGGTGTCGGTATTTTTAGATAACGCTATATCCACTATTTCGGTAACGGTATTTTAGCAATAACGGCTTTTAGTAATTTCGATAATGGTATTTTATGGATACTTGTATTTCAGTTATATTGGTAAGGATATTTTGGAGTGTCTGCTGGGGTTAAAAAAAAAAAACATATTATAGGAGTGGCCAGATCGTCGGCTGTGCTGGCATGTCCGCGTTTAAGCTCGGCTAGAGCTCGCCGGTATTGGGGGTGATTCTTGCCAACCTCTGGCTATTTTTGACACTTACAAAAAAAACATGCCAGGCTTAATGTTAAAAAAAAAAATAAAGAATAAGGGATGAAGACCCGAAGCAACCTATAAATTATATATTTAAATGACACTCCACGACCTTCCTATAGTACACTCAAAAATTATAAAAAACACTTGGCCGGTGTAATGCCAAGTCGGCAGCCCTCCCTCTTGAAGTTTATAAGGACTTCACCTTGATATCCGCGCCAGAAATTTACCGGATGTCCCAAACGTCTTCACTCCGCAGGCTACTTACCTTTCCCTACTACCACTGCTCACTTATTTAGCAGGCCATTCTTATAAATGACAACATTTCACTGTTTTCATATAAACGTTATAAACATTTCGGGTTCTTTATTAATAATTTAATTTAAAATTGAAAAATTCATCTATTGCCTTATTTGGCCACAAGCTATATTTTATACAAAAAAATTAATTTATATAAAAAAAAAACAAAATTCTCAAAAGTTAATTCATAAAATGCAAAGAAGTAATTTGGAAATCGCGGTGAAATAATTAAATTTGGCAATTTTAATTCTTTTTCATTTTCTTTTTTTTTTACGACTTTAACATTTACACATTTGGAAAATTTAATTTGGCAAAAATTTATATAATTGGAAATAATAAATTAAAATGCTTCCAATGCGGTAAAATAAATCCAACCGATAAGTATAGCTTTAACAGGTAAGTATGGCCTCAAAAGGTAAGTATTGCTCCAACAGGCAAATTTAGCCGCAAACTTAAAAATTTCCTTTTTACCAACAATTCAATATATTCCCTTTAGGATTTCATCAAGATGGAGGTATTCAAAAATGCTGCTGCTGACCGAAATCTTCCCAGGCGTTTATTAAGGTTTGTCCGTCCGTTTTCAGTCCTAAGGTACGTAGTTTCCGTGCGAAATTTTTCGTTCTAATTATTTTATTTTCCGACTAAATATTTTGCTATTGCTTTTCTTTTTCTTGTATTTTAATTATTTTCTTTTTTTCCAGGGTTGTTCTCAAATATTTTCTTTTATTCAAATTTTATTTTCTTCCTGGTAGAGACACCATTAGTGCCACCAACCCACGGGCAACTTTACCCCTAAATTATGTCGCAACCTACAGGCCTGAGCTCAACCCTATGTTCCGGCGCACTTCCTTTTATAAAAGCAGAGGATATTATATAAAAAAGGTTATGTGGACACTATATGTTTTCCCTAATCATTCATGTTAAAAAAAAACACAACACAATTTCAATATATTTAATTCCATTTCTGTCCGTTAGAAGTCGTCCTGGTAAATCGGTCCCTATCCGTACTTAACCTTAATATACCTGACACCCCAGGCTTGGTGGTGTCGATGCAGCTACTCCAGCGTTGGGTCAGACAGCGGTGGTTGTTGCGGCAGATGGCGTTTAGCAAAACAAAATGAATGTACTTGTGTGTTGTTGAAAATTTATTTTTATGTTTGTATGCAAAAACGTTATGTATGTATGCAAAAGCTTTAATAAAGTACACCGAAATTCCTCCTAGTGTTGTTGTTGTAGCCAATTTTTATTTCACCAAGACCACTTGTCTGACCTTTCTCTCTCGTCGCAAAATCCAAAAAGGAAGTTCCTAAATCTCCATTTTTCTATATTTTTTTTTCTTCCCCAAAACAAATTGACATCATCATTGTCAAAAAAAAAACAATAAAAAATTATCCGCAACTACACACGGTTGTTTATAGTGTAGTTTTTTCCTTCTAATCTATTACAAAACCTCAACACCTCACCCTCTTGTACCTACACATGACAATTTTACAGTTAACGGTATTTCAATTATTAAGGTAACGGTATTTTAGCAATTACAATTGGCAGAATGGGTCTTGAATCGATAACGGTATTTTAGCGGTATTGACTGCTACCCCTGGTTAAACTTATCAAATTTATGATAAAAAAATTTCAAGTCTTTCAATGATATTTATTACCTGCTACAATTAAGATTTCTTCCAAATTTATGTACGGTATTTTATAATTGAACTTGAACGACCATAATTTACTTCCCTTCCATTTACTTCTTTTATTTTCAAACATTTTCCTTAAAAAACATAAAAAACTGTTAAAGAACTGTCAAAAGTTATGGCAGTTTTTTTTTTTTTGTTTTTTGCTCAACTCTGTTGTTACTTGTTAACAAAAATTTTTAAATTGCCTAACTTAAGATTTCCTTCTCACTTAACTAAATAAGCGAGTGAATGAGTGAGTAGATATTTTTGTGAACAATTTTACTTTTTTGCTGTACAATTATTTTGGTAAAAGTTATGTCCTTTCACGTAAAGTACTATAATTTTTTTCTGCTTTCTGTTCATTCTTTAAAAATGTTTTATGACACTTTTGGTACACTCAGGCAAAAAAAGTTAGTAGAAAATTTTTTTAAATATCTTCAATTCCACTTAACTATTTTTTTTTTTGTTACTGATTTTTGGTACAATAAATTTTTAGTAACAATTTTTGCTATTCTCATTTTACGAAGAACTGAATTTTTTACTAATTTTGTTGCTAATTTCAGCAAAACATTTTACTATTTTTTTTTTTAAAGCAATTGCTAAAATTGGCAAACAATTTTGCTAATTCCAACAAATTTTATATTTAAGAACATTTTGTTCGGAATAATTAAAGCCTATATTTACAAAACAAATTGGCCTAAATCTATAAAAATAAAGCCTAACTACACTCGGGGAAAAAAGTTCCATCATATTGACGAAAATGTTTCATAAATCGTTTGTCATCAATTAAACTCTGGCATAAAAAAAAAAAAAAAAAATCACTTTGAAAGCGACCTAGTTTAGGTTGTTAGTCTTGGTGAGTACATTACGAAACTGGTTTTAGAAGTTCCAATATCACCCAAATTTTCGAGATAACGGTAAAAATGTATTTTTTGCGACTGTCGAATTCAAACATTTATAACTCAGTAATTTTTCAACCGATATAGGAAAGACGACGAGGTAATTTTCTTTTCAAGACAGTTTAAAAATTCAAAATCGGTTGAAAAATGACTTAGTTATAAATGTTTGAATTCGATAATCGCAACAAATACACTTTTACCGTTATCTCGAAAATTTGGGGTTATATTGGAACTTCTAAAACCGGTTTCGTAATGTACTCACCGAGACTAACAACCTACACTAGGTCACTTTCAAAGTGATTTTCCTGTGTAACACAGTGTTATTAATCATTTTTATGCAGTTTTCATAAATACGACAAAAGTTTTATTTAAATTGAAGAAAAAAATTTTATAGATCTTCATCATTGCATAAAAATGTTTGTGAAACTAATTTTATTCATGGTAAATGAAATTTATTTATTATTCTACGGCTTTATGGAATTCTAAATTATAATAAATGGCGTAACATAGGAACATAAAATCAATATTGATAAAAATTGAACCAAATTATATTTTCTTTGCTACTCTCATTTTACAAATTCCTAACATTGTTTACTAATTTTTTATTGCTAATTTAAAAAATTTGTAAAATTGCATTTAAAAAATGTAGATTACATGGAAAAATTAAAAAAAAATCATCTTTTTTTTAATTTACCTAAAAAAATGTACACCGTTGCAAAGGTCTCTTAATATCAATTGAAGTTCCGAATTTTCGTTTACCATTGATTGAAATTTGGATTTGATTGAAATTAGGATTTTTTCTTTAGAAATGTTGAGGTTAAGAAGAAGAATAAACGTTTTTCTCTAAAAATTATAAACACTATTAATTTTTAAATCAGACTAGACTAGTTTCTTGCTTGTTATGGACAGGCTCATCAGTGATTTTCCATTTAAATTGTATTATTATTTGTGTCTTATAATTGTCAGATTGTCTCTATATGATAAATTTTTCAACAACCTGCGGCTGTAAGAATCAAACCTGCGCTCATCTTACATTACAAACGTAACAATACCAAGTCATGACCTTTTAGCGATCATAACCAAGTATCGCAGTTTTCTTTCCTATTAGCTTTTTCTGTTAATGTATATTATACTCAGAAGTGACAACACAAATATTCTATTTTTAGATTTTCATTTGCAACTAAAAATATATAATTTGTAATTTGTTTCTTTTTGAAACTCTAAAACTATCAGATATAGTTTTAAATTCTGAATCACCAATAGAAAATCAGAATTTTCTGAGTTAGAAATAGTGTTGTTTTTTAATCAAAATTATATTTTAGGAATTTCAATAAATTTTTTCTAAATATTATTTGATGAGTTTTATTAACTGGATTTTTTGTTACTAATCAAATTTCTAACGGATATTATTAGTATTATGTCCCTTCTTCTGCATGCAATCTGTTCTTTTCAGCCAGAAGTTGTCACTCTTACAAAATGTGTAAATTATCCCACAAAATATGAATACATATTTTAAAGAGAGATAAAGGAAAATAAGAATTGTGTATATGTATTTAACAAGAACGAATGCGTTCAATATATAGAACACAATCGTTTGCTATATAAGTTTTTGCATTTCTATAATAAATATAGATGGTGGTTGGTTTTTTCGTCGTTGCATCTGTTTTTTACATAAAAAGGCTACAAACGCTTGTTAAGGAATTTACAGACAAAAACATTTTCAGTGTTATATTGAACGTGGAATTATAAAAAAGAAAACAGTGAACGTGGAATTATAAACAAGAAAAAATGAACGTGAAATTATAAACAATATAAAATTTGTCAGCCTTAAATTATTATAAAAATAAGGTAACCCGGTTAAAAATCAACATATATGCATCCATTTATGATCCAGCTCAAAAATGAAATGATTTGAAGTCATACATGTGCAAATACCACCATATAGAATTCATATATCGCTCATTTACTGCAAGAGTGACATAACTCAAAAAATTCGATTTTGCAGAAAACGAGTTTAAAGTTTTCAATCCATATCTGCTTCGCTCGACCCTTTCTCTATGTATTTGTTCACGTTTTTTATAAATAGGGGGTTTTAATGTATTTTTCTCTAAGTGAGAGTTGTGAGCTAATTATCGAGAGACCCATGAGTAGCACAGTTGTTCTATGAAGTATAACTCTTTGCACCCACTTTAAAGAAAAAATTAAATATATTATCCTCTATCTCGAAAAGTATACATGATATTAAAATATATTATCCTCTATCACGAAAAGTGTACATGATATTAATATGAAATTGTTACAGAATATAAAGGATGTTATAAATAACTTATGACAGTCTTAAAGTAAATGAGCGATATGTTAAAAAGAGTTCATATGTGATCATATATATAAATATTAACTACATTTTCGTTAATTTAAACATATGACCATGTAAGGAAATGTATAGATATGTATGATTATATATATGTAAATATTATCTCAATTTTCCTTAATGCACACATATATGATTCCTCATATGAATATATAAGAATGGTTTATGAACACATATACATCATGTATGGACACGTATGAAGCATGTGTGTTCATGTGTGGATCAATATATGTCGGTTTTTTAACAGGGTAGTTTAATAATAACAAATATATTTATGTGATATATTATAGAATAAAATATTGTTTTTCTCTTCTTTCAGCTCTTTAATATATCCTGTATTTCATAAATAAAGAAATAATGAAACGAAACAAACGATAATACATATATCATGCACACAGACAGCAATGTTCCGGAAAAATTTAAACGATATTAACTGTATTTTTATATTGTTCCCTAAATGTGTATAAATACCTACAAGAATAAAATTACATGAAAAGTATTTATAATTTGGTTAAAGGGATAGTTACAAAAATTTTACTAAAATTTAGTAGAGCTTACTAATTTTTTCTACTAATTTCATTGAAATTATATATTTTTTTTGCTGATCTAAGCAAGCCGGTTTTGAATTGCATTTTACAATAATTTTACTAAAATTTAACAGTGGCTACTTAATGTTTCTACTAATTTCATTGTACTATAGTTCAGCAGACATGTTTTACTAAATTCAGCAAAAAAAAAAAAAAAAATACCGCAAGGATCAAAATAGTTAAATTTTCCGTAATAACAGCAAAATTTCCCGTAACCATTACAGACTTTTTTACTTAGTGTAGAATATTAAAAAATACCTTAAAAACCATTTAACAATTGTGTATAAGATGTTTTTACTCTTGTTTTATGTTGTAGCCGCCAGTAAATTATTTAAACATTATTGATCCTGGTTTCTGTTGGCGTTGTTTTCCGGTGCTTTTTTTTTTTTGAAGGTAGGGGGGGGGGGGGAGGTACTGTAGAGTGGGGTTTAGTTAACGTTGTTTATCATTTAGTTAGTACATATAGTTCTAACAAGAGATTTATGTAATTGTAATGACATTAAATTGTAACCTCCGCAATTATGGTATACATTAAATTGAGATTTTATTACAAACAGAAAACTTAAAGTAAATACGAGGGTTGAATGCTTTAATGGTTAACAAACCGGGTACAATAGAAAAATACAATCGGCACAGTGATAGCAAAGCATCGGCGATGGTCTGTTATGCTTTGGCAGAACGTAGCATTAACAATCTTGACAATATTGTCCTGTTACCCTATTGATAACAGTGGCCAATCGTGGGCTTAGATGAATTTATCATAGTTGACATTACGTTGGAAGTTCAAAAATTTGGTACTTTTAAAATACCGTAAATTTAAGTAATTTCGAGTTTTGTCAATCATAGCAGTCACAATGTATTGTTTTAATCAGAATAGACAGAGTTAACTAATACCTATGAACAATTTACGTTACGTTACGTTTTTCGAAACACGTTGATTACGTGTGTGCTCGAGTGAATGCTACGTTGAGACGATTATGGTCTCTTGATCTTTGTTTGCCTCTACATGTAAGGAAACGTGTAGCTAGTGCTCTTCTTATGCCCCAGTTAATTTATGCTTTGGAGGTATTTATGGGTACTAGCAGTAATATTCTTAGACGTCTTCATCTTACATTTAACCGTAGAGTGAGATATGTTTACAGATTGAGGATAAGAGAACATGTCTCTCCGTTTGTGTTGGATTTTCTTGGTTTTTATTTTCAGAATTTTATAAAACTGAGAATCTTGTTATTGTTTTACAAGCTAATTAGAGCGAACTGTCCTGGTTACATTGTTGACAACTTTAGATTTACAAGATCGAGTAGAAACCCTCAGATAGTTTTTCAATGTATAAACTCTTCTATTTTCGAGAAATCCTTTAATGTGAGGATAACTAGAGTCTGGAATTCATTACCTAGATTTCTTAAAAGCTTTGTTGTTGCAAGTGCTACGTTTAAACGCAAACTAAGGCAGTTTTTTAATCACTCACTATAATTTTGATAATTTACGATAATTTTTCATATTTTTCATATTTTTTTTATATATTTTGTTTTATTTTTTAATCGTCTACTTATTTTGATAATCTTATTGCTACATTTTGGACCGTTAAACTTTAGTTATAATTTTATTTATTTTAGGCATTTCTTTAAATTATAAATTTATTTTTTTATTTTTTTGTAAAAATTTATTGTAGAATACGAACCATATTTGGCCATATGGGCTTGGTTTTTGGATTAATAAATGAAATTTATTTTTCATAGCTGTGGGTCTGAAACTCACAAAGTAAAAAGTTTTTCATATAGAGCAATTTAACAATTAAAAATACTTTGTTCAATTGACACATAAATTAACCACTGACGAGTCCTTGGAGGGGACGAAACTGCTGCAGTGTGGGATATCCATTGTGTCCGTTAAATTTTTGATTAAAAATGTTTTCATCTTCTTCATTATAAAACTCTAATCAGAAATTTATATAAAAAAAAAAAAAACAGAGACAGATTTTGGAGAGCTACAATTTATTGTTAACTGAGGGCACATATTTTTTTCAACACGTTACAGATTTTGTAATATCCGGACTATCATCCACCAAAGGTTTTATGATATTTCTTAAACTGGTTGAAAAACTTTTAAAAGTTACAAGCAAAATTAGGGTAAATTTGGGTAGTTTTTAGTTGGATGTTCGCCTGGTCAAATTCGTTACCTGAAAAATGCTGATAGCATCAAAAATATATAAAATGGCTTAAATCCTGAGTTATATGGAATCGTACGGTTCCGTAGATTATTCCAAATATCGAACTTTTTAATTCATATTATGTGTGAATGAATTTGACGCGTTTAAATCATTTGAAATTATTGAAAATTGTTCTTTGTAAATAATACGTATGAGTGATTATAATATCAATCAATGTATGAATTAATAACACTCATACGTAACCCATCGAGTTTTTGTAATAACATCACAGAGTGGAATATTTGAATGATAATAAATATTAGGGTATTCAATCAAACAATTGTTCGAGTACATGAAAATGGCCAATTTCGAACAAGGAATAACACGAACACTTTTGATCGAGTAATCGAGTAAATCGAAATATGTTTTATTTCGGTTTATATTTTATAAAAAAAAATTATTTATTATTTATCGAAGGGTTCCGGGCCAATGAATTGTCGACGAGCTCCGCAGTTGGCTAAACAGTCAGCCCGTTCGTTGCCCTCAAGCCCCTCATGGCCTGGAACCCAGCCCAGTGTCAAGTAGTTGTTAAGTCCTAGACGATTTAGAGAGTCGATACATTCCTTAACCAGACCAGACGACACATCTTCAGCCCTCAAGGCTGTCAGAGCCAAAAATAAAGCAACATTTTTAAATATCTAAATATTCAACAAAACATAAAAAATCGCAACAATCTCTAAGCTGTTGGATTATATTAAACATTTTTTTTCCCAAGATTCGAATTGTACTTATTTCATCATAATTTTTGTGGTATTACAGTTCGTATGTTACCAGTTTTATCTTTAACCAGTGGCGGGCCTAGTTTCACAATATTTGAAAAGTAACTGATTGTACTTTAGTTCAAATGTAATCAGTAAACTTTGTTTTTTAAAGAATATACATTTAAACTACAAAAAAATATTTTTGTACAACTTATTTTACCATTTATTAAAAAACAAACTACAATTGATACCGTTTTTTTTTGTTCCAGTTATTATTTTCATTTAAAATTTTCTTTTTACAAAAAATTCTTTATTCTCTTTAGATTAAACAAAATCATTTAAAGTTTGATATAATTTTTATTAAAAATAAAAATTATGTTTTTGACCTTTAATTGTGCAATGAAAATGAAAATTATTCAAGTTCGAGTTTTTGTTTCAAATTTATTAATTGACTACTTTAAGGAATGTGTTGATAGATCTATTTCGGAAATTTTCTAGGTTCCCATCATCAGGACACGTTTTGAAAGAAATGACAATCCCATGCAAAACATCAAACATTCATATAAACTAGTTTTCTCACTAAATGAGAACTAATATATGAGCTCGAAATTAAAGATTATCACCATTGATCAAAAGTAAATTGAA
Organism: Delia radicum; assembly: GCA_021234595.1. NCBI lineage: Eukaryota > Metazoa > Arthropoda > Insecta > Diptera > Anthomyiidae > Delia > Delia radicum. The sequence goes on along the minus strand of CM037852.1, from coordinate 228,966,528 downwards.
AACTTGTTCGTTATGTGCAAGAAATATAGAGTATGGCCTCGAACTTGAATAATTTTCATTTTCATTGCAAAATCATTTAAAATAAAAAATTAAAGTAAAAATAACAATATTTGCAAATATACTATTGGATCAAAGTGACTCAAACATAACAGATGTATGGAAATAAATAAATTTGTTCATAGAAAAAAATCAAATAATTTTTTTTTATATTAATAAAATGTTTAACGAAATGTAATAATAAATACTAATCTTACAGGAAATAACCGTTTAAAGTATAGTTTTTAAACTCTGTTTTTCAAAATTAGTTCATTTTGACCCAAACAGGACCGAAGAGTTTAAAACTGTAGAAGAGTTGATTGTTTCCTAAAAAGTTAAGTACAAGAGTTTAGAAAATATTCAAATAAAAAAAAAAACAATATAGGTCTAAAAGACCTCGATAAACTTTCGAGGGTTAACAAAAGAACATAAAAATATATATTTAGTATTTTTTATAAAAATGTTTTTTTTGAAATAAATTGTCCTCAACTAATCGCCTTTCATAATTTATTACAATTTCAATAAATATTAATACTACTTGTCTATTAAAGACCCTCTACATTATTGTTGGTGTGTTCTCTTTTTGGAGCCATTAAAAACGAAAAGAAATTATAAACATCAAAGTTTGTTTATTAGAATCAATAAGTACTGAAATTGCCAATAAAAAATAGATTTAATAATATTTCTGGCACTCAGAGAACACGATAAAATCCTTAAAAATACTTCAGACATAAAATACTTGAAGCTATCAAAGATGAACAATAGGGTTATAACTTGTTTTCTGCAAACATTTTTTCTATTACCACGAGATTGATTAATAACACAGAGCTACAAAATTGATCCCTAAAATCGAAAACTGCAGCACCTATCATTGCACTATGGCTAAAATTTATGGAGTTTCTGGCCAAAATCCTAATTTATGTGGTATCGGATAAGTTATTGGCAAGGTTATTTGACGGGATATTTTTAGGCTCTGTGTTAAAAGTCATTATTACAGCTTCTTTTAGCGAATTTAAAAGAAATGTATTAATTATAAAAATGTATGTGATAAAACCATCCTTACAAATTTAGTCAATCTAAAAACATCAGCAAAAATGTATTTTTACCTTTATCTATTTATCACTCACGATAAAGATAAGTCGCGAGTGATTCTCTAAGACACGTGAAATTTTTTCACCAAATTTTAACAACAAAAAACTACTGTAAAAAATTAATGTAAAATCATATAACAGTCATTTGATGTGGTTGGTTTTTTAAATTAACTACAAGGTTAGTAAAAAATTAAATTTTTTCTACAAATGACTGACATTTATATAAAAATAAAAAATAAAGAAACTGTATTGCAATCCAACTACATATTTTGAAGCAGACGTTCCTGAGTGTACAAAAACAAATATCCTTATAAACTTTTATTGTGGACATCTGAATACAGAAATAAGCTCACAAGAACCTTTATACTACTTTTAGCGTTTTATAAAACACAGTTTTAAGGGTAATCATTTATTTGGGTTTTTATTTTGTTCGAATAAACGATCAAACAATTTTTGATCGAACGATCAAATGCTTAATTTTTAAAAATTATTCGATTAATCGACCAAATAACGAATAAAATTAATTTTAAAATAGTTAAATATTAATTGTATTTTATAGTACCATCTCAAAATTTTAACTATTTCTCAAATGCAAAACTCTAAAATATTTCTCAATCATACGCCATTTGGCAGTATCTCGTGATGAAGAAATTACAGTTTTGGAAATCGTTGAAAGTAAATAACTATCGGTGATAGTTTAGTATATCCTGGTGTTAAGATCTAATTTTAGTCACTGTAGAAATTAAATAAATGGAATTTACAGTTTAAGTGCTAACGTGCTATGGTTGTAATGTAGCAACAAAATATTGATAGTTTTGTATAGTTTAAACTTCAAAAATCATATATAACTTTATCTGATCATCAAATCATATATCTTGGAAAACGATTAATAAAAGTTATTTCATCAATAGAGTTTTGATTTTATTTTATTTTGTCCATGATTATTTTTAAACATATTTTCCCAAAATTGGTAAATTTTCGAAAATGTTTTATTAAAAGAAATATTTGTAAATTATTCGTTTTATTCCATTAATCGTTAAAATTTATTCGAACTATTTGTTATTCGAAAATCATGTTTATTAAATTGTTCGTTCGGATTTTCTTTTTTCAATAGTTTACTTTATAAAAATTTAAACACATAAAAAATGACTTTTGGCCAATAATTCCTTATCAAGTGCATTGATCCTTAATATTTCGGCCACGCTGATTTTAATGTCGTACCCAGTTTTTTCACGTATGGACCTGATTTTTCCCATATTTGCATTAAAGTTTTGCATGTTTTAATGCAGCTTTTCATACATAAAATTTTAAATATCACACATTTGACACTGTGTCAAATGAAAGAAACTTGGAAATGTTGTAAAGGACAAAAAAAATATTAGACACATATTATTTTTAGGTGCTCAATCTCAAGTTTATGGGTTAAAAAGTGGGGTCAAAAATTACGCAATTTGATGCTTTTTTTTTAAATATTTTTTCTGTATTAGCTGATAAATATATACAAATTGGTTATCAACTAGAACATATTCGTGCATGTCCTAACATTTTGTTTTTTCAAAAATATTTTTTTTATGGCAAGTTGTTTTTGGTTGGAGTTCAAATTTACATATAATAATGCTTGTTTAATTTCATCGAGTGGGATGTCTGAGCTTTTTCAATATTCGTCATCGTTCGGTTTTAACACGACTTTTTCCCGAAGAGCTGTTATAGCCTTTATTTTAAATATTTCAAATAAGTGGCAACCCTGGGCTCACAGCATATGCAATATGGGTATCAAAATTTTAGTTTTCTCGATTATTTTAATACTTCGTACATTTAATTTTAATTTCTTAAATTTTAAGCATGTTGTCATACAAAAATATTGTAGTTTTGACCCCCCTTTTTAAACACTAAACATGCGACTACGCACCTAAAAAAAATATGTGGCTAATATATTTTAAGTAGAATGGAAATAACAGTTTAAAATCAGCATAAATGTTTGCTAAAAAATTGTAGATTGCTGATCTCATAAGGGCAGACTTCTATCGGAATTAAAAAAACTAAAAAAAACTTTAAAATTTCACATTTTTTAATGAGTTTTTTGTCTACTAATATTTAGTAAATGTTTCTACTGATTTTAGCGGATTATTTTGTTACTTTAAATTGACTCAAATTTAGCTCAAATATAACTAAATATTTGTAAATTCAACAGATTTATTTTTGCTATTCTTATGTTATTACACTTAGAATACTATGTAAGTAAAGACCACTGCAAATGTAGTTAAAAAAATAACGACTTACATTTCATTAAATTCAACTAACATTGTCATTTGTTTTTTAATGTTTAAAAAATGACTGACAATTGTAGTAAAAATGAACCACATGGTAGTAAAAAATAAACAAACATTTTTATTTTTTTTATTTTTTTAAATAACAAAAAACTACTGTAAACAATTAATGTCAAATCATAAAACATTTAAATTGTTCTACAAATGACTGACATTTACATTAAAAATAAAGAAACTGTATTACAACCCAAACAACTACATATTTTTAAAGCAGAAGCTCCCTGAGTATAATGTAGCTGCTTTTTTAACAGGTTTATTTCTATTAGTGTAAGAAAATAGCAGCCCTTTTGAAGAAAAAATCCTAGAATGCCAAAAAACAGAAAATCAGCTGTGAAAACAACTGTTCAAAGTTTTTGGTGAGAAAAGTTAAAAAGTGAAATTCAAACAAGAATGAGGAGGCCAAAGAACGAATACAAAAAGTGTATAATAATATAATTTTTGGAAAAAGTTACCACGTCCTTCGTCACTTTTTCCAGCTCCCAGAGCAGGACTAATAACTACGAACATAAATTTCACATTTTTGACTTAAAAGTCTATTTAACTCCAAAAAAATCATTGGATTATGTTTATTAATAAATTTTTTTTGCGTACTGAAAATTTACATTTTTAACATTGGGTAATCCTATTAGGATTGCCCAAGTTTTTCTTCTATCAAGAGTGCTTAATGGGACTCTTTTTTAAAAATGTCGTAATCTACATTTAATTTCTTTTCCAAATATACCAAACACGTATATGGCATGTTTATAACTCCTTAACAGGAAATCTTCAAAAGTTACGTCTTATGCAAATATTTCTTCTTATAGATCTTTATTATCGCATCTTACATCATTGAAGACATTTTAAAATGAATACAAACAGTCATAATAACAAATATTTTCATATGGGGTAACTTTTGAAGATTTCCTGTTAAGAAGTTATAAACATATCATATATCGTTGGAAAGCAAATTAGCAGTATACTCGTATTGCGGAATTTTTAAAAAAATCGCATTTACCACTCTTGGTAGACCAAAAACTTGGAAGGCAAAAATTCCTTTTTTGTTAATATGTAAATTTTCACTATTCAATAAAAAATTTTAAAATTTATTGAAATTTATTCACTATTCAATAAAAAATTTATTAATAGACATAATCCAATGATAATGTGGACTTAAATAGACTTTTAAGTCAACAATGTGAAATTTATGTCCGAATTTACTATTTGCTGTAAGTAATCTGACAATTCCCAAAAATATAAAATAAAATCCAGAAAAGGGATTTTTACATTTTTTGCTGAAATGTCTACATTTAAACCTGGGATTGGAGAGACTTACACAATAAGTTTGGTATATGTTGGAGTATCTACAACCGCTCCTGCTACCTATTTGGAGTCATGCACAATTTTTAACAGTGGGTTACATTTCATAGTTGCCTTAATAATGTGGCAACTTTAGAAGCGGCTGGGGGGGAGAAGTGTATACGAATAGAAAATTTTAACAAAACACGCTTTTAGTATGCACACTTTATAAGTTCAGAAAGAAAATATGTATCTGGATGTAAAAGACTGTTGATGTGTTTGGGGAAAAAAAACGTTAAAATTTGATTTTTTTTTTTAATTTTTGACTTTTAGTGAAACAAGATATTACATTAATATTTTTTTATTTAATCAAGATTTTATTTAGTTAAAAAATAAAAAGAAATTTACTGAAATAATAAAAAGAAATTGTGCCCGATTTCGTCCTGCTATTCGCAAAAAGCAGGACCTGAGTCGGACTAAATTTGGAATTGCACATTTTCAAAAGGGAATATCTCGGGAACTATTAGATATAGTCACCACATGTAAGCATGCTTTTGGTAGTCCCCACTAGCAGATTACAAATATGTTAATTTTTTCAAAATCGAATTAGAAAAAAAAAAAAATGGCGAGCATTAAAAATTTTATATGCAAAAAGGTACCTATTTTGGGTGGCCATTTTGCCGCCCCGGAAGTTTGGAAGGTTCAAAATCGAAACTTAAGCTCGATATTACGTCACTTATACTTGTCCCAAATTTCATTACAATTTCACCACTAAGTAAACAATGAGAAATATCCCACTATGCATCGGTCTTATTTAAATAAATTAATAATTTCTCGAAAAATTGCTATAAAAAATTGCAAAAATTGTATTTTTTAATTAATTATGTGGCAACCCTGGAACTTTAGTTTTAAGTTTTTTTTTAAATTCGTTGTATAATTTAGACCTCAAATTTTAACATGCTTTTAACTGCGTTATTATATCTCCCTCCTATCCAAAATAATCGGATATTGCTTTAAAGCAATGGCAGTGTAAAATGGGTTAAATGTGCTCGTTGCTTTAAATATTAATACCCATATCTCAACGCTATAATCTTGACGAACTTTAAATGGATTGGCGGACTCAGTAACTGGTAGGAACTGTGGAACGAGCAACGAAACCAGACAATACTATCTTTCTGATTGCCCCGCTTTTGCAAGGATTAGGGTTCAACACCTGTCCGCTGATAACATTCCGACTTTGGGTTACCTTAGTAGAATGGTCTGGAGGAGACTAAGGAATTTCGTCAACGGGATGGAATTTCTGGAATATACCGGACATGAGAGCGCGCAACAAGCAGACTTTCGGTCATAAGTGTAAGTATGTTCTATTTTATTGGACATGAGTCGGTTGTAAAGGGTAACTTCACTTTCGATTACTCTTTTCAATCTAATCTAATATTTTTTTATGAAAATCCGCCAAACACTTGATAATAACATTTAAATTTTAGCGAAATATAAATTTTTAGTTTGTCCAACTTCAAAAAGATTTATACGGAAACTTTTTTGAAAACCGCGAAAAATAATTGCTGATAATTCCAAAACAAAAAAAAAAAAATCTAAAGTTATAACCCTAATGAACATAGAAATACAAAAGAAAATAGAATAGAAAAACTTACCTCTTCTTTTGGCACCAATGTAACCTTCTTCATGGGTGCACTATTATTGACAACAACCGTTTCACGTTTCAATGATGGACGTTTTAAAGCTGAATTGGGTTTTTGTATTTCAACCATAATGTTTTATTAGTACACAATAAGGAAAAACCTGAGAGGACAGGGAAGGGGATAATCGAAAAAGGATAATTGCTAGCAGAAATAGGAAGTAAAGGAAAAAGAGTAGTAAAGGACAAAAAAGGAAATGGAAATGTGTCGATATAAAAAAAAAGTATTCTTTTGAATAGAATGGTTAGAAGATATTAAAAATAATACAATAGGTTAGGGAAAACTAGATAGGAATGTTTTATGGATCACACTTTGTTATAAGTTTTTTTTTTTCTTGTTTAATTTTATATTCAAAAGTTTTGTGTTTGTAATTATTTAATGTGCTTTTAAATGTTTATTTGATTATAAACCATTAATAACTTTTTGTGGTACTGAAACCTTTTTAACGGCTTAAACTTTAACATTTTGTTTAATGATTAGCGTTTTTAAAGCTTTCCTTTTTATTTTCAAGGATAATTTCACTTAAAGCTATCTCTTTTATTGAAATTGTTTTCTTTTTATTAAAGTATTATCGCCTTTTTTTCTGCAGAATTTCACTTAAATAAATTTTGTATTTAGAATATAAATACCATTCAGCTGTTGTTGCCAACTTTTTTTTTTATTTTGTTTGTATTGTGTGCGTTTTTTTAATATGTTCAAAATCAATTGTATTTATTTTTTTTTATCTAATGTTGATCCTTTCATTTTATATCTTTTTTCATTTTTGCGCTTGTGTGGCTTATTATGCCATTAGAGCAGACAATTCCATTCTATTTCGTCCTTTTCAAAATCAAATATCGTACAATTACAATTTACACAAGCTTGAATTTTTTCACATAAAACTTGACATATATAAGCTCTGTTGAGTGAGTGTAATTGTTGCATAAACATTTTTATCAGTAAAAAAAAAAACAGTTGCTACAGTCATATATTTAAAGGAATTAAATCTTTAGTTATAAATTTTTTATGATATTAGAATTCATGCCAATAGAATAGAATTTAACTTGCCAATCTCATGTTTAGGCGTTACTAAGTCAAAAGTGACTCCATTTTACGATTTTTTTCGGTTTATTTAAAAGTACACTTAGAATACTATGTAGGTAAAGAATACTGCAAATGTAGTTAAAAACAAATGAAATTTTACTTAAAGAAAGAATGACTTACATTTCAGTAAATTCAACTAATATTGTCATTTGTTTTTTAATGTTAAAAAAATGAAAAACAATTGTAGTAAAAATGAACCATATATGTTTGTAAAAAATAAACAAACATTTATTTTTTTAATACGAGTAACAAAAAATTACTGTAATAAATGAATGTAAAATTATAAAACAGTCATTTGATGTGGTTTGTTTTTTTTAAATGAACTACAAGGTTAGTAAAACATTTTATTTGTTCTACAAATAACATTAAAAATACATTTACATTAAAAATAAAGAAACTGTGTTACAAGCCAAACAACTACATATTTTTAAAGCAGAAGTTTCCTGAGTGTAACTTTAGGCAATTAGGTTTTTTGAAGATACATTCACTGGTGTACAAATTATGGCCAAAGACATTCAAGTATTTTTGTTATTAAAAAAAATGTGTTTTGAGTACAATTAAATGTGGTGTTTTATTAAGGCATTTGAGTTTTATTAAGCTAAAAATAACACATAGCAATGCTTATTTGATTTTATCGAGGGGATGTCTGAGCTTTTTCCCATATTTACAACCGTTCGGTTTTTATGTGACTTTTTCCGAAGGCCCTTTTTCCCCTATATATCAATTAATTCAAAAATGTGGCAACTCTGGGTACACTGTATAGGCAATATGGATATCAGAATTTTTGTTTTCTTGAGCACTTTAACCCTGATTGCAAATATATAAAGTTTTCGTAAATTAAAGACAGGTTTTCATACAAAAACAAATTAAATTTTAACCCTACTTTTTATCGATTAAATGTGAGATTGGACAGCTTAAAAATATAAGTGACTCATTTCATATAAAACCATCAAAAACTTTCCAATTTTCGACCTCTATCCCCTTTAATTTTATCCAAACTTGGTACGGAAGGTAAGTGTCATATAGATATGTCACCGTACAAGGTTTAGGTTGTTAGCTCTAACGGTTTAAAAATTAAAAAAATATAAAATTTAACAAAACAAGTCGTACTTAATTGTCGATATCTTTTTTTTTTAATGGTTAAAGGTGAAATAAATATTTTTTCAAAATCCGCGTTTTTTAAAATTTTCAAAAAATATATTTATTCCACTATGCTGTTGCCAAATTAATATTTGGACTTCTAACGAAATTCAAAGTTATGGCTAAAAATCTATAAAAAAAATATACTAAATATAGTAGAAAAAAAGATTTACATAAAAAAATTATGTATTGAAAAAAAAAAAAACAGTTTTGCAAAAGTAGTTGAACATAATTTCCCATATCTTTTTAACGGTTCACTTTTTGAAGGAAAAATGCATTTTTTTTCAAGATCCGTGGTTCAAAACGCTGCATTTCAAAAAACTGGTTATCTAAAATTTTTAAAAAAATATATGTTAACTATCAATTATTCTGCTATACCGTCACCAAATCCATATGTGGTACTCCTGCATCTTTCTGAATTATCGGCTTTCTAGTTAAATTTGTTCAAAGTTTCATTCATAAGTCAGGATACCGTAACATTTCCACATAGGAACGTGGACACGGCATAGGGAACTAATTTTTATTTAGCATATACTTTTGACAAAATTTAAAAAAAAAACAGTCTTTTGAAATACCGCTTTTTGAACCGCGGTTGTTAAAAACATTGCATTTTGCCATGGAAAAGGAAATAATATGTGTACACTAGTACACTTAAAATTTTAGACATATCATGCTTAATAACAACTACAACACTCATAGAAATAAAAATATAAACATCGCAGAAAAAGCTACTAAAAATGAGTTAAAAATTACCTTAAATTTAGCAGATTTTTTGTTGAAACATAAATAAAAGAAAAACAACAAAAATAAATCTATTAACTTTACAAAACTTAAATTATATTCGATGTCAATTTTAGCTAATTGAGAATAGTATTTTATTCTGTCAAATTAGCAAAAACTTTACTAACCATTTGTCGACTCAAAAGGCAGACTTATATTAACTTAAAAAAAAAAAAACTAACAAAAAGACTTTAAAAATTTCACATTTTGTAATGATTTTCTTGTCTACTAATATTTAGTAAATATTTTTGCTGATTTGAGCAGATAATTTTGGTACTTTTAATTAACTAAAATTTAGCTCAAATAAAACTAAATATTTGTAAATTCAACAGATTTATTTTTGCTATTCTTATCTTCTATTCTTGCAAGCTCTTTTTCAACAAATTTTTAAGAGCTTTTTTTTAGCTTTTTTTACAGGTTTTTTTCTATAAGTGTAGGCCTTCTTTACACAGGCAAAAATTTAGCTATTTGCCAAACTGAAATTCGGTTACTAAAGGGTGTTCTTCATACCGGTATATAACTTTAAGTTGGCAACACTTTTTTAACTGGCGGCCATTTTGTCAGCTGTCAAGTAATTTATGTTTAGTTTGGTTTGGCATTTTAACATGAATAGACTGACGCCTGAATGGGCGGTAGACAGAGAACGAAGCCGATCGGCTAATAGCCGCGGCTATGCCGCCGCCGATCACTTTTCAGGTACTCGAGCCGCCGCCGAACTGAGCGGCTAATTTCGGCTACAAAATATTAGCCGACTATATCAGCTGAGCCGACTATATCAGCTGAGCCGACTATATCAGCTTAGCCGATATTTTTTTATCTAAATTCATTTTAACTAAAAAATCATATTATTTTAAGAATCCTCCTTTTAGTACCCACCAATCTGGCAACCATAGGTTTTCATTAATCATTTCTCTAGCGTTTGCAAAATGTGCCGTTATATTGCGCTTCACTAGAAAAAGTAAATTTTCAAAATCTTACAATGGCTCAAAAAAATATAAAAAACTTTTTTCATAATACAAAGCTAATCCCACAATTTCATCTGATTCTAACTCAGATGCTTCTACTGATGTAAATGCATTTATTTCAAAATCTGCCGATATAGCATATTATGAAGACTTGTTAAAAAGATGATATAAAAAAATGGCAAAGGTTCAAGGAAACCTTACGGGTTTATCGGAATGTTGGAAGCATTTTGGTAGTCTATACATAAAAGATAGACACATATTTTAAAACATGAAATTTTGTAAAATTTGCTTAGATTACAAATAAATAAGTGAATTAAGTCATAATACATTTTTCAACCATCGGCTTAGTCGATTTTTAGTCGCCGCCGAGTATTTTTCGTTTAGCCGCCGCCTCCAAAAATTGTTCGGCTTTAGTCGACTTTTAGCCGCCGCCGAGTATATTTTTGATTAGCCGCCGCTGGCGACAATTTAATGTCAGCTTCGTTCTCTGGCGGTAGACTGGCGCGGAGAATGGGCCCAAAACAAGATTGCAGTTGATTCCGATTTTCATAAGCGAATTTTGTTTAGCTATGAAGCTCACTTTTATGGATACATCAATAAACAAAACTGCCGTATTTAGATTAGATTAGACTAGAGTGGTACTATGCACCGCGACCAGAAGTTGGTATTTTGTGCTGCCAACGAATACACCCTATAGGTTCAGGCTCCCTACGAAGCCAACTATCCTACCAGGTAAACAATTCCAAACGTCCGATGGCGTCACTATTCGACCACCAAAATAACGCACCCACCTGTCTTAGAGCCTCGGACATTTGCAGAGAACATGCTCTGAGGTCTCGGGTTCCAATTCACAAAACCTGCACGTATCCGTAGAGGATCGTCCGATCTTGTACAATTGATACCTAAGGCCACAGTGTCCCGTGAGGTAACCCGTAACGGTCCTTAGTTCGTCCCACGTCATAGACAAGAGTTTCTGCGACCTCTCCCCAGAGGGAGATATAAACAGCCTCGCCTCTCGCTGCCCAGGCGATCTGGCCCAATAGGCCCCAAACTCCGACTCCCTCCATCTTCTGAGCCTCTCTCTGACATACCCATTGGGTACGCCACAGAAGGGTTCAGGGCAAATGAATTGTCGACGAGCTGCCGTATTTGGAGTGATAATAATCCTCAAGTGTATGCTGAGACATCGTTACATCCAGAAAAACTGACTGTTTGGTGTGCTTTATGGGCTGGTGGAATCATTGGTCCGTACCTCTTTAAAAACGATGCTTGAAGAATGTTACAGTCAATAGTGACTGCTATAGGGCCATGATTACTGACTTTTTCGTTGATCAATTGAACAACCATGATGTGCAGGAGCTGTGGTTTCAACAAGACGGCGCAACATGTCAAACAGTTCGTGCCACAATTGATTTATTGAAGGAAACGTTTGGTAACCGCATAGTTTCACGTTTCTGACCCGTGGTATGTGGGTATATGTGAAGTCGCTAGTCTAGGCTGATAAGCCCGAAACGATTGACCTCCAAGTGGACAACATTCGCCGCGTTATTGCCAATATACAGCCACAAATGTTGGAAAAAGTCACCGAAAATTGGAGGATTAGACTACGTCCCGGCCAGCCATGGCGGTCATATGCCAGAAGTCATATTTAAATTATAATATATTATATTTTTATATTATGTCCTGTGGTTCCTGTTGGGAACAAAGGGCCACAACGAATTTATCCCATTCGGACCGGTTGGATGATATTCTCTTCACTTCCCCCCAGCTTTCATCAGTAGATATGACTTCTATATTTAGTTGACGGCGCCATGTGTGAGACGGTCTGCTTCCTCTTCTCGTCCTACCCTGTGGGTTCCACTCAATGGCGATTTTAGCAACGTCACCTGGAGGTCTGCGCAGCGTGTGACCAATCCAACGCCATTTGCGATTCATTATTTCTATATGGATTGCCCGCTGGTTTGTTTGTCTCCAAAGTTCTCCATTGGATATGGATTTAAATTATAATGCCAGAAGATTATCTTTCGAATAAAGTAAATTTCATGTCAATTTAAAAAAATCATCTTTGTTTTACATTTCGCAACAAATCGTAAAAATACTGTATGTGCAAAAGCTTTAGAGCATTATTCTTAGTTTGTAATATCAGATTTGTTAACAAACTAATAATTAATTAATAATATTCAGACTACAAATTTGTAAATTTTTTAGTTTCCACCCTTTACATACAACAAAATGTATCATCACATAAATTTACAATTACTTAACAATATTATACGTAATTAACATTTCAATGAAAAATATGAAAACCTTACCAATATTTACCTATAACCCACCTTTGTTCTCAATTCATCCTTTTGTTACAACACAAACAAATTGTAGGTGTGTTATTAACGTTTTAATGTATTTTCAAAATAAACAAAGAAATTTCTATAAAAAATATATAAAACGAATTGTATTATTCTGGAAGAGGAAACGGAAATTTATAAAGCTTAACACAATGTCGGTAAGCTACAATAAATATACAATATATATGTTTTAAAGAATAAAATAATTTAAACTTTAAAGAAATATGCAACCAAACGTATAGAGAAAAAACGCCAATGAAGAAGTTTACGAAAAAAGTTTTAAATATTGTTTTCATCACAACTTCATGAAATGAATATTTAGAAACAAGATTTATATGTCAAATTAAGCAAAACAAAATCTCAAAACCTTAAGTATCGATAAAAATTTGCAATTCTTAGCAAGATGTAGCGAAATTTCGAATTTTTTACATATTAAATGTAAAATTATTTATGAAAATTTTTTTAATGTAATAATATCAAAATTTGTAAGTTTTAATGTAATTTATTGATGAATTTTGTAATAATGTGATGTTTTTTTATTAAATAGACGAATCCCCAGAAGAAGTCGACAAATAATCGACGAAATAAAAATTTAGTTATTATTTACATGAATATTTTAGGTCTTATTAGCTCAAAAAATTAACACATTTATGACAAATTGGTCAAAATAAAATCAACACAAAGGAAAACTTTTTAGTTTTGAGAACTTATTTTTGAAAAATATCAGGTGTTGCTTTTACACTCACAATATTTTTTCCATAAAGACTACTGAATATACACATTAAATTAACTGAAAATTAGTTTAAAAAAGGACTACTTACTTTTCGTTTAGAACAATTGTATTTTTTTAGTTTATTTTCAAATGTTGACAAATTAAATGACAAAATCGATAAAAACAATAGATTGCTTTCGTTTATTTCAATACTCAATATAACATAACAACTTTTTGTTTTAAACTGAATATTTTAACTATTACCGAAAGTCCATTTTTTTTGTTTATTGAATAACAGACAGAAAGTTAAAAAAATATATTTCTTTGGTAATTTAACTGTATATTCCATTGAAACAACTTTACCGATAAACTTTTTAAATAACTGTTGAACTTTTATGGAAAAGTTCTTCTGAGTGTAGCTGTAAGCAAATTAAACAGCAAAACCCAAATACCTAAATGTTTTGTTATAGATCTGTTAAAGTGATTTATATATATCTCGAAAACCTAAAAGGTGTGCTAAAAAGTGCCTTTTAGATAGCAAACCAACGACGAAAATGAAAAAGATTCCAATTGCAGCAAAATATGCAACATTGCCTGCAAAATATTCAATCAAAAACTTAAATATTAATAGCAATTTAGATTACTCTTAATAATTTGAGTTACAAATCGAAGCATGTATTATTGCGCATAAAGATCAATCAGCAAGTATGGAATACGCTTATTATGAAATCAGCAAATTTTAAAGGTTCAATATTGATACTTGTAATATTCGGAAAATCAGATTACCAAGAAGTTTAGGGTGTAATTCTTTAAACTGAACAACTGAAGAACATTCTAAACTGTATATCGCACATCTAGTTCAAAAGTGACTCAACTCAAAACTTTTTAATTTTTCAGAAATCGAAAAAAAATATTTGCAACTTCATACCAATTGAAACATAAAGAAAGATATAACTGTTTTTAGCAACAGTTAACAACAACAAAATACACTGATATTTTTGTTTATAGATAAACAAGTGTATTGCGCATAGTTTATGCATATAAACCCGAAAAACTAAAATTTTGAGTTAAGTCACTTTTGAACTAGGTGTGCGATATGATGAACTTTAAAATTCTCGACACTTTGAGGTAAAATATTAAAATCGTTTTTTTTTTTTATTTTTTTTTTGGATGACATGGGAGGTTATTCTCCCAGGCTGAAAAATACAATCGGCACAGTGTTTTCAAAGCGTCGGCAATGGTCGGTTATGCGTTGGCAAAGAACGTGGGATTAACAATCTTGACAGTATTGTCCTGTTATCCGATTGATAACAGTGGCCAAACGTTGGTTTGAGCAAACTTGCCACCGTTGGCATAACGTTGGTAAATCAAATAATTTGGTGCTTTTAAAATTGTTTAAATTAAAGCATATAAATCTTGAGAAATGTGTATAATAAACCACATTTCAAAAGCAGCAATACAGTTCGGTCTTAGCCTTATACATCATATTTAAATGTTTGAACTATAATAAAATATAAAAAATGCTTCTAATTGGTTGTTATATTGGTAAACACAATATTGGCAAAGAAATTTGCGGGTGCTACTGCTTTGCAAAGAAATCTTGTTTATAGCTCTTCATTGCATAAAGTTACGAGGAATACAAATGTGAAATTTTTGTCGTAAGCATTCTTTAAATGATTTGCGTTTAAGACTTTAAGGATATACGTACGGAAAAATTGAATCACAAAAAAAAAAGTAATACTAATCACAATCAGAAAAGAAAGAGAAAGATTTTCATATTCTTGAAAAGAAAATTACCATTCATTATTTGGATACAATAGAATCTTAACTAACTTTATAACAGTTTGTAATTTGACATACAAACACACACACACATACACCAATACCCAGATTATATGTATCATATATCGTACCATAGTAATAAATATAAGATATAAACCGATGATACGTATACCATCGTAATCACTATCATTATATTTTCTGTAAGTATTATAATAATATATTGAAACACATTTACGTTTCAGCACATTCAGGCACAGATTTTACTAACAATCATATTAAATTATGCGTAAAAAACTATAGAACATAAAGTACGTTACAAAATAACCCAGCAGGCAATATTCTCAACGTTTAAATATAAACAATGTATTTGGTAATAACCCTTATTAACCCTAGCGTTTTTGGCACTTTTGATTGTCCTGGCAACAAAAATCTCAATCTACCCGTTAGGAGTCCTAAAAGTAAAAAATAAATATGTATTTAACCCTGTAACCGTCATAACCTCCTTCAGGTGGGGTAATTTAAATTGGCCATAAATGATCCAAATGAATATACTTTTAAATTTTTTAATACAATTATTTACTGGGATATAAGTTGTGTCTATTAAGATGTGTGAAGTACAGTAAGTGAAAAAAAGTTAATATATATGCGTTGTTAGTATTTTGAGAATTAATTCTTAGAAATATAATCATGGATTGGGTGTTTACTTAAAGGAACTTTGTCATCCATGTTTCGAAATTATATAAAATTTGAGTGCATGTGAAATTATATAAATATTTTTTTCTTAAATTGTTTTTTAAAAAGAGAGCATATTGAGCCACACTGAGTAGTATGGAAACCCACTGATTTAGGGATGAAGTTGTTGCTGTGCTATTGTTGTTATTATTGGGTGTATAACCAAAGAGTATATACAAATAGGGAGACTACACTTTCCTCACCTCTCAGCAACAAAATACCGAACTCGGGCAAGCAAATGAAGACGTTTTTTTTTACAATAAAAAATAAAAATTTTTCAAATGAAAAATTTTTTGTGATTTTAAATAACATTTTTTATAGACCGACAGGAATATAAATATTAGATACCGTCAGAAAAGTATAACATTTCTTGTTTTTGGGATATCATCACTTTTTAAAATGTATTTTTATCAGTAAAATGTTATTATTTTTTAAATTACAACTCCTTCAACACGAGTGCGGTGTCCACAAACGCTGATTTAGGGTCGCCTTTCCTGCAGAGCAAAAAGAGCAGTATTTATATGAAACATACTTGGGACTAGTTCATTGAATGTATCAATTAATTGACGATTTAATTATCATTGTTTGATGTCAATGGTAAATAAATTTGTTAGCATTATAATTGCTTAAAAATAATGCCAATGCAATTTGGTTTCAATTGGCATTGATCAATGCCAGTGCCTTTAACAGACCATTATATTTTGATGATTGTTATAATTGTTTGTTACAGCTGTCTACATAAAAATTCATTTGCATATTTGTTGAAAAATGCTATATTTGAGTACTTATTTTTATAAATATTCGTTATTTTATCAAGTATATATAATAAAAAGCTGATCCAATGACTTATCAATTAGCAAACAAGACTGAATAGTGTACGCATGATAAACTTGAAAAATAGCGAATACATTTAAATTAAAATTTTAAATTTTTATCTTTTTATGATGTTTTTGTTCAAACAAAACATTTTTTATAAACAATTATTTTTTCGTTCATTGGCATTGGAATGGTAATGCAATTTTTTGGCATTAACATGGTCAGTAAGTAGTGTCAATTAAATGGCAATGCCAATGAAAAGTTCACAAGTACAATATGAAATTTGCAATTTTTGGCATTAACATGGTCAGCAAGTAATGCCAATTAAATTTCAATGCCAATGAAAAGTTCACAAGTATGATATGAAATTTGAACTCACTGCTACACCAACAATTATTTAAAAAAACTATTTTCCAGGTTTCTAAATCATTTAAACTGTTTTTGCACCATTTAGGAAATAAAGGTGTCGGAAAAAATTCAAATTTTTTCAAAAAAACTTATAAAGTATTTTTTTATGACTCACAATCAAAAAGCCTTTTTAGCTGAGAAAAATAGTGTACAAATTTCCGCTTTATGGTAACCCTGTAAATAGTTATTAAGTTGTTTCAAAATGGTTTCTTTACTAATGTGAAATATTTTATTGATTAACAACTTTTTAATGTTCCGCGATATATAGAAAATATTTGTAGCATTTTATGTAGCTCAAAATATTTTTTTATTGTGTGTATTAAAAAAATATTTTTATTACTTCTTTTTTGCAAAATTCATACCTTAATAATTTTTTTTAGCTGTTGGCGATATATTAAACATTTTTTAACATTATTTTTATTGTGTGTGATTATATAAATAGATTTTTTAAGTTTGAGAAAAAAGCAAGTTTTCCAAAGCTAATTTGGGTATTTTAATGCAAGCGCATACGTGTTTTCTCCGCTGTCGTGTCGCATGATCTGTCAGATGTTGATTGCATCTCCTAAATTTAGACACTCCTTGCAAACAGCGAGGATAAGTTCGCCAACTCGCCATCAGGTGCCGATCACCAACTGTTCTAAGACTTATTATCACGCGCAATTACAGTGTTGCCATGTCTGAAGCCCTTCATCTTTTCTCACCTTTAAAAACTATCCTCTACCCCCTTTCCAAAGAAAGCTACACATTAATAAACAAGTGTCCCGAGTGTTGCTTCACTCATAAAAATAAACTAATTATTGGTGTAAACTAATTTTCGGATGTCTAGTTCGAATTTTATATAAATGCATCCCTTGTTGCTCTGGTAAAAGAGAGTGTTTTTGGCCACCGCGTTTAAAGAAGTTCTTATTAAAAAAATAATTACACCATTTTTTTCCTTGAAGCAAAAACCGTAAAAAAGGTGACCATATCCCAAAATCAAATTTTCGAGACGAACTCTAATAAATATGTAGGTTAGGGTGTCCCAGATAGGGCACTTTTTCGAAATGTGTGAAGGAATACCACTCAATCAATGCATATTAAAGAGCTGAATATGGGAAAAATAAATAAAAAATATTTGAAGTTTATCTTCATTTCCCTATCAGCCATTGAAGTTGCCGGTTGTAGTGCATTTTGACCAAAAAAAGTTTCGATTTTTTTTCGAAATAAGTCTTAAAAGTTTCTTTAGTTTGGCTTATTGCTAGAAAAACATTTTTAAATTTTCTGCAGCGTAATTTGGTACACTAGAGTACTTTTCAATGTATATCAAGTACAATTTCTATAATTTACATTTTTTTTTTTTTAAATTTGAACAGAACACAATTGTATTTACTCAAAACTAAAAAATCCTTATTCTGCAGAAAACTTAAAAATATTTTTCCAGTAATAAACCAAAAATTAAGAAACTTTTGAGCCCAATTTCGAAAAAAAATTCTAAACCGAAATGCACTGCAACCGGTAACTTTAATCGCTGGTAGGGAAATGAAGATCCACTTTAACATTTGTTTATTTATTTTTCCCTTCTTATCAGTGCGGGGGTCGTGGGTTCGATTCCCACCAGAGGCACTGGTCTGTTTTCGCTACAACGCGCCGAAGGCCATAGTAGCTAGTGCTCGGTTAGGGTAATAGTATATAATTTGTAATTATATGATTATTAATTAATAAAATAAAAAAAAAAAAATATTTTTCCCTTATTTAGCTCTTTAATACGCATCGATTGAGTGGTATTCCAAATGTTGTTTTTATTCGGGACACCCTAATACAGGTACTATGGACTAAAAATAATGAGTTTTTATTTAAATTCTTTTAAAATTTTTTACAGTGTATTGTTAAATTAGAGATGGGCACGTGAGCAGATTGTGATCACGAGTGAATGTGAGTGAAATTTGATTTTACTCACGTTAGCGGGAGTTAGTGTGAGTAGTAAAAAAATGATAGTGAATAATTGTGCGTGAGTGGAATTTTTCTCTCGTGAGCTTGAGTCGAAATTCACTCACGTGCCCATCTCTAATGTTAATCACATAAATATTTTATGTTTCCTTATTTGTCATTTTAACACTAAAGGCGCATATATGTATATGTATGATTTATATGTTTATTATTTCTTTTGATGACAAAAAAATAATCCACTTCAACAAAAATAATATCAATTCATAGTAAAAATACCCAGTCATAAACTGCCAGTGGTACAACAAATCAATCAATGGCATACCACAGGCCAACCTAGGAATTGTAAATATCTTACTGGCAGAACACTTGTTTAAGACTCTTTACCAGCGTTCCCAAAAAGCGCTTTGCCAGTATTTGTTTTACAATGATTTCAGCGGTCCACACAAAAAAATCATTTTCAAAGTATTGGTTGATACCACTGTGGCAACGTTGGTAAAAAGTGTGCCAACGGCTCAAAAATCTAACATCTGGTAAAGCATTTAATTTATAAAAATGATGACGCTTTGTTAAAACAATTAGCAGACAGAAGGTTCCGATTTCGATCCCTATTCCAGGCATACAGTTTTAATATTTTTTTATATAAAATAAATTTTTTTTTTTTTTTTTGGAAAAACTCTTTTGAGACCAACTTTTTGTTTTGTTTTCCAATATTGGCAAGTTGATTCCAACAAACCTTATGCAAGTGTTGACATATTTGAGCAGACAACTGTTACGCAGAAGTTATCATTCATTGATGTTTTAAGCATTCAAGTATTATATATCTCGTTAGCTCAGTGGATAGAGCTGTCGGCTGATAATCTGGAGGCCATGGTTCGAATCCTGGCAGAAAAAAAAAAAAACTATAAATGAACTTTTTTAATTCTGTTTAGTTTAAACGAGCTTAAGATCATTTATTTATTAATTATTTATTTCCAATATTTCGTCTCCACATTGGGTGAATTCTTTAGGGAACAAATATTACAATTTGAAAAAAAACTAGTTTTAATAATTAAAAAATTTATATACATAATGTTAATTATTAAAACTAGTTTTTTTCAAATTGTAATATTTGTTCCCTGAAGAAGTCAGCCAATGTGGAGACGAAATATTGGAAATAAATAATTAATAAATAAATGATCTTAAGCTCGTTTAACCCTCCGATGAGTGACAGTTCTGAACTTCACGGCCGTGTAAAAAGGTCCCTACGGACCTTTTTTGTAAATCATGTTTTTTTCATATAAAAATTTTTTTTTTGATTTTTTTTTTTTGTTTTTATTGTTTATAACTAAATTCTACATACAAAAATAATTTTTTCAATTTTTTTAATTTTTGTTTTTATCATCGTCCGTAATGTCTTTGAGTTTAGATCTTTCTGTTCAGAACAAGTAAATTATGTGTTGAAACAATAAAAAAATTATAATGATGCCCAAAAACATGCATTTATTAGTGAAATTCAGTAAAAGGACCCATACGGACCTATTCACACGTCCGCGTACTATTCTCACTAAAACCTCAATAACTCCTAAAGTAATGATCCGATCGGCTTGATTTTTTTCCCCCAAAAGATGCGCAACAAAATACTCTTGGAACACAGAGTAACTTTGGGGGGTTGTAGTGGCCGAAGTAGGAGTAATTTCAAATTGAAAAGGCAAAAAGGTCCCTAGGGACCTTCTCACTCATCGGAGGGTTAAACTAAAAAGAATAAAATAAAAGAAGATCGAAGAAAACGTAAAATTTTTGAACTTTTTTAATTTTATTTTGGAAAATCTAGCTTTAGACCACCAATTTCATGGTTTTACCAACATTTTTCCAACGTTAGACATTTTGTTTCTCCAGTGCTCATTTTTTGAACAGACGGACCTTTTGTCTAATGATGTTATCGTTTTGGGGTTGGAAAAGTAATTGTTGCCAGCACTTGTACAACCTTTTAAAGTACCTCACCCATTTGTCTTTTTCTGACTGGGCAGTTAATATGATTTTTCATAATGTCATTAAGTGTTATATGAACATTTTTATACAATCACAAACTTTATACATGATGAAACACTTTATTGTTGATGAAGAATTTGTTTCCAAATTTTTGCAACTAATGAAAAAGAGTTTCATATATGTTAATGGGGTTAAATAGTCAGAATATTAGAAAAAAAACTAACTGAAATTTAAGCTACGCATTGTTCAGACTAGCATATTTACCAAAATTTTATCAATTTGTAAAAAAGAGAATCCAAAATATTTTATAAAATATTAAGAAATATATTTAAATTTTTAAGTAAGAAATGAACTTATAAATAAAAAACTTCGGCAGGTATTAAGAAACATGGTCCAGTGGGAGCTACGCTTTAGTAATAATTTGCATCAAAACATTTATTAAATGGACAAAGGACATTAATTATGACATTATGTGGCAGTTTTATGGGTAAATTTAAGTAGAAACAAAATTAAATTAAATAAAAACTGCTATGAAATCAAACTAGATTTGTGGTGTTTTTTAATTTAAATAAGTTTCGATTTATTTCTGAAATTCGGAAATGACAT
Organism: Delia radicum; assembly: GCA_021234595.1. Taxonomy (NCBI): domain Eukaryota; kingdom Metazoa; phylum Arthropoda; class Insecta; order Diptera; family Anthomyiidae; genus Delia; species Delia radicum. The sequence continues at coordinate 228,944,836 of CM037852.1, read as the reverse complement.
CTGTTATGTTGAATTATTAATTTATATATGAAAAAGTTTATATTAACAAAAAATTATACTAAAATTTATTTTTCTCTTGTTGTTGTTATTAACTATTTTGCTTGCTTATGTTTTAAATTTGTCATTGCCAGATTTAATAAAATATCCCTGAGGAAGTTGAGAATATCCAACGAATCATCAGAGAGGAAATGTCTCAACTTAAAAACGCAAAAGTTGTCAACACTGAACGTAAAAACTATACGTCAATCTGGTAACGTTGTGAAATAGAGACGGAGGAGATTAGAAAAATAAACAAAAATCTAAAAATAGAATATTTGTGTTTGCTTGTGTTGTCACTACTGAGTATAATATATTTACAATAACAGAAAAGTTAATAGGAAAGAAAACTGAGATTTAGCTCATTACATTCGAGGCCATACTTGGGTGTAATTTAATGTAAGAAGAGCGCAGGTTTGATTCTTACAGCCGCAGGTTGTTGAAAAATGTATCATATAGAGACAATCTGACAATTATAAGACGCAAATAATAATACAATTTAAATGGAAAATCACTGATGATCTACTAGTCTGACTTAAATTAATAGTGTTTATAATTTTTAGAGAAAAACGTTTTTTTTTTCTTCTTAACCTCAACCTTCTAAATTAAATTTGTCAAATGCGTATTAAGTAAATATTATTTGCGACTGTCTATATGACGCGTCATGACGTTAAAATAAAACTGTACTAAAATAAATAGTCTTTTATTTAATTTTTTAAAAAATCCATGACCCTAGAAGCCCGATTTAGAATTTTGTAGAAATTTTAATTTGAAATAAAAAAGGTCGAAAATTATTAAAATCAAAAATCATATTTATTGTAATAAGATTCATACTTAAAAATATTTAAATATAGTGTATATGAGGAACTTTAAAAATATTCGACACTTTGAACAAATATTTTAAAATAAATTTTTTTTTGTATGTCATTAATAGCCTTTTGTGTCTATATAAGCCGATGTTTAAGCATGCTCAATCACTTCGCTGTAATCATTTATCGTGAACGCCGTAAAATTATAAAAATACACTCATACCTTTTTTTATCATCGAAAAAAACCCGATACAAATTTTCACTTACAACTTCTTTCGTGTACGACACTGAACTTTTTTTCTTATCAAGTTACCTTTAAGAAGGTTGTCAGATTATTTGTAAAAAATCAAAATTGATGGCAACAAAAAGTAGCATTCTTGGAAAAAAAAATTGAATTTCTTACAAAAATTTTTTGCTTAATTGTCTAGAACTTAAAACAATCAAATTATATTAAGATTCTTTTTAAATTATTAATGAAGGCAACAAAACAAGTTCCCAGTAACATAATTTTTTTGGAAATAGAGCAATTCCATATGAAAACGATCAAAATTGGCAAATTTTTGGACGACCCCTCTCCGATTTTAAAATAAATAGTCTCAATCGATTGCCCAGCAAAAAATAATGTACCTACATATTTTTTTTTTTTTTTATAGTGACTGGTTTAGTGGTGGTGTGCACCACTGTCATGTGACAAAATTGAAGAATTCTTCATAAGGGACCTCATTGAAAGTTGTTTTAGCTATCTACTAAAGCGATCGCAACGAGTGATAGCTCGTTGGAAAGGTATTGAATCAGGCTTTAATTGAAAAATAAAATTTTTCTAATTTTTCTCAGAAATTTACCTTTTTTCCCATGAAAATTAAATTTTCCCATGAAAATTAAATTTTCCGATTTTCCACAGAAGCTCCTAAATTTTCCGGCTAATTTTATTTGTTTTGGATTCCTCATAATTTTTGCTTTAAGAATCAGCAATAAAAAAATGGGCCCCGACTCCTTGTTTGGACAGGAGAAGAGCATTTAAGAGACCACCTTGTTCTCATTGTTTTTATATTTTTTTATAATTGAATTATTTTTAATTATTTAACAAGAAAAATTAGGAAAATTTTATTTTTCAATTAAAGCCTGATTCAATCAATACCTTTCCAAAGAGCTATCACTCGTTGCGATCGCTTTAGTAGTTTTTTTTTAAACAACTTTCAATGAGGTCCCTTATGAAGAATTCTTCAATTTTGTCACATGACAGTAGTGCACACCACCACTAAACCAGTCACTATAAAAAAAAAAAAATATGTAGGTACATTATTTTTTGCTGGGCAATCGATTGAGACTATTTATTTTAAAATCGGAGAGGGGTCGTCCAAAAGGTGATCGCTTTCATATGGAATTGCTCAATAGTCTTTTCCTATCAGTTAGGGCACTAAAGATGCCAAAAAAATTCTATTAGTCACTTTTTGTTCAGATTACAATTGTAACTTAAATAATGAGCCGATCGCTTTAATAATTTGCACACATAATCTGACCACCTTTTTAAAGGTAATTGTAAAAGAAAAAAGCTCAGTGTCGTACACAAAAGCAGTTGTAAGTAAACATGTATGTCGGGTTTTTTTTTGATCTCACTCCTTATTAGAACTTACTGAGAAAGCACTATTATGCTATAAACACATAGACCACAGCAGACTGCAGAGCTACACGACTGCAAATGCCGTTGACTGCAATCGTCGCCGTGTGGTCAGCTACTTATTATTTTGGAAACGACAGCAGCATAGTAAACAGCTGATCACGATTCAATTTAAAAATATCAAGAGCTGTTTTTTATACAAATCAGGGATGTTAAAGTTGGTACAATTGTACTGTTTTTGGTACATTTTGACCTTCTAAAGTACCGTGGTACTACCGCGACTCATTTGGTATAATTTAAAAATTTTTAATTTTTCCCCTTTTTGAATTTTTAGTATAGCAAACAAATTGTTATTGTGTCCTTTTTCATTGCAATTATTCGTTTTATGTAATGAGCTCTTAAAATATATGCGACTATATCCGCCAGATTTTACGATTTATCATCATTTTAAGGATTTTGAAGAATAAAGTTGGCAATTTTTTTTTTTTAATATCGATTAAAAATTTACGATTTTTTACAAAATTTATCTGGCAGCTCTTACATATATTGACACTTGTTGCAGCCAAATTCACTTTTATTTTGAATTTATTAAAATTCTGAAGAAGTGAAAATTGATATATAGATATGGCATCACTTATAACATATGGGAAAACAGTGGACATTAGAGTGAGGTGAGTTTCTAAAAATAGAACTGTTGTGTTGTTGGAGTTGTACTTCTGAGATTATGTATGCAAGAACAAAAACACCGTGTATTGAATAAAACTAGTTTTAATCACAACAAAACTCGACCTAACTATAGCTCAGAGGGCTAAAGCGCTCTGTCTAACGTGTAGTGCGAGTGCATGTGGCATTAGAAATCAGTTTATCTATACCACGGTCAGTGATTGCACAGAAAAATTTCATATAGACGCAATCGAACAAATAAAAAGTATTTGGAAGATGACAAAGCCAATTGTGACAATATTTTGTTGTTGTTTTTGTTTTTTCTTTGATATTTTAAATTTTGAATCTCGCTCCTAGACGAGGACAAGAAATTCTCATTGAGTTTGTGATTTAACATAACAAATATCTCTAGAAATTCTAATAACAAGTCCCCTGAAGATTTCTTTGGGCAGGAATGAAATCCGGATAGGGACACGCCTACATCAGATTGTTTTTCACAATTTGTTAAATAAGTTTTGGGACGTTAGCACATTTAATTACTATAAATGCAATTAATGTTTATCCCGATGAAAATAAATTTAAATAAAAACATAACAAATATAACATTATTCAAAAATTCAAAAAAAAAAAAACAGGGTCACTGACGAACGTTCAATACCAGAAACTGCGCAGTCTGATTCAGAAAAAATTGAATATTTGCAATGTAGTTATGATTTTTAGAAAATACACTCATTCTTCTCTACCACGTCTTTCACAATTAAATTAAATAAAATTGCATATTAATTATAGTATTAATTGCAATTGTCTGAAAAAGACGTTAAAATTCAAACTCAAACGAAAATTAAATTATTGTTAAAGAAATGAAAGAAAATTCCAAACAATCTTATATATGTTTAATTTAGAACGAGCTCTCAACCTCCGTATATTTACAAAAATAAAGCAAATCAAACATATTAGCTAGGTTAATACTAGTATTTCGATCTGGTTAAAGATCTCATCAGAACCCAATGTTTTAGAAAAGTTATAGCCTCCATAATAGGCAGAACTTTAACAAAAAACCGATTAATCATTAATTTTGCTCCATTCTTGTCTTCTTAGTAAAAATATTACTTGAGCCAGAGTAAAAACTAAAATTTTTTTAACTGAAGTCGTTAAAAAATTAAAACGTTTGTAGTTTTTGGTCGGTAGTAGCTAATTTTCAAAATGAACTGAATGTCAATATGTTTCCAGACATTTCTAGTCGTTGCTGGAATTTTATCCATTCCACACTGGTCTGCAAATGTGGAAAGAGTTTTTTTCTTTTTAAAATATAATAAAAACTAAGGAAAGAAACAGACTACATTAGCCAACATTATCAAGTCTCATACAGACTAAGGATTGGTTAAGAGCGACAAATTTATGCTGCTATGATGTAGAAATTCCAAATAGTTTATTAACTAAACAAATAATTCCATGATTTGGTCTCATATATTCATAAGACTTTTTTATGCCTTATTTTATTCATACATATAATGTATGTTATTGGAAGGTTTTTTTTTTTTTTTTCTGTACAAGAGAATTTTTCTGTATTTTTTTTTTGTTGTTTTAATAAATTTAAAAAAAATGGTACCGTCAACGTCCAAAAAGTACAATTTTTTTTGGATGTTGGTACAAAATTGAAAACTCCATTTAACATCCCTGATACAAATGCATTTTTGTTTCAGTAGTGCCAATTACATCTTTTTTTTCTTTATTAAAATAGAACAACATGCTTGGTTGTAGACACGTATATAAAGTTCACTTAAAAATACAATTACTTATTTATAATACATTATTATAACGTGAAAATAAATTTATATAACCCCTCTTGAATATTAATGCAATTATACCATTTGATGTTGCGACGTTTTTTGTGTTTAACAATATAAAATATTTTTAAGCACTAATTTGTTACATATTTTGTTTTATTGTCAACACTATTTTTGTTTTGCAGCCAACAAAAATAGAAATTAACCTAAGTTGACTACAGCGGCAAAAGTAGTCGGGTAGCCGTGTAGTTGTGTTGGTGCCAAAATAATCATTTTCATATAAACGTGTGTATTTTATTTTTGACATGCTGTAGTCGTGTAGCTGCAGTCGTCTATGTGTTTATAGCATTATTTTGGAAAACACTGATTTTTGTTTTGCCGATTTAGTGATTTATTTTCAGGATTTCGAATTAAATACTTTTAAATTCGCAAAATTAAGAAAAATTAAAAAAAAAAAAAAAAATATTTTAAATTAAAATTAACAACGGTCTTTGTGAGGTTATGAAACTGTTATTTGCTCCATAAAATATAAAGTCGTTAAAATTTGTTGATGGTTTTTCGGTTTTAGTGTAGATGTTGCTATAACATATAACTTGTGGATATGAAAAACTCAAATATTGTGTTGAATCCGGGTTGTCAAAGAAATTATTTATTAATTAGGTTAAAGGCAAAATAAAGTACCCAGTAAAATAGTAAAATCCAAATAACTGGTTGCAGAACAACTTATAATGTATTATAACAGGTTCTAATTTCTGTTCTGCAACTGGTTCTTTTTATATGGAGTTTGTCCTAATCGCAATAGGTTCTTTACCTCCAAACAAGAACAGGTTGCCTTAGAACCGATGCTAGAACCAGTTATAGAACTGGTTATGGGGCAGTGACACCTTAAATTTCGACTCCCAGGAACCTGTTCTAGAACCAGTTACATGTAACCGGTGGTAAAAGAAGTTGTTCTAGAACAGGTTCAGAGGTAATCTGTTCTAAAAAATTTTTGCTGGGTACTTAAATTTCATTAAAATAAAATTTGTATTTGTAAACTAAATGTTTATAGTGGTAATTTATGGAATGTGGTTTAATTGCAAAGAAATATACCTTCAGGTAGACATACTAAAACGAAAGACAAGGACACACATAACAGGTACATTTTTTATGTTTTCTTTTTTGTTGATAGTAGCAATTTTTCTGCAAGGATCCTCCCAGAAAAAATGTAGCTGTTTTTTATGCTTTTTTCTGAGTGTATGTCATGTTTTGTTATTTTTTTGTTTAGTTTCTAGAATTATCTACGTCATTTGGTTTCATTAAAAATTGTCATCATTTTGACAAACATGGATGTTCCCAGTAAAATCCAAATAACTGGTTGCAGAGCAGCTTATACTGTATTATAACAGTTTCCAATTTCTGTTCTGCAACTGGTTCTTTCTATATGGAGTTTGTCCTATTTGCAATAGGTTCTTTACCTCCAAACAAGAACAGGTTGCTTTAGAACCGGTTCTTGAACCAGTTATAGAACTGGTTCTGGGGCAGTGACACCTTACATTTCCACTACCGGGAACCTGTTCTAGAACCGGTTCCATGTAACCGGTGGTAAAAGAAATTGTTCTAGAACAGGTTCAGAGGTAATCTGTTCTAAAATATTTTGCTGCGTTAGTACTTGAAATATATCGCAACTTAGTTCAAAAGTGACTCAACTCAAAATTTGATTTTTTTGGGTTTACATGCTTAAACTATGTACAATACACTAGTTTATCTATAAAAAATATCAGTGTATTTTGTTGTTGTTAACTGTTGCTAACAAACAGTTATGTCTTTCTTTATGTTTCAATTGGTAAACAGTCACAATTATTTTTTTTTCGATTTCAGAAAAATTAAAAATTTTGAGTTGAGTCACTTTTGAACTAGGTGTGCGATATCTTTGTTTAATATTAGCAATTTTTCTGCAAGGATCCGCTCAACTGTAATTTTTTTGTTGTATTTCTATTTGTAATTTTTTTTTGTTGTATTTCTAGAATTATCTACTGCATATGGGTTTATTCAAAATTGTCATCATTTAGACAACCATGGATGTAAGTATTTGAAAAATATCTTTTTTTATGTTGTATATAATTATTTCTATATATTTTCAGAATTAGCTCATACTTTCAATTTTAAATTTTTTAATGTATTTACATTTTTTTTTAAAGAATCACAAAAAGTTTATGGGATTTTCAGCAAATAAATTAACTAAAGTATAAGTTTTCTAAAATTTTTTTGAGTTTTTTTCAGTCTAGTAATATTCAACAAATTTCAACAAGTTTCAGCAAGGATTTTTTAATGTCTTTAATCAACTAAATGTTTCTCTCTGTTTTTCAGCAAAATATTTTACTGACATTAGCAATTTTTTGCAAACAACTAAAATTTTTCTGATTCAAGAACATTTTTTGGTGACTTGACTGCCTTTTTTTGTAAGTGTATTGTTCTCAAAACTCAATTCCATTAAAGCCCTGATTTCACAAAGATAATGCTGTTCACATGAGAATGTATTGGTCTAACTTTAAAGTACCCATCATAACAAATTGTGCGAATATGCAGACAACTGCCAAATTATCCATAATGGCAGAGAAAACAACAGAATACCGAAAAAAAAAAATAAATATTTTCAAGGATACTTTCGTAAATTATCTACGTGTATGTAACAACAAATGCATCCCAAAGCAGTGATACATAAAAGTTGTTTACAATAATACACAATTCCTCAGTTCAATTCAAAATCTGAAGAAAACTATTTGAAAGTATTAAATTTATTGCTGCATTAAAATTTTAAGAAATAAAATTAAATGCACACAAGTAAAAAGTTATTAAAAAGTAGGATTTTCCATGATTTTGCCCCAACTTTTCAACGTTAACTCCTACCGAAAATAATGATAAAAAGTTTACAATTTGTGTAAAGTAAACTTTGATAAGTTGCGAAGAAATTCTGTTTAAAAATATTTAAATCTTTTAATTCAATGAATCATTTTATGAAAATTAAGTTTAACAATTTTCTGGAAAGATGCAAAAACAAAAAATACATTAATCAAAACTTCTGCATATAAACATTTATGCAAAAAATAAATTTGTGTACTAACTACAGTCATAGAAAAAGCCAGTATAAATAGTTTAATAGTTAGCTACGACAACAGAAAAAGTACCTGAATTTGCTCCCGCACAATTTTCAATGAAGTTGAGAGTCATATTCTGCTAAAATCTGGTGACTTAGCATTTAAAAAAGTTAGTTAAAAGTTTTAACTAACCATTAAACTACACAGTGCACTGAACACGGTGCGCCGGAGTTGATTTAAGTAAAATTTGCGTGTTACTCCAATCTGAAAGCGGATTCTGTTTGTTGATGGTCTACAAACTATTTTCCAACGAAAATTAAAATATCAAGGTGGCGCTTTTTTTCACGGCCAATAAAATTTTCAAAAATTTGGCCTGTCTTTAGTTTAGCGACACCTCACCAATTTTGATAAAACATTTAGGAACGATTCAGATACGTGAGCTGAATGGAGAATTTTACTTTTTTTCTGCCAAACACGCTGCTTTATAGGCTCCAAGGCTTAAGTGTTAATTGTTTTAAGTTTAAATTTTCTCAAATATTACTTATCTGCTTGGGACAAATTATATCTCATTCGAAAGCTTATAAGATCTTCTTTCGTATGATATATATACGAGGACGGTCGCAAAATTAGCCGACAAAGATAACACAACAAATTTGGGAAAGATTTTCTTTATTTCTCAAATAATCTCCTTTTAGCTCTATACACTTTTCCCTGTTTATAGTAGAAACTGTCCAGCTCCTTAAAATAGCAATCAACCGCAGACTCCAACTGTTCATTGTTGGCAAATATTTTACCACCAAGCCATTTTTTAAATTTTGGAAATAGATAATAGAATAGAAATTAATCTGGCGAATGAGGTGCGTTATGAAGCAATTTAGCTGCATTAGATTCGATGCCATACTTGGGTGTGATCGCTTAAACGGTCATGACTTGGTATTGTTACGTTTGTAATCTAAGATGAGCGCAGGTCTGATTCTTATAGCCGCAGGTTGTTGAAAAATTTATCATATAGAGACAATCTGACAATTATAAGACATAAATAATAATACAATTGAAATGGAAAATCACTGATGAGCCTGTCCATAAAAAGACAGAAACTAGTCTAGTCTGATTTAAAAATTAATAGTGTTTATAATTTTTAGAGAAAAACGTTTATTCTTCTTCTTAACCTCAACATTTCTAAAAACAAAATTCGAACTTCAATTCATTGATTTTGGCCATCGCAATAGTGAATGTGGGAACTGATGCATTGTCTTAATGAAACAACACTGTCGTTTTCGCCAAATGTGGCGATTTTTTAAGTAATTTCGCCACTTAAACTCTGAAATAAGTTAGCATAATACCGACCGTTGATTGTTTTTGCTTTTAGAAGATAATCAATAAAAATTATCATACGCTCATCCCAAAAAACAGACGACAGTTTAATGCTTTGACTTTGACCGGACTTTCGACATAAGCGACTAGCTCATAATCAGCCTCATTCTAATTCACCACCCACTAGAGCTCATGGTTTGATCAGTAGAGCAATTCAGTAACTTGTTTTAATGACAATCGAATTGTTTAAAAAAGTAAACAACATAATTAAATTTTTTTTTTTTCATTAACATTTTTAAACGATATTCACTATTGTTAAAGGCAGCTGTAGTGCAATTCACTAAATTTTAACGACAATCGCAAAAAATTTAGATAACTTTCATTGTTTGCCCTAACGATTCGGTGATTCACTTCGTACACCTTAACGATAGTCGACAACTCTATTTTTTATATAGCAATTTAACTCTTTCTTGTCGTTTAGATAACAACAACAGTGGAATTTAACAATAGCGAATATCGTTTAAAAATGTAAACGAAAAGAAAATCGTTAGTTCTGTTGCTTACTTTTTAAATAATTCGATTATCGCTAAAACAAGTTACTGAATAGCAAAATCGATAATTTTGTTGTTTACTTCTTTAAACGATTCGATTACATAGTGCAACAAATGAAGACTTTTGGAAAAATGCACGGACTCGACAGTATAGGTTCGATTGTACCACCAAATGTTAGTAAAACCATGTACTCGGTTTGGCCAGTTTGACTACCAATTTTTTTTATGGACCTTAAAAGATTTTGAAAATCAGTACACCACTCAAAAAAAGACGTCCTCAGTTTATTCAGACTTGATGATATTGCTTAACTATATTTGGCAATAATGTAGTGAAGAGTCTACTGAACAAATTTTATAATCATTTTATGTGCATAAAATCATGTTTTCCTGCACTTTTTTGAAAAAATATAGGAGAAAATTATTTTTTTTGTAGCTTTTTTCAGCATAACTTATCACAATTTTTCACTAACAATATATAACAAAATTGTAGCCATTGTAAATCTGAACAACTTTTGTGAACATATCAATACAATCTGAATGTGTCTAGGCATACGAAATAGCTTACAAAACCACTTTGTACCTTATAAATAGTCGTTTTTGACTAGACTACACTTTTATTGCATTTTTGTTTACTTTTTTTGTTATTGAAGTTGTTCAGATTTACAATGGCTACAATTTTGTCATATATTGTTAGTGAAAAATTATGAGTCCCTGTAAGTTATGCTGAAAAAAGCAACAAAAAAATAATTTTCTCCTATATTTTTTCAAAAAAGTGCAGGAAAAAATGATTTTATGCACATAAAATGTTTATAAAATTTGTTCAGTAGACTCTTCACTACATTATTTCGGACGCAGCGCATGAATTGCACCCCAAAACTACGTATTATTTTTATCACCAACAATTTATACCGAACTAGGTCCAAATAATTATAGTTTTATTGATCCCATGGGATCCCATCTGATATAATCTTATCATGTGGCCACATATGTAATTATATATAACTATATCAAGCCATATATGACTATATATAAACGGGTAGCGAAATATCGGACAATTTTATGCCATTTTCTTCTGATTTAATTTTAAATTATTGTTCTATATAAAAAAATTTTTAAATATTTTGTAAAAAACATTTTTATTTCACTTTATTGATTCATAAAGAAAAATGTATCTTGTTATCGCAGAAACATTTTGGAGTCTTATTTCTATTTAAATTTGACGTAAGTTGATTTTTTTAGTCCTCATCTAAAAATTTGTTAAGACTACTCGAGCAAAGTCAAATTAGTAGAAAAAAAAAACATTTTTTAGGTGCACAATTCTGAAAAAAAAAAAAATGTTAGGCCCCTCCAAAATAAATTACTGGCTACGGCCCTGCCACTTTTATTTGTCATTTAAAAAAAATAATAAAACTAAAATATTGCTCAATTAACTTACAAATCTTGACTGCAGAAGTTCCCTGAGTTTACATTCTTTTAAACTTTGCAAATTTGAAATTTGCCATATTACCCTATTTTGGACTTCACCTCAATTTCTTTGAAAGCTCTGAAAAAGTCTGTTTTTTTTTAAGTTTTAAGAATGTTCAACGAATTCTTTTACCAAAACTAAGAGTGTTTACTTTTGGCTAGAAACAAAACATCGGTTACCTTAAACATCTGACTACTACCTACGAAATTTTATATTCATGAGAATTTAAGTAAATAACTGGCGGCAAGTGATTGAAAAAATATAGAACAAAATGGCGGTAAGTAAAATTCAAGGATACTTTTGTGCCAACTATGATGCATACAATAAAAGTAAGAAATTTATTTCTAATATGAAAAGGTTTAAAAAACATTTGAAGGCTAAACAGGCGTTTAATGCCATATGTGTGAGAAAGAAACAATTTAAACGATAATTTAAAAACCTTCCCAGTGCACAGTGGGGTGTTTCACAAATATTTTGGAAATGATTCTGGCAATTCTTACTGGCTGGCCGGATTGGAAGCCGCAGTCGACGTTATATCAAGCTTTAGTTTTAAAGAAGTGAAAAGTTTGCCAATTTCATAATTATCAACGGATTTTCACAAACTGAGCGTTTTTGTAATCTACCAACAATCCTTGTGCTTACTCATGTTTGTAATCTTTTAAAGTGCATAAGAGATTACCCCCATTTGAAAATCAAAATTTTGCCCATTTGCCAACAACCTGCATAGAGAGAATTTTCTTTACGAGTTTTAATAAAAATTTTCCCTATATTAATAAATGTTTTTCCACAATGTGAATGAAAAATTTCTTTGTCTATACACTAGAATACTACCCAGCAAAATTTTTTAGAACAGATTACCTCTGAACCTGTTCTAGAACAACTTCTTTTACCACCGGTTACATGGACCCGGTTCTAGAACAGGTTCATAAAAGTCGAAATGTAAGGTGTCACTATCCCAGAACTGGTTCTATAACTGGTTCCAGAACCGGTTCTAAAGGAACCTGTTCTTGTTTGGAGGTTAAGGATCTATTGCAACTAGGACAATCTCCATATAAAAAGAACCAGTTGCAGAACAGAAATCAGAACCTGTTATAATACAGTATATGCTATTCTGCCACCAGTTATTTGGATTTTAATATTTTACTGGGTATGTACCACTGCAAATGTAGTTAAAAACAAATGAAATTTCAATTGAAGAAAGGACGACTTACATTTCAGTAAATTCAACTAACATTACCATTTGTTTTTTACTGTTCAGAAAATGAACCACAATTGTAGTAAAAATTAACCAATTGTAGTAAAAATTAACCATATGCAGTAAAAAATAAACAAACATTTGTTTTATTTTTTAAATAAAAAAAAAAACTACTGCATAAAATGAATGTAAATCATAATACAGTAATTTTATGTGGTTTGTTTTTTTTAATGAACTACAATTGTAGTCAAGACAGAAACTTCTTCTACAAATTACTGTATTTGAACTTAAAAATAAATATACTGTATTACAATTCAAATAACTACAAATATTTACTGCAGAAGCTCCCTGAGTGTAGGAAAAAGCGTCATTATTTTTGTGAAGCTATTTTTAATAAGATTTTTTCATTAGTCGTATGAAACTTTTAATAAATAAAATGAAATTTTTCATACAATTTTATAAAATGAAAAACTTCAATGGACGAATTCCAGTGGAATTCATAGATATAAAGCAAAAATTCGGTGATATCATGCAGTCCGATTGCTCTGAAAAGTGTTCGTGTTATTGACAATAAGTCATTTAATTTAACAAAAGAAAAAAGTATCTGACTATTTCTTAATATTAACCGATTTCATCCAAATTTGGCTCATCTTCTGCTCCAAATATTTTGTGTCACATTTTTTTGAAAATGTTAAACATTTATTTTGCAATAGAATATTTAGTAGTAAGCGTATTGTAATGAAATTTTGCACTTATCAAAACAGAAAAAACTTGAGATATGATAAAAAGAAATCCCAAAATTCCCAAAAAAAACTGTAACAAATTTCCAAAAATTCGATTTTTTACAGTTACTGCTGTATTGTCTATATTTAAAGCGGTGTTAAAAAGGCATAATGCTTTAATTTTTGGACTAAATTAAATCTCCTTCACCTGTTTATCATTTTTCAACTTCTGTGGTGCACTCAGAGAAAAAATTAGTTTAAGTTGATATTTGAGCAACAAAAATTGTCAAATTCGAAGGGTTTTCTGCAGAGAAAAATAATTAACTGGGGAATATTATATTCATAAAACCATGTGTTCTGGAAAAAATTTTTAATCTGCATGCAAAAGAGTCTTTCTACTGTTTTTTTTTACGATAAAATTACTTAAATAACGTTTTTTTTTTTATAATTTTCAACTTTTGAGGTATTTATTTTAATCTTGAAAAATATATTGTTTTTTTTTTGTTTAATTAAATAACTTGTTGTGCAAAACACCTACACTTTCCAAAGCAATCGGATTTGTTTGGGTTTTTCCATTCGCAAAAAATCGGACCAGGTTATTGCAAAAATGCCAAATTTTTATTTTCAAATGCGGATAATTTATGCACAGATAACCCATATGAGTAACAATAAATAGTTGACCATTACAAGCAGATTACAGAAATATTTCGTTTTTAAAAATCCGTTGAGATATATAAAATTTTAAAGCTTTCTAAATTTTTGAATGCCTTACTTTGGAGTCTAATTGATACGCTCCTGATGGAGCTAATGAACTCTTATTTACAACTTAAGTTTAATATTACGACGAATAGGGCTGTGTGAAGTTTCATTGTAATCCAATCTGCCAGTATGAAATGGTTTAATTAATTTCAAAATATTTGTGAAACATTCCACTGTGCAGTGTAAAATGAAAGGTGCAAATATTTTGTCTACACAGAGTATAAGTGTAGTAATGACAATTTAAAACTGATGACAAAACCGGAAATTAAAAAAAAAAAAATATATACTAAATCCTAAACACAACATACTTACAGAAGGTATGTATGTACGTGTGTATTCATTATTTCTTTAATAAAAATGAAGTCAAAAACACGCCTCATCGTAATTTAGATATAAGATATAAGACAAAAACACATCTGTTTGTGTAGACGTAATGTAAATTACATGTTGCTAGTCATATAAACAAAACTTTATAAAATTAAATTTAAATTTTTTCACATTTTTATTGTTGTTATTTTGTTTTTATTTAATTGAAATTTATGTAACACATGGTACAATGAAATTTGTATTTTATATCAAATTTTTAATCATTTAAACAATGAATGAATATGCATTAGATCAGCATTTTTTTTTGTATGAAGAAAAACTTTTTTCTTAAAATATTAATTTATTTTTCATAATGCTAGGTTTAAAACTTTGTGATGCGAATTAGAGAAAAATGGTAAACCTTTCATCCATTTCGCCCTACGACCAAAACTGCTGATTTTTTAAATTTTTCTTAAATTGTTTTAATAAAAATATGTTTTCACAGTTATATTAGTTTTTTGTTTTTATATACATCGAGATTATTTTTATGTTATTTTCAATTTATAACGAGCTTTCAACCTCCGTATATTTACAAAAATAAAGCAAATCAAACATATTAGCTAGGTTGATACTAGTATTTCGATCTGGCTAAAGATCTCATCAGAACCCGAAGTTTTAGAAAAGCTAGAGCCTATATAATAGGCAGAACTTTAACAAAAAACCTATTAATAATCAATGTTGCTCCATTCTTGTCTTCTTAGTAATCAACCACGTGGTTAGGTCTTTTCCTAACAAGCATCATGACGTTACTAAATTTTGAAGACCAAAAATGTTCTATTTATATAAAAAATTTTTAGTTTGTACTCTGGCTCAAGTAATATTTTTTATAGTTATATTAGTTTTTTGTTTTTATATACATCGAGATTATTTTTATGTTATTTTCAATTTATAACGAGCTTTCAACCTCCGTATATTTACAAAAATAAAGCAAATCAAACATATTAGCTAGGTTGATACTAGTATTTCGATCTGGCTAAAGATCTCATCAGAACCCGAAGTTTTAGAAAAGCTAGAGCCTATATAATAGGCAGAACTTTAACAAAAAACCTATTAATAATCAATGTTGCTCCATTCTTGTCTTCTTAGTAATCAACCACGTGGTTAGGTCTTTTCCTAACAAGCATCATGACGTTACTGTTTTGCTACACATAATTTTTTATTATTTTGGGCATATTGAACATAATTGTTTTAAAGTTTTTTAAATCGGTTTACCAGTTTTCGATTGCAATTTGATTTTTACTAGAAATGGCGTCTTTTTCCGCTATTCTAGAAGTTTTTTTAATTTCATCTCAGAAATTTTTGTTTTTGCACTCGAATAGTATACAAAACGTGCTTTCATTTGATAATAATTATGTCTGAAATTAGAAATGATGTATGACAAAAAATATATGTCCCAAGCCATATTTTTTTAAACCAATTTAAGAAAAATTTTCAAAAATCTAAAACTTTAGGCGCAAGAATCCATTTGTTAAGGCTTTGCGATTTTAGTCAAATTTTTACCCATAATATAGTAAGTATGTGAAAATGACACACCAAACCAACGGGACACGTAAACTTAAATTTGGGTCGTAGAATCCAGTGGTATACTCCGTTTTAATAGGTTAGGTCAAAATAAAAATAATTTTCAATTTTAAGTTTGCATTGACTGAAGCAATTTTTTGAGTGTATTTTAAGTAAAGGGCATAACAATCTTTTTTGAAATGACTTTATGTATTGATTATTTGTCTAAACTTAAGTCTATAAACGATGGTCCTAAATTTTTAAGAGGATGCAATTTATTTATATACAAACCGAAACGTCAGGGCTATATCCTTTTGCCTTACAGTTTGGAGCTCAAGTGAGTACATGTAAGTATATTTTGTACCTAAAGATTCAGGCCGAAAAATATTTAATACTAGAACTAAACCATACTTTTCTAAAGGAATAAGGTCTCAGAATTACACTCCGACATTAGGCGTTGAGCTAGCTATTCGTTAGTCTTACGCTTTTTGCATTTTTTAGATAACTTGTTTTTTTATTGGAATTATCGTCAGTTGAACTTGCGTATAAGTTAGGAGTAGCGTATTCAGGTGCCGTTACAAGTATTATGAAAAATATATTTTCCGGAAGGAGATAAATCGAAGCATTTTTTATCAAAATCGAGGCTTTTCTTGTTAATATAGCTCGAAGGCCTGATGTCGGAGTGTTATTCTAAGACCAGATTTGGATTCAGCGTACCTTATACCCTTATAAAAGTATGGCTGAGTTCTAGTGTCAAATATTTTTTGTCTGAATCTTTAGATAAAAAAAGGACATATATGTACTCAGAAGTATTCCCCAATGTATAGTGAAGTCTGTTAATTCAGTGTCATATAGTTCGAATATTCAAATTTCATTAGAAAATATCATCTCACAATGGACGACCATCTTTGTTAGCTTTGAGTTTCGACATATAAACAATAAATAAAGTAATTTCAAAAGAGTTTTCGGTGTCTTTTTCTTAAAATATACTCAAAAAATCACTCGAGTCAATGCAAACTTCAAATTGAAATATACACTCACAGAACCATTCTGTTAGAACGAGGTTGCTTCAAACGAAAGTTGTAGGAACTGAATTCAGTCATCATAAGTTTCAATTCGGTTGTGGCATCAGAATTTATAATTATTTCAATATTTGGTTTGATGTCACAACCGAATAAAACGGTTTGCAGCCGGATTTGTTAGCAAATCGGATTTGTTATCAATTCGGCTGCCCCTACAGAATTTTACGTCAATCCGGCTGCAGCAACCGAATTTAATATCAATTAGGTTGGACCAGACGAATTAATTTAAAAATTTCAAAAATATAAAAAAAAACTTTTAGTAGACAAAAAGAATTTCAAAACAAAAGACGTTCATAAAATTATAAAAATAAATAATGAAAATCAAATAACACAAGAAGAGACGGAATAATTTTAACAAAAACGCTTCGATATTTGCAAAAAACGGGCGAACAATTTATGTTATAAGAATGTGAATTTTTTCGAAAAATTATATTGGTGTATACGACCAGCAGCAATGAAAATATGCCATTTATTCCCATTAGATATCAAGTTCATAAAAACTCCAACTAAATGATTTAAAGCCGGTATCGTAAGTAATTGTGTGTTTTTTCGAAGCGTGAATTCATATTAATCAATGGTCATTGCAGTGTCGGATTGATGGTGACTATCGAAGCATATACCAAGGAGTTTAAATATAACGAGCCACAGAATTCATCAAACAAGACATCCTACAGGACATCAACAAAAAAAAAAAACATTCATCGACACGTCGTGGTATCCTCACTTGTAACAAGATTTTTACTGTGTATGAAAACAAATTCAAGTTTTTAAAATTGGAAGTATATGAACTATGTGAATTATGTTACGAATGTAATGTAAATAATGTAAACAATGTAAAGTATGTAATGTAAATAATGTAAACAATATAAAGTATGTAAAGTAAATAATGTAAACAATGTAAAGTATGTAATGTATATAATGTAAAGAATATAAAGTATTTAATGTAAATAATGTAAACAATGTAAAGTATGTTATGTAAAAAATGTAAACAATGTAAACAATAATAATGTTGTAAATAATGTATAAAATAAAAATTTTATTTCACTTAGAATTTTTTCATTCCACTGTTTTCACCGAGGAAGGATATACTCTCTGACAGAATGTTGAGTTTGATGTCCTGTAGGATGTCTTGTTTGATTAATTTTTTAAACTCCCTGCATTAACACTAGCACTTTAGCAATACAACATTAAAAATACTTATTTTTAAAAATGTGTCGATATGGCAGCAAGATGTTGTTTAAGAACCAGGCGCTCAAGCTCGGGTTCAAGAAAAAGGTGTATTTTTTAAATTTTAACCATGTTTTTATTGAGATCGCGTTAGTGATAATTATTTTCACATAGAGTTTCTAATCTACAGCACCTTTAACAGAGCAAATATTACTTAAAAGTTCTCCTTCATCGGAAGATTAATTGAAATATGTTTGGTTTTTTAAACAGTTCTAAAGATATCGCATTTTCATCAAATAGAGAGTATACACCTTAAAAGTGGTAATATTACACTTTCCAAAAACTTCTTTAGAAAAAACACATCTTTTTAGATTATCACAATATGTTAAATACCAGAGTTTTATATTGTGTCACTTTTTATAAAAACAAAGATATAAACAGTACAAAGTACTTTTTAATTAATACAATTTTTCGCATAAATAATTTAAACATTAATCAGAAAATAAAAACTTGTAAAATTCTTACCAGTTTTTGTGTAATTTTTTTCGTATGAGAGAAACCTTTATTAATTACCTATTGTATGAAAACACTTTTTTTGGTATTAGCATTTTGAACGTGAGATACGAAAAGAGTCTCAAATACTGTGAAATATGATAATGTAAAGCCACGTTCAGAGCTAAGTGCTAAATGCTAAGTACTTTATTCTATTACAAAAGTTCTTTATTTATTGCCACATACAAAATGTAACCGGTTAATCTATTTAATCCTATTTTAACCGACCATTCCGGTCGAATAATTATTTGAGTTTTAAATTATTTGTTTCGACATAAACCGAAATAGAGGCGATTAATCGAGGAATCATTTAATCGATTAACCGAATTGGAAACACTAAAAAATACTCATACTTATATAGCTGTAAATGTTACAATATATAATTGTTTTAATATTTAATTGTGAACTATCATAATAAATTAATAAATAAATAAAAAAAAAAAACAGAATGTATTAATATTTATTGGTAAAATAAAATAAACATTCCGATGGTACAACCCCGTTCTCTTAAAATTTCAGTTGTGGTAACCGAATTGATATACAAAAACACGGTCGGGGCAACCGAATTACCATAAAGATTCGATTGTGACAACCTTATAAATTCGTTTGCAGCAACCTCAAAAATTCGGTTGGGAAAAATTTCGGTTGTCACAACAGAATTATTATGTGATAATTTTATGTATAATTTTATTTTGACCTAACCTATTTAATTTGCCACTGAATTATACGAACCAAAATTAAGTTTACGTGTCCCGAGGTTTTGATATATCAATTCAAAAGTTGAAATTTTACTTACAATGTCATCGCAACAATAATCGATAAAAATCGAAAGTTGAAAAAATGCCGCTCTAATGGGTGCACTATTAGAAACTTTTTCTAATGACGCATTTTTATTTGCAAAAATAAAAGCAATAGACAAAACAAAGACTTCCTTAAAGACAGGAAAAATCATTTTTATGAAAGATCAACAATAATTTTTTCAAAATTTTTTTGTTCTTTTTTTTTTTTTAGAACAATATAATTAAAATTTTTTTTTTATTTATTTTAAGCACACAAAACAAACCGCAACGAACAGCTGTTACTAAATCAAAAATTTGTATTTTGTTTTCTTTAAAACTAAATTGCGCGCCAATAACTTTAATCTCTTGTACACAAAACAAACTTTACTTTCACTTTAACAACTTGTTTGTTTGTTTGTTTGTATTTGTTTACCGGTATTCGTTATAATCCTTCCGTTAACACGTTGTACTCGCATTGAAGGTATACAATTGACTAATGGCTGTTTTTTTTTGGATGAACTCAGAAAAGCTTTAATATTTCCACTACCAATTCAACAACGCAGAAAATACAAGGTATCCTAGTCTAGGTTGCCAACACTTGATTTGAAAAAATAGCTAGATTATAGAGAAAAAATTGCTAGAAATGGCTAAATTCGAAAAATGATACTAAAATTATTTGAATGTAAATTATTAATATTAATGAGCAGGGCAGCGACTTTCATGCAAATGCATGTTTGTAGTCAGTAGCTCACACTTGATGTTGACCAAAGAAATACTTTTCCGAATCAAAGAATTTGCAACAAAGTGACATCGATTTGTTGTTGCATTTTTTTTAGCATATATTGTTATAAATGCATATTTTGCATTTAAGTGCATATTTTTTGCATTTATTAATGCATATTTTTGAATACTTTTTAATATCAATATTAAGATTTACTTAAAAATAAAGAAAATGGTAAATTTAAAAACCATAACACATGGTGCCATCTAAGAACTGAGATCGAATAATTCCCGACACAGATTATCACTTATAACTTTTTTATGTTTAAAAGTGAAATGGTTTTTGTATCAAGTTATATATTAAAAAGTCGTCAGATTATGTGTACAAAATATTAGCGAAATCGGATCATTAGTTTACAAAAGGACTTTGAACAAAATGTGAGAGCAAAAAAAAAAAGTAAAATTTTTACATAAAAAAATCTTCAACGTAGCACAAAAAAGATATGCGTAATTGTCCAGAACTCAGAACAATTAAATGATATGAAGATTGTTTTTAAATTATTAATGAAGGCTAGAAAACAAGTTCCCAATACTGTTACTTTTTTTAGAAATGGTCGGCTCCTAACAATTCGGGAACTAAAGACGTCAAAAAAACTCTATTACTTACTTTTTGTTTAGAATCCATTTGTAAGTGAAATAATGAGCCGATCACTTTAATATTTTACTCACATAATCTGACACAATTCTTAAGACATGAAAACAAGTACAGTGTCGGACACAAACGTAGTTGTAAGTAAAAATGTGTGTCGGGTTTTTTTTTTCGATCTTTTCCTTACTAAGACGTTTATATTGGTTTTTATTTTTAAAACAACTCTCTCGTGTAATAAATATTAAATTTCAAAAGCGACAAAATTTAAATGCATATTATTTTGATTTTTAATACATATTATATTTTAAGTTCATATTTTAATAACAAATTTTACTTTTTTACTACGTATTTTAAGCGCATATTTTCGATTTTTTAGTACATGAAAGTCGCTGCCCTAATAATGAGTTTAAACACGAATTTAATGCAAGTACTCATTAATTTTTAATGTTTTCCTAATTTTTAAAATATTTTTGGTAAAATTTTACAAAAAACATACTTTTAAATTGAATGCAAAAATTACTTGTCGAAAATTAAAAATTTTTAGCACTTTTTATGAAATTATCTTTGACGTTATTTTTCTATTTGGACTTCAAATTCTAGTTTGGGGTCCTTAAATTAGAAATAAAAAGAACGACATGTATGCCCACATCCCCGCCTAATCACCAAAAAATGGGTCCGAAAATCGAATTTTTGAAACTTCTCAGTCCATTTTTACCCCTAAAACATTATAATACTCATAAATGCTTTGTTTTGTTCTCGTAATTATATGAAACTACATATTTCGAGATTCTAGCTTTGCTAGTTTAGGAAATACACCTAGTTTTGGAAATACACCTAACGGCGATAAAGGCTGATTTCAAAAATCGGTCTTTTTTAACAACTATTGCGACTTATTTCTATGATGAACTGATTATGCATATAACGACCTAATGACCAACATCCTAATGAACATATTTAAACAAAAGTATAAAGTCTTATTGCATTATCAAATTTTTTATATTATTTTAAAAATGTGTACACTGAGTGTACTAAGGTAGTGAAAGGGTTGAACAAATAATAAACTTTTCGCGTTTTTTTTTTTTTTTTTTTTTTGAGAATTTAGCAATTTCTAGCGATTTTAATATTGAAATCTAGCTATTTTTTAGTCGTAGAGTCGGCAACCTTGCCCACAATTACTTTGAATTTTATTTTTACACTGTTTTTTTTTTTTTTTTTTGTCTTAAAGAATATGTTTTGGAGACCTGAGCATTTGGAGCTTTTTTATTAGAAATTTAACGAAAACTTTTATTTTATGGTAACAAGTTTATAGATACAGTGCCATAAAACTCTTATACTAAATTTGGCAGCATTTTCTTTTTTTTTTAAATTAACGAAAACGTTTGCTTTATAGTAAAAAGTAAATAGGAGCAGTCCTATAAATCTTTTATATTAAATTTGGTAGCATTTTATTTTATATTGAACGAAAACTTTTGTTATATAGTAAATAGTTTGTAAACACAGTGCTATAAAGCTTTTTAGTACAATAAATGGTATTTTCTAATGAAACTTTTGAATTTAATTTGTAGATGGAGATAAAACAAATTTTTTAAAGCTTTTGAAAATTTAGAAAAAGTTGTGAGACTAAAACGAAAGCTTTGGTTTTGAAATTAAATAGGAAATTATTTCAAAATTAAAGTACGAAAAAATTGTGTGGTAAAGAAAAAGTTTGTAGAAAAACATTACCATACAAAAAAGCATAAATGGGACTTATTAATTAAGTGGGCTAGTGAAATGATTTTATTTGCATTCCATTGATATCTATGATAATCAAAATATTTTCATTATCATTTTTTTAATGATAACGATTTGAAGATTTAATTTCATTGATTAATGAAAATGGTTTTAAATTTCATTGTCATTAATAACCAGGGAAACCGCAAATATGCTCTAAAAAAAGTGTTTTATGCTCATAAAATATGCACTAAAAACATAGAAATATGCCCTTAAAATTTAACAAATATGCTCTAAAAACAAAAAAAGTTTATCATTTTTTTTAAACAAATTTTATTAAAATATCGAAACAATTCAATCTAATATACACAAAAAAATTGCGTATTAAAAAAATAAGATAAACATAACAACTAAAACGAAAAAAACAAATTAATGCAAAACAATACGAACTTAAGTTTTTAAAAAGTATTACAAAAAACTGTAAATTTTTCTATATTTCAGTCAATTCTACATTTAGTTAAGAAAAAAATATAAATAATATTTTTTGGTAAGCTGTCTCTTCCGAACTCTTTCGTGTCTGATTTTAGCGTTTTTATTTTGTTTAATAAATCCTTTTTTTTAACGGTTTCTTCTTTTTGATTAAAACAATAAGTAGAATAAAAAAACAGAAAAGTGTTTGAAAAATGACATCATACCAGATTTTAAATTTTTGGACGGTTTTTTTTTTATAATAAAATACGATTTTCAATAGAGGTTGTTGTTGCAATAAACTACAAAATTTTGACTTAAATTTTCGATTAAAAAGCGTTGTCTGTTACATCTAAGCACATTTTTGCAGATTGAAAAAGTTCTTTCAACGTCTACTGATATACTGATATTATATGCCAAAACTGATTTTATTGAAGATCCAGTCAGCTGTTTGCTAATTCTTTTTATGACTTGCAGACCATCGTTTTTTTTTACAATCTGTTCAAGTTTGTTCTTAATATCTTTTTTTGGTATAGCATTCTGGTACCTTTTCAATATTTTTGATTGTTTCTGTTACTAACCCATACTGCTCAACAAGTGTAAGACCTGTTGTTTGAAGTTTTTTTTTTATAAATTTCTTAATAAATCCAAAATTAGAAGCAATAAAGATCAATTCAGTTTTGGTATTGGAATTTTCTAATATTTCTTTTGCAATTCCAATTGATTGAGCCTCTGTATTGTTTAAAACACCAAGAACTTCTAAAATTTGTTCATAGTTGTTGGCGTAATAATTAACCGCTGCAAGCCAAGTTCCCCAACGAGTTGTTATGGGCTCAGGTGGTAATGCAAGATCCGGATACATATATTTTAAAATATCAACTCTACATTGAGCTTTTAAAAACACTTTTTTGACGTTAGCAATTACTTTATTTACATTTTCATAGGAATCTCTAAAACGTTCATATAAACGGTGGAGACCATGGGTAGGGTTGCCATTCGTACTGTTTTTTACAGTACATGTACTGTTTTTTTGAAAAATGTACTGTTTTATTCACAACACCTAAAACAGTACGCAAAAGTACTGTTTTTTGGATTTGTACTGTTTTTGTACTTTTTTTTGTATATTTTACTTATTTTTATATAAACAAGTTTTTTTTGCGTGTACAAAGAATATATATTTTTTAAACCATGTTTTTTTTTTTTGTGTGTACAATAGCTTTTTATATAAATTTTTTGAATCTCCCTGTATTAATTCCACTTCGTTTCTTTGTACATATATAAGTTTGGTTTGTTTACTTTTCAAGCAATGGATGTTTGTAAACACAATTTTTTTTCATGACACTGCCCAATGCAAAAAGTAATGGCGTCCAAACTAATAATTTTAGCCAATTTAATGAAATTTAGTCAATTTTACTTCTTTAGAGGATGTAAACTTGACGAAATTTTGTTGATTTGAATAAAATTTGTCAAATCTTAAAAAAAAATTGACAAAATTTCGTTAAAGATCTACAAAAAATTTTTTGTTGATTTTACCTACGCTATTTGGTTCGGTGTATTAACTTATTTTAAGTAAATATGTGATGTATTGAAGTAAAAGTTATGTTAACAGTAAATACAAAAATGTACTGTTTTTTTTTGAAAAGTACTGTTTTTTTTTCATCAATGTACTTTTTTTTCACTTTTCATATATGGCAACCCTAACCATGGGCAATATATGTCACATGCGTCGTCTTTGGATAGAATACTGCTATAGATTTACCGCCCGTCACAAAAAGCAAAACCAAGTTCCTTTCAAAATTAACATCCAGTATTTTTATAGAGTCATTGAAGAGTCTGGCAATTGTGGAATGATTAGTTTTATCCAATACATCAGTATGTATTAAAAATTTTTGATTTGAAATTTCTTCATCAGAAGAACTATAACATTTGACACATTTCTGCCAGCCGCATCAGTAGTTTCAACTATTGAGATCCATATATATTGATTTTTTAAACATTTACGTATATTGTCTAGGCATTAAAAGCAAAATATGCTCTTAGTGCTGAAATATGCAAAAATATGCTCTAAATTATAAAATATGCTAGAATATGCTCTAACAAATCGATGCCAGAATTCTTAAATTGTTCTGAATCGGATAAATAGTTTATCCATGGATCCAAACGACACACAGGAAAAAACATGATATTGCATATTTGCGGTTTCCCTGTTAATAACATAGTCCAACAAAATCAGAAAAGTTGATGCAATCGTTTTAAAAAGACTTTGGGACGCATATCACGAATATGACCTCAGAATTCTAAAGTTAGCTGTAGTTAACACGGAGTCCACATTAGTTATTAAGTTGGATATAATATGTGCGAGAACGCCAATAGAATAACGGAATTAAATTATCTATGTTCATATTAATGTTTGGGGTGGAGAACACGTAAACATATTTATATCATGTCTTCTCATAATTTTCTGTCTCCCGTTGAGTAAAGACGTCAATTTTCAACTATGCGGTTAAAAAATAACTTCAAATTAATTTATAACAGTTAAACATTTTTAATACCCTTTTTCTTCTTAAATTTCTTATTTATTTATTTTTATTTACAATCTTATATGTATTTATGTGTGTATTTTGACAGCTCATATCATGATATTGTTGTTAAGAGATTTATCATAACGACACTATTTTGATATCAGATATAATACTAACGGTAACAGTAATGTGTGGCCCACACGTAATATATTTTTCTCTGTGATTGAATTTGAAGTTTGCTGACAGAAAAATATTTAAGTTAATATCTAGTGTGGACACTATGTAAAGAAATATTTCCAAAATTTTTTTAGGGCATTACATTTTTTGATAAAATTTTAGCAAAAACTTGTAAAATTGAAAACAAAGCCTCTACTATTTTACAACATTCATATAGTATGAACTATGCTTTTTAATGTAATATATTACACGTTTCGAATGTATTCACAGTTGAAATTTGTCATTTTTCACGATTTCGCTCATAAAAAATCTGCAACAAAAAGAAGATCCATCATTTTAATATGTATATTTGAATTAGAGTGAAATTGGCACACTAAACACAAAACTAACAAAATTTTTGCTCCTCAGGAGCATTAATTAACCCTGATAATACAAATAGGTAAGGTCTTGGGAAAGATCCCGAGGGATTCATTTTTTATGAAACAACCACAGGGTGTCTTAATTATTTGTTTACCCATATACGTACGTGACAATTCAAATTTAAAGACTCCAATAATTGAATGGAGCATTGGTCCAAAATGAATCATTATAATTATTTATGGAACACAGCCTTTTATAAAATGACATTTTTTTAATAGCCGATATCTGCGAAACTAAGCGATATAGAGCAAAGCGGCGTAGTAATACTCCAAAGTAGTATTACTACAGCCTGACAATGAAAATAGGCGGGATCCGGGAGAGATCCAGAGAGATTATTTTTTTATGAAACAACCACAGGGTGTCTAAATTATTTACTTACATGAAAATACAAATTTAAACACTTTGATAATAGAATGAAACATTGTTCCAAAATGGAACGATGTCGAATGGAACTGGAAACGAGTGAAATCGGAATACTTAACACATATGTATTATCGGTATGTATAACGCATACCAAGTTTCTTAAAATTTTTTTCCGTTTTTCTATTTCTCGCTTAGCCGTTTTATAAATGGATGGTATCTCCGAAATTAAACGAGATGGGGTAAAACGGACAAAATGTTTGCTCCATAGGAGTATTAATACACACTGCTAATACAAATGGGCTATGTCCAGAAAAGATGCCGAGGATTCTCAGTTTACTACAATTTCGGTACTTCTATTAATGTTCCAATTCCACTCGTATCAATTTTTTATTTGCATCTTCCAAAATTCTATGGTTGTTCACTGTTGGAATGATTCATTCATTTTATGAAGATTTGCGTTAATTCTATGAACGATTTCCTAAGAATTGATTTAAATGAAACCTGTTTTATAGATTCTATTAAAAGTTTTAATTTATTAGTTAAGTGACAATTTTTCACTAAAACTATAAATAAATAAATATACTGAAGTGAAAATAATTCTCTCAGTGCGTCTGTGTTTATAACCAAATTTGAAATAAACAACAGAATATAATATAAAAATATTTCTCCAATTTATATATTTTTTTGTAAACTAACAAAAAAAACAAATGTATGCCTATTTTTTAAATATAATAAAAACGAATGTCATAGAATTTTAGTACACAGAGAGAATTCCTTGGACGAGTTTTATTGAAATTGTTTCACGAGTTTTATTGAAATTGTCTTCACAATATGAATACAAAATTTCTTAAACTTTATGAAAAAGCTTTATAGATTTAAAAAATCTTTTTCATTTTTAATAAATAATATGAAATTCTGCATTAATTAAATGAAATCGACGAATTCCAGCTACAATTCAATATCTAATGCAAAAATTCATTTACATTATGCAGATAAAAACTCTCAGCGTTTGGATCATAGATGGACATTAAGCACTATAGCAAGAAATCAAAAACTTTCGACACACCTACCAAATAATGGTCTTTAAAATTTCATAAGCTTTATTAGACACCAAATCTTGTGGCTTGGTCCTCTTGGTCATTCTAAGGTCTCTATGACGATCGTCAATTCTGACATAGTAAGGCGCATTGACAATTCTTTTGAGTATCTTGTTTTGTATACGTTAAATCACTTCAATTTGATATTTAGATGTACATCCCCACATCTGAACTCTGAAAATACTTTAAACCTAAACATTGTTGCACAAAAATGTATTCCAAAGTATCATTTCAGTATCTCAAAGTATCACTAAAAAATCACATATAAAAATTTCAAGTTGCGAATCAGAGGTAGAAGTGTTAAAAAATAAACTTAATTTTTCCGAAAGTATATAAACGTTTGTATATTCACTTATAAAAAAAAAATTAGTTCACAAGTCTATTAAACGGTTCCAACTCAATAGAACTATTGTTTTCTGTTGATATCCTTTAAATCTGTTATTTAACCAAAGTTATCAATTATCTCATTTTACAATATGAACAAATTTCAGTTGTATTTGAACTAATTTGTTCTTTAAATATCATATCATTTTTGAAATGATTTTGAGAATGTGTCCCAAATGTGATTGTTTTTCAAGTGTCTATTAATTTTTTACATAAACACATCAACGAGCGCTGGTAGATAAAAAACATGTTTGTGCTTCAGTCAAAAAAAAAAAAAAAAAAAAAAAAAACAGAATGCAACAACAAATTTTGCCGTCTAAAATATTGAATTAATAAGTTAATATTAAATAATGTAATTAAAATTATAATGTTAGTATTAAAATAAAAAAAATGTATTTATTTCTGTGGCATTGATGAAGAAAACTAGAAACAAAGCCACACAAGAATGATCGAGAAAAATAAACACAGTGATTATTTTGCACAGTTGCAGGAAGTCAAGCCCGTAAAAAGAAAAAATGTTGCAGTTTAAAATATAATGTCAAGTATCTTGGACCTTCATTTGAAGTACTGGGTACTTGAATTTTACTAGTAATCAGTACATAAGTATTGGTTACTTCCCAACTATGATTTAGATACATACAAATTTGAATTTAAGTATGGTAATGGTGGTTATATTTGTTAATTTTATCATTGAATGTATGTTAGTATATGCATGAATGCACAGCTATACAAATTGCTATAATTTCAAATAGTTACTTAATTTAAATATAAATTTGCACAAATATTTCAAACAAACAAATAACAAAAATTCAATTGTTTAAATAATAATGGTAAAATATTAAAAACTTTTGTGAAAGTTTATTATTTGTGATTGTTACAATTTTGCATATAATGAAAATATACATAAAATAAATACCACTTCCAGGATAACACTACTCGACGGGAAAAAAGCCTCGGTTTAAAACAGGTTGTTTTTTTTTTTAATAATTCTATGTACCCTGATTCCAAATCTGATAGTAAATATTTTCTCATTTGCAGTGTTTGAAATATCGCGGTTTTTATAACTACATCATTCAGAAAATTTTTTTATTATCTTTTGGTTAACTTTACGAAATTTTAAACCAAAATCATAGAGTTTTTATAAGAATATAAATCTATATAAAATTATCTTCAATTTAAGTATAATCATGTCGGATATCGCACTGGTATTGCAAGGAAGTTGAAAATTGTTCTTTTTTAGTATTATCCATATAAAATTTATGCATGTTAAAACAATTAACCCTCTAACTGACAAAGGATATTTTGCAACGAAATTTATACCATATGCTCCACTCGAAAAACAAATAATAAGTTCTTCAACAAAATTAGTTTCTAACTTCAACTGTGATACTAGTTTTTAGAGGATTTTACTGTGATATTTACTTTTATTTATTTTTTACATTTGTTTTAAATTAATTTTATGTTTTATGTTGTGTATATGTAAAATATATTGTGAATTAAATGTTTAAAATTTGACAAAAAAGACTATATATTAATAAAATTATCCCTGAGGATGTTGGGAATATCCAACGAAACGTCGGATGAAAAATGAATAAATAGTTTTTTATTTATTTTGAAAACAAATGACCTTAGAAGAACACTTTAGATATTTCTAAAAATCTTAACAAAATTGTTTATCGTTGCCTTTATCGGTGCATTTTGAAAACTAAAGCATATAAAAGAGAAGTTTTGGACAAATATTATTTATCTTACCTACACTCTAAAAAATGATTGTAAATTTGCTACTATGAAACGAGTAAAGTTTCATGTATTATTACGCAAATTCGGTAAATTTATACATAATAATGCGTAAAACTATTTTGCGCACACTTTTATATACAATAATACACACTTACAGTATTTTTACCAATTATTTGTTTACAATTAAACACATTATGCCTAAAAGTAGTATTATTTTCTTAAATAAAATTTTTACGCACAAAGTTTGTAAATATACTAACTTATAATAGTAATAAATATTTTGACATTTTTAAATTGAAAAAAATTAAACAAATTAAAAAAGCCAAAAAATCTAAAAAAATTTAATTTATTGAGAATTTAAATGAAAAAAAAAATGCATAACTGTAGTATTTGTGATAGTGTTTAGTTTATAGTTTATTTCCAAGTGTTTGCAGCCTAACTGTGGAAAAATATTTTTAAAATATAATATATGTACAGAGCTTTAAAGAATACAATTTTTCATTCGATTTATTCAGTCAGTTTTTACTCAATCGATTTAAAACTATCGCCAATATTGAAAAAAAATTGCCAAAATTGAAAAAAATCTCTAAAATTGAAAAAATCTTAAAAGAAAACGTTAAAATTAATAAAAAAAATCTCCAAATTTAAAAAAAAAAACAATAACATTTAAAGAAAATCGCCGGAAACTAAAAAAATTGCTAATATTTAAAAAAAAATCGCAAAAATTAGAAAAATCCCTAAAATCAAAAGAAAATCTGCAAAAATCCTTATTGGGGTTGAGTTTTGAACACCGGCGCAAAAATTTTTCCAGTAGTTCTTTTATTTTCTGAGTTATGGACGGTTTTTATTTAGTCAATTTTTAAAAGGTACATATTTCGAAAACTAATGGAGCTGGAGGAAAAATGGTTAAGCCATTGTTCAAAACTTAACATCGATCCTAAATTTCGATATGCTGGATTCGTAAATCGCGTTGATAAGGGAGAGATAAATAAATGACACAGACATCTTTTTCGAATTTGAGCTATTTTTTTTTTTTTTATCAATTATGGTGATTTTTTTTTAAATTTTCGCGATTTTTTACTTTTGCGTTTTGTTCAATTTTGGAGATTGTTTTAAATTTTTGGGGATTTTTTTCATTTTAACGATATTTTTTTCAATTTTAGCGTTCTTTTTTTCAATTCTGGCTGTGTTTTTCAGTTTCGCCGATTTTGGCAAATTGTAAATCGATTGAGTAAAAAATAGATTGAATTCCCAATTATTGAATTCGCAATGATTGAATGCCCAACAATTGACTTCCCACTGATTGAATTCAATAACTGATAAAATCGAATTAGCTAAATTGATTGAATTCCCCACTAGTGAATTCCAAATAATGAGTTCTCTGCGATTGATTAAGAAAAAAATCATTCAATTTAAAAAAATCCCATCTGATTTTTTCAAAATAGAATTCAGTCTTTGAAGCTCTGTATATGTACAACCACATATATACAAATATTTATATTATATTTATATTTTATATTTATTACAATACAACACATTAATAAAACTCTTTCTAAAAATTAATTCTTTGTTTTATTTGAAACATTTTTTGGTCTGTTTTTCTTTCTTACCGCAAGGTAAATATACGCATTTTTAGGGGGTTCTTACGCATATACAAATGTATTTTTACGCATTTTATCCGTATATTTACAAGTAAAGCATGTTTTTTACTCAAAAATTCAGTGAAATTATTCATTTATTTCTAAATTTAATTATATTTTTACGCACTTGCATAGTACGTTTACACGATTTTTGTTGACCAACTTACACGTAATGTGTGTATTTTTTTTCATTTACACACATAGAGTAAATTTACCCAACTTATAGTAGGAGTATAGTTTCCTACTATAAGTTGGGTAAATTTCAACAGAAATTAATTAGAGTGTAGATATAACCACACTCGAAAAACTTTTTTTTCTGCTCCTATTTAAGAAGATATAGCGATTTTCGCATTTTGGAAAAAGCGAAATTAGGTGAAAAAGTATCAAAACTTCAATTAATATTGTTCAAACTTCAACGCTTTGCTATTAATACTTAATGTCTTCTTTCTGCAAAATTTCATAAAAATCGGTCTTTTAGTTTATAAGTTAAGACAATGTCCTTTAGAAGAATCCTGATTTAATCCTGTGATTCCTTGGACTAAAGTAAGAACTTATTATTAAAGATAAAGCTTCAATCTTACTTACATTTTATTATAAAGAGTTTTTTTTGTCAACTTAAATTGGTTTTTTAGATTTTGAAATCGTTTTTTTTTTCAAAAATAATTACTTTTTAAAAGTTTACAAAATTTTGATTTTGAAGCTTTGTTGCTTCCAAATTTAGTTTTCTGTCAGAATATATTAATTTCTAACTATAAAACGCTCATTTGACGCATTTGTGGTAAATTTTATGATGACTGCAATGAGGCAGCCCTAGCCGTTAGAGGGTTAAAAACTTTATCATTGTATATAAACTAGACGTTCCAATAAACAAATTTTTGTATTGAACTTGCAAATCCATTGAAAATGTTCAGAAATATTTAGAAAAAAAATTCAAATTTTAATTAATGCTTCAAATACCAATAAAAATAATTTGTTTTCATATAAAAATTGTATGTTTTACTTTTAAATTTTAAAAAATTAAAACCAAAAGTTTATTTTTCGATCTTTTATCTGGGTGACATCATAATAAAAATATATTATTAACATTACTACTGAAAAATTAGCAACTTTTTGCAGAACCTGTCTTTGCAACACATATTTTCTTATATTTCTAGGTACGCGAAGTCTAAATATCGGAAATCCTTTTTTTCTCATTTGTAGTTTTTGAAATATCACGGTATTTATATTTACGTTATATACTTTATTTTTTTTATATAAAAATTTTCTTCTTTTCTAAATATTTCAGGCTGTTTTCAATGGATTTGCAATTTAAAAGCAACAATGAGTTCATTGGAATGTTTAGTTTACGCATAAAATTTAAGCAAACATAAAATTTATAAGGAGAAAACTAAACTTGCAAAATTTTCCACTTCCTTGCAATACCGGTAAGATATCCTGAAACAAACTCCGGCATAATTTTACTCAAATGAAAAATAATTTTGTGTAGATTTATATTATTCAAAAAAATTTCACGACTTTTCGGTTAAATTTCGAAAAATTAAGCAAAATATATGAAAAAATGAGATGAATGATGAATACCCAGCAAAACTTTGGTAATGGGTGCGATAAAGTAATGCATTACCTTGTAATGTGTACTCCTTACCTGTATCATTATTTTCCAACAAGAAGTAATGAGTTACAGATAATTGAACACTTATGGATTACCTTGTAATGATACCTCATTACATTTTATATTACTTCAAAACATAAAATAATGACTTACCGATCATCAATTACATAATGCATGCATTGTAAACGTAAAGTAATTATTAATATATAATTTTGAAAATCTATTTATAGACATATTACTTTGTGATTTTTGTAAGCACTAGGGTAAGGTGTATATTTTTGATATGACGAACGAAAACACGAAGCACAACAACTCATTTACATTTTAAGCAATAAAATATTATATGTATCGATAGCTCAGTTGGTAGAGTTCTCGCCTAACTAATTGTTAAGTACCATAGACTCCAGGTTCGAATCCTAGCACTTTTTATTAATTTTTTTTATGAAAATCTATTTATAGACACATTACTTTTTCCCACCATGTAACCATATAAGTAAGCAGTTACTTTACCCTCTAGAAGGTAATACGTCCACCCATTACTTAATGGCTCATCGCCTGTAAACTTCATCAGTGAAGTAAGGTGTAATGTAATGCGTGAAGCCCTATGGCGATACATTACTTTACCCATGATTTTTCAATGTGTGGTTTTACTGGGTATTTGTTTGAAAGATTTAAATTCAGCGTTCCGAAGTCTATTACAAAATATTTATTTCAAAGAGAAATTTATTAAAAAATTTTAATGAAAATTTTGCTTAAATATTTCAAATAAACAAATAACAAAAATTTCAATTGAAAATGTTAAAATAAGAATGGTAAACTGCTAAGACGTTAAAGCGTTTGTTAAAGTTTATTATTTTTGATTCTTAAAATTACAATAGTACACTGAGAAAATTCATGAATGAAATTAATGAAGTATTGCATAAAAGAAGCAACTGAAATCGAAATTTCATAAAAAACTATGAAAAATATCGTTTTTAATAGTTTCGTTAAAAGTAATAAGCTTTACATTAATTTTAAGAAATTGTTTGTACTGTTTGTGAGCTAAATTTTCTTTGTGTAGAAATTACCTTTATAAATCATACTTTTTTAGGTAAAAATTGTTTTTTTTTTGGTAAAAATAGAGATTTTTACTCATCTATTCTTTAACCAATAAATTTGGAAAGTAATGCTTTTATTAAGTATTAGGCTTATATAATGGTAGAGCATTGACAAAACGAAGAAGCATGCCCCTTATGCAGAATACTGAATAAAGACCATATCGCTCATTTGCTGCAAGAACGGCATAACTCAAAATTCGCGATTTCTGAGTTAATAATACAGAAATATTGGCAATATCGAGTATATGCCGTTATTTCTATTCCTATGTTTCGATCTTCTTTTACTCACAACAACGACACATCGTTAGTTACTCCACATTCGTTAAGGTTTTTGTTTTCGGAAAGAGCCACATAATTTGCGTTGTGCCTTTATAAGTGGAAAGGTAAAATGTGTTTTATGTAGTAAAAATTCTAATATATTAGCATATTTTGTGTTGTGACTGTTTTGTTGAAAAAAATCATCTGACTATAACTAGCTATAACACAAAATATGCAATTATTGTTGGAAAAATGTTTATCATAAACTTTTTTATTCGCAGTAAGAACGACACATTTTAGTTTACTACACTACTATCAATGAACTTTAGCAGCAATAACACCATAACTCAAAGTAAAAACAATTTTCAATCTAAAAACAATTATTAAAAATTTTTTACTCTACTTTTTTCTATACGGATATATTAAATATAAGTTGATTTACAAGATGATATCACATTTATTCATTTTTCTTCAGAGCTATAGTCAATTGAACATTTAAAACGCATTTATCTCAAAATCGAAAATTTTGAGTTATGCCGTTCTTGCAGAAAATGAGCGATATATTCCTGACATGAAAAACAAAATTTTTTTTGAAGTTAAAAAATTGTTGATTAAAAAGTTGCCCCAAATAAAAAAGCATGGATCCGCTGCTGAATGAAAATGAATAAATTCAATTTCTCATTCAGTCATAAGATTCAAGGTAAAATTTTAAAGCTCCTAGAAAAGCGATAATTTCCGTATTATGAAAGGAACATAAAATATAATGTGAATACAATATTAAATATGTAATTTATTGTATATTTAATGATAATTTTCAGAAATAAAATCATGTGTTTTTATATTTTATTTTATATTGCAACATCATAATATTATAATTCTTCATTAACTTCAAAGTGTTAACTGTAGAAACAAAAAAAAAAAAAAAATGCTATAAATTATTCATACAACCATTATTTTATTATTAACATTTTCATGGTATGACAGTTAGTTACCTAGCTGACAGTTAATGTAATTTAATTTCTCTCTGGTAACAACACACAATACATATTTTTTAACTGTTTGTGTGTAAGAACCCTGCAGGAAATGTCAATAGTGAAAAAGTATTGATTCACTATTGACTGTGTCACCAGTACTACTAACCAAATATTCCCCAGGCAATGTAATTTGCTATAGACATTTAACATGTACGTGTCATTGAAAATAACTAGTGACATTAGAACTATGGACTAGGTAGTGAATAGGTAGTTCTTATGGGACCATATGTAGACATTGGAACCAAAGATTCACTAGTGACTAGGTAGTTCTTATGGCACCATATGTAGACATTAGAAACATAGATTCACTAGTGACTAGGTAGTTCTTATGGGACCATATGCAAACATTGGACCAAAGATTCACAAGTGACTCGTTAGTTCTTATGGGACCACATGTAGACATAAGAAACATAGATTTACTAGTGACTAATTAGTTCTAATGAGACCATGTGTAGACATTGGAACCAAAAATTTACTAGCGAGTTAATAAAGTAAAAACTGTAGACGCTTAGTTGACAATGCCAACAAAATAGTAGACAAAAGTGGAGACTTGGAGACACTTGACCCCAAGCTTCCTGCAGGGAAGGGACAATGTGTGCATGTGTGTGTTTTATGGTGTCTGTATTGTTATATAAAGCCATTAAACTTAATCGACAAAAGTCAACAGCAATTAACACAATACTAATGCATAATGTCAACACGATCTACACATACATTCATATCTATACATACTCACTAACTCACTTACCCATACATATACAACAATATAAAAACTTGTTGACATTAATCAAAGAGTATATACAAATAGAAATGTATATATGTACACACATAGAAATGCTTACCAAGTAAATTCGGGCGATGTAATGAAAAACAATTTTTTGCACTAAAATTAAATATATTTTACTTTTATCTTGCTTATTTTGTCGTTAAAATTTGAAATTAATAAAATTTTTATTAAATTATTATTCAAAAACATGATAAAAATTAATTTAAACTTTTAAATTTCTGCAACATGCTTCATTTGCTCGGTGCGTGTTTACGAACATATAAAATGAGGGCAGATGGAGAGAGACTGAGTTGGATAGAAACCCACTGCAATGATACTAAACGAATAAATGAAAAAGTATGGCTTATACATAAAAATATTTTTATTTACACACACATATGCAGGCTATTAATGCCGGACCACTGTTGCCATTTTAGCATAATGGATGCTAGATCTAGCATATTTTTTGCGAATTATCACTCTAAATTTATAAAAAAGTGCACCTAGCACTTTGATATGACATGATGTTTTTTTTTAGCTCTTTTTGGACACGAATATATTTTTTACTATTCTTTCACCGATTTAACTTATCAATTTATTTATGAAACTAAAAAAAACATTTTGTAAAGTGTGATTTTTTAGCAACTTTCTTTTTGCCAACACTGTTTTTGGCAGCTTAGCTGTTTTCGTGTACCATGTTACTGTTAAACATGTTCAGTTTGGTCTATAATTTAACCTTACAATTAAGCCACCAACACTTATACGTAGATTGTGGACAGGGGAAAATATCGCAGCTGTATCCGCCAGTGTTGTTGATGACCGTTAATTATCGATTCGGCGACGTTCGCATCAATTCCACTACGTGGAGTAACAGAGTTCGGTATTTGCTATAAACACTGATTTGTACATAAGAGAGCGTTTGAAAAACGGCATTAGTCATTTATTTAAAATTACGGTACCTGATGAATTATTTGAACAAATTCTTGATCCCAGTTTTTGGCCTGCTAGCACATATGTTCGGGAGTATAAACCACGTGAAAACCAAAGAAGGCCTATTAATCTTCCTTCACGTACACCAAATCCTCAAAAAAACTAAATAACAACACCGAATCTTTCAAAAAGAAATTAAAAAACATAGATAAAGAAAAAACAAATTCTAATAACCAATTTATCGTCGTATATCAGAATGTTCGTGGACTTAAATCTAAATTATCAAACCTGTTTTTGGAAAGCTTTGACTTTAGCCAACAGGTGATAGTATTTACAGAAACCTGGCTGAACAATAACATTTTTAATGCAGAAATATTATGTAATAAATATGAGATATATACACTCTAAAAAATTATTGTAAATTTACTACTATAAAACGAGTAAAGTTTCATGTATTATTACGCAAACTCGGTAAATTTATACATCAAAATGCTTAAAACTATTTTGCGCACACTTTTATATATAATAATACCCACTTACAGTATTTTTTACCAATTATGTGTTTACAATTAAACACATTATGCCTAAAAGTAGTATTATTTTGTTAAATAAAATTTTCGCGCACAAAGTTTGTAAATATACGAACTTATAATAGTAATTTATATTTTGACATTTTTAAATTGAAAAAAAATGAAACAAATTAAAAAAAGCCAAATAAATCTAAAAAAATTAATTTATTGACAATTTTAATGGAAAAAAATGTATAACAGTAGTATTTGTGATAGTGTTTAGTTTATAGTTTGTTTCCAAGTGTTTGCAGCCTAATTGTGGAAAAATATTTTCAAAATATAATATATGTACAGAGCTTTAAAGAATTAAATTCTTCATTCGATTTATTCAGTCGGTTTTAACTCAATCGATTTAAAAATATGGTCAATATTGAAAAAAATTGCCAAAATTGAAAAAATCGCCAAAAGTCGCTAAAATTGAGAAAATCTTTAAAATAAAAAAAAATCACCAAAAATGAAAAAAAAAAATGAAAAAAAAATGAAAAAAAAACGTTAAAATTAATTAAAAAAAAAAAATGCTAAAATTAAATAAAAATCTCCAAATTTGAAAAAAACGCTAAAATTTAAAGAAAATCGCCAAAAATGAAAAAATTCGCTTGAATTTAAAAAAATCGCAAAAAATTAGAAATATTCCTAAAATTAAAAGAAAATCGGCAAAAATGAAAAAAAAAACCGCCAAAAATTAGAAAAATAGCTAAAAATGAAAAAAAAAATTCAAAATTAAACATAAAAAATTTTCAAAAAAAAAATGGTTATAATCTTTAATTTCAAACTCATATGTATATTAGTTCTCATGTAGTGAGTAAACTAGTTCATATGAATGCTTGAGGTTTGGCATGGGATTGTTACCGCTTTCAAAACGTGTTCTGATGATGGGAACCTAGAAAATTCCCGAAATAGATCTATCAACACATTCCTGAAAGGGTCAAATAATAAATTTGAAAACAAAAACTCTATAGATTATTTGTTAGGACAATATCCTAATGAAGAAATATAGAGTATATGGCCTCGAACTGGAATAAATTAAAGGTCGAAAAAAACATAATTTTTATTTTTAATAAAAATTATAACAAACTTGTGAAAAAAAAAATCGCCAAAAATGAAAAAAAAATTTCAAATTGGAAAGAAAGCTTAAATTGAAAAAACGAAAAATATTGACGAGAAACTTAAAATAGCTGTAAATGTATCTTTATTAGTTTTCGAAGCACAGGCGATGTTCCAAATAAATTCTCTTTTTGCTTTGCGATGTTTTGTTTTTGAGAAAAACGCGACCTGGCCAATCAGGATGGTATTTTGGTTGAGTTTTGAACACCTGTGCAAACATTTTTCCAGTAGCTTTTTGATTTTTTGAGTTATGGACGTTTTTTATTTAGTCAATTTTTAAAAGGTACATATTTCTAAAACTAATGGAGCTGGGGGAAAAATTGCTGCACCATTGTTCAAAACTCAACCCCATTACCCCTACAACGATCCTAAATTTCGATTTGATTGGCTGGATTCGTAAATCGCGTTTTTCTCGAAAAGTTAGCATCGCAAATAAAAAAATATTTATTTGAAACATCGCCTATGTTTCAAAAACTAACAGAGATAAATAAAAGACACGGGCAACTTTTTCCAATTTGAGCAATTTTTTTATCAATTATGGTGATTTTTTTAAATTTTCGCGATTTTTTACTTTTGCCGTTCTTAAGTTTTGAAGTTTTTTCATTTTGGCAATGTTTTCACTTTTAGCAATTTTTGGCGATATTTTTATTTTTGGCGATTTTTTTAATTTTGGTAAATTTTAGTAACTTATTTTTAATTTTGACGATTTTTTTAAATTTTGTCGATTTTTTCAATTTAAGGAATTTTTACATTTTTGGCGTTTTTTTCAATTTTGGAGATTGTTTTAAATTTTTGGGGATTTTTTTTCATTTTAACGATATTTTTTTCGATTTTAGCAATTTTTTTCAATTCTGGCGGTATCTTTCAGTTTCGCCGATTTCGGCGAATTGTAAATCGATTAAGTTAAAAATAGATTGAATTCCCAATTATTGAATTCGCAATGATTGAATAAAAAAATCATTCGATTTAAAAAAATCCGATTTAATTTTTTAAAAATAGAATTCAATCTTTGAAGCTCTGTATATGGGTAATTTTCAAAATCCTTTCATTTTATGAAAAAAAAAAAAAATCAAATTTTTTTTGATGGCACATTAATGACACTTTGTGCACTTGAAGCAGTAGGCATAATAAACTTAAAACCGCTCGCGTGCATCAATTTGGACAAGGGCCGCGAAAGTTATAGCGGTTTAAAGATGCAAATTAAAAAAAATTTTCAAAATTACAATTGCTTGTAAATTTCAAAAGTTGTTGGCGGTATGTATTGAAATCATTACCATCTTTAAAACTGCGTTTAAATTTTTGATTTATCTCTTCAGCGTAAAGAGATATAGGGATCCAAAGTTTTTTTTGATGCCTAAATTACACTATTTTTAAAAATAACATAGTAAATTATAATTGAAAAAAATTTCAAAAATATGCGTCACATTTTGCCAACAATGCTAAAGTTTTCGCAGTTTTTTTTAAGGTAATATCTTAATTGGTTTAGAAAATATAGGGGTTTGAATATAATATTTTTTATAATTTTTATAAACAATTTTAGTATGAAAGAGATAAAATTATTTTTTTTTTTGTGACAGCACATCAATGATGTTTTGTACAATTGAAATACTAAACATAAGAATTTTAAATCCGTTAGCGTGGATCAATTTGAGCAAGGGCCGCGAAAGTTATAGCGGTTTTTAAAATTTTTTGGGGTCATTTTTAAACGAGAATTTTAATTATTTTCAAGAATGTGGTATGCTGGAATGGAACAAGCTGGAAAAAAAATAAAGTATACCTTTAAATTTTTTTTTTTTATATTTATTTTTTAAATTTATTTTGGATTAAAATTTATAAAAAAAAATTTATAAAGATTTTAGTATAAACTAGCATAAATTAAATTATTTATATTATTAAAGTTTAAGCGACTATAACAATACATAATTACAAAAAAAACGAGTAGGTATTTATTTATTTTTGTTTGTTTTCTTTTCTTTTCCAACAACTGAATATTTGTTTGGAGTTAAGCCATAATGAATACAAGGTGGATTTTTAGTGCACTGTGGACAACTTAAGTAATTAAGATACAGCGATCCTTTCTCTTTGTTTGTCCAAATAATCTGGTGGACTTTCTTTGTATTTGGAGCTTGTTGAGAATTTTTTATAAGCAGCTTATCGATGTTTTGCATGTCGTTTTCATTAATTACAGACATATTTATTTTTGAGCTATTAGCAGAAATAATATTAACCATATCTTGAGCAGATGTTACGTCTTTTCCAAAAGACACTGCTCTATCACAAAGACCCTTCACGGAACCACCAACGCCATCAGCAACACTTTTACCATGGCCAGATGTTGTGAAATTCCACGAAGCAAAATTTAACTTAAGAAGCTGACAATGATATTCAAAAAGAAAGAAATTGTTTTTGTTTTTGTATTGAGTCGATGGGCCATCACTTTGAAAATGAAGAGTCTTTAAATGTGGAACATGTCTTTTAAGAAGTTTTAAAATAGGACCCAAATGGGCCCATATAGCAGCAGCGTCATGACGCAAACATTCTGACGCTGTGCAAAATGAAATACATTTTATTGTGTTCGATATTTTGTCTTTATAAAAAAAAGCTCCCGTATGAAGAGAAACTTGTTTTTTGGAAGCTCCAAAATGAGCACTTTGAATTTCAGTTGCGCATTTGCAATAGTAGTTTTCTGAAAAATCTATAACTAATAATGCTTCATTGCAATCCAAATTAATTTTAATGTTATCAATAGACTTATATTGATGGCCAGTATCATATACGTGTTTTAAATAAACTGCAGTTCTCGAGTTCAACTCCTCAACCAATTCTTTTACGTTACATTCGATTATATGCTTAGATGTAATTTTTACGTGGTAGTTTACATTTTTTGCTCCAATTCTATCTACCGTTTTTTGGCTCCATTGATAATAAAAGGTTGACATAGAATAATTATCTGGCAAAGGTATACGTTTATCCTTACAAATCTGACAATCACCGTACATACAATCTTTTGAGCTTGAATTACAAGTTACGGAATTTGTAAAGGCAGTTGTGCTAGCTGAACTAAAAATCTTTAATCTAGATAGTTTCTGTATCATGAAATTAAAATTAGCGTGTTGTTTGCATAAGCAAGTGTCGCGTGCTGTCATTTTTTTAGAAATAATATAAAATGGTTTAAATCTGAAAAATGTTGTTAATGAAATTTTCGACCTAGTTTCACTACGAAACTTTTTGTATAAATTTGTAACTGTATCTTGCAAATACCTCTTACGCATGGTCTTTCCAAATTTTTTAATAAAGTCACGTTTTCCCGGGGCAAGTGAAGAATTTTCATCCTTTTCCAGAAACTCTTTTATTACATTTTTAATTGTTTTTGGTTTGTTTGATCTACTTACTTTTAGATTAGTACTGTTTAAGTGCTTCTTTTGCAAATATGGACTGACTAAATTTGATACACGTTGTGAGAGTTTATGCTTTTTTATGATTCTTCCAGACACAACTTTAGAAAATATAGCTTTTTCTTTCTGCTGGCCAACTTTCTTAAGATTTTCCGTTAATTGACTTTCCAATACTTCGCAAAACATAAGCCGTTTGCGGACTGCCTCATGGCCTTGTCGCATTGTGTTTTTTACTTTTTTTTCTGGAGTTGTTTCCTCTGCTTTTATCGCTCTGTAATATTTTTGCTTCCAAAACCGAACTTCCTTTTTCTTTTCTTCCATGGCCACTTCAAGGTTTTTAACTTTTCTACGTAAAGCTTGTTCTCTTTTTCGAGCGGATTTAAGTTGTTTTTCCATTGACATAAACGAATTCAAATCCTTTTCCTTACAGTCATCACTAATATTTAATATACAAGTATTACATTCTAAAGTTTGTTGATCATCCTCTTCGTTATTGGAGTCATCAAAATCGATAGTGTTACTTATTTCTGGCTGTTCCTTTTCATTTTCAATGTTATTTCTGACATCAGTACCGCTGTGCTCATCCAAAAGGCTTTCATGAAGTTGGCTTTCTTCGCATTCAAAATCACTAGCTCCTAATACTTTTTTGATTAAAAGTTCCTCAACATTTTCATTTGTAACATCTACAAATTGATGTTTTTGTTGCAGTCTTTTCAATTTTGTTGGTTTATCCCGAACTATCACTTTGTCTGACTTAACACGTTTACTTTTACGTAAATTTCGTTTAATTTCATTTTTTTTCTTTTGACGTTCGGATGCAATTTTTCGCTTTTCCCGCAGTTTTATAGCTTTATTAGATACCATATTCCTGATTAAAAGTTGAAACGTTTATAAACTTTTTAAAATT
The DNA here is from genome assembly GCA_021234595.1 of Delia radicum. Taxonomy (NCBI): domain Eukaryota; kingdom Metazoa; phylum Arthropoda; class Insecta; order Diptera; family Anthomyiidae; genus Delia; species Delia radicum. The sequence continues at coordinate 228,901,835 of CM037852.1, read as the reverse complement.
ATTTAGTGAACTGTCAAAAATGATTTCTTTAAACAAAGAACAAGGGTTACATGTCATAATGTTTTCTATGCACAGGTGATTAAAATTTGAGTCTATTTACCATAATTAATTACCAAAAGTTATAGCAGTTTAAAATTTTTTATGAGTAATTTTTAAACTAGAATTAGAATCATTTCCACGAAGTGGTATCGTTTTATGACTTAATTCGCTAAAAACCAAATGCAAAACTTCGTTTTAATCTTTAAGTGGATTTATTAACTGGTCAACTTAGTGTTCCATGTCCTTTTGAAATATTATTTTTTTTTTTAAGAAAATCGCGATTTTCGCGAAATCTATAGCAGATAAACAATTTTTGATGGCATAACTAAAATAAGCACGACCAAATTGATAGAATGTGACATAAAGAACACTTATTTGTTTTACTAATTATTTATTCTATTAAGTGATGCTGAATAAGATCAATAAAATATTGAAAGATCCATATACGCCTTATTCCTCAAAATTTTTTTGCGGCCTCTTGGTTGTTGGTTACACTATTAAAGCTATTAAGATTTCTCTATTTACTTCAGCATTGTCATCAACGGTTTGAGTGTGCCCAGGCAAAAACTCTTAAATTAAGATTATCGCGTAATTCACTTACGATGACATTTGATCAAAATTTTTGCACACTAAATTGTTTAATAGTTATCGACACAAATATTTATGGATAAAAACGGTAACGTTAATGCTTTATTCCGCTAAAAACAAATTAATTAAAAAATCAGTTTTTGCACAATTTATGGAAAAATGCGAAAAACACAAAACTGCAACATTTCAGAGCGGCCTTTTGCACATATGTGTAAAATGGTATAATATTACGATCACACCATATTCGGACCATCTGACACTAAAACTATGAATGTGCCTCGCGAAAATAACAGTTTTTTAAAAAAATCACGTTTTTTTTTTCATGTTTGTGGAACCCTAACTCTGGTTGTGTTAATGGCACATTATCGCGACATGCACCAAACTTTAGTTGTCTTTTATAAACACTTTCTTAACATACGATACGTAAAGGGCCGCGCATTTGCTGGCCAATCATTTCAAAAAAAGTAAATATCGAAAAAATTTGGTTTCAAAATATTACCACCATATAACTTTTTACATATTGGTGGCACACCTTCCTTACATATAGTGTAAATTACTTCAAGTGTAGTGAGTTTATATTCCATGATTTAGACTTCTACGTCATAAGCTGCAAATAATATACCCTTTAGACTGACAAATTTTGACGCTGACTCAAACGATTTTTTAAGAAATTTTAACTTTGAGCGTACATAACTACGAGCCTGTTGCCTCAAATGTTCTGAAAATTTGCCAAAAGAATGTTTTTTTAATCGTTAACAAAAACCCGTAAACCGCTATGCTCTAAGTTAAAAAATACAAAAGTTATTGCAAAATTAAGTCAGTTTCATCAATATGAAAAAATTTTGAAAATTACCCATATGTACAACAACTTGTATACAAATATTTATTATTAAATTTATAATTATACAACACATTAATACAACTCTTTCTAAAAATTCATTTTTTGTTTTATTTGAAAAATTTTTTGGGCTGTTATTCTTTTTTACCGGAAGGTAAAGATACGCATTTTTAGGGGGTTTTTACGCTTATAAATATGTATTTTTACGCATTTTATTTTTACACGAAAAATTGGTAAAATTACTCATTTATTTATAAATTTTATCAAAATTTTACGCACTTCCATTGTAAATTTACCAACTTTGTGTTCACAACCTTACTCTCAATATGCGTATTTTTTTCATTTACACACATAGAGTAAATTTACCCAACTTATAGTAGGAGTACAGTTTCCTACTATAAGTTGGGTAAATTTCAACAGAAATTAATTAGAGTGTAGACTTGATAGAGAAACTAAGACTACTGGTGGCGGTGTTCTGATTGCTGTATCCTGTCTTCTTCCATCTGAAAAACTTTTATTCAATTTCCCCCGTAAAGTTGAATTTCTTGGAGTTCTGATAAAACTTAATCATAAACAAATTTTTATAACCTGCTCATATATTCCCCCAAACTCTGAACTATTGGTCTACACTGATCACATTGAGTCTATTAAATCCGTCGTATCAAAGGCTAACCCGGAAGATTCTGTTCTTGTATATGGCGATTTTAATATGCCATCAATTTCTTGGACTTTCTTACCAGATTCTTTTTATTACACTCCAATAAAATCAAAGAATTGGAACGATGAAGTAACCAATAGCTTGTCTGATTTATGTCTCTATCAAATAAATGGAATACACAACGATCTCGGAAGGTTTCTAGATTTAGTGTATGTCAATGAGCCAACTGAATATAATTGTAAGCGTGTTGATCCTATCACGAACCCTGAAGACCGTTACCACCCTACTATTGAAATAAGCTTTAACTTCCCGCTTTTTACAAAATGTAATTCAGGCAAAGAGAAAGTAAAGGAACCCAATTTTAAAAAGGCAAATTACAGTGACTTAAACAATTATATTGCTAACACAAATTGGCTTCAATTGTTATCAATAGCTGACGGCACTCCAACAAATATTGATGCAATGATTGACACATTTTACAAAACTATCTTTAACTATATGGATGAATGTATTCCTAAATACACTGTGCACAAGCACTCTGGTCCTCCTTGGAGTACAAGACAATTGTCCAGATTAAAAAATTTAAAAAATAAGCAATACAAAAAGTATAAAAAATATGGATTACTCACCGATTTTGGCAAATATTCGGTAACACGTGCAGAATATAACTTACTCAACACTAATCTTTACAACAATTACCTAAAAAATATAAAGCTAAATTTTAAAAAAATCCAAAGTCCTTTTACAGCTTCGTGAACACAAAAAGAAACTCTACTGGCTATCCAACTGTTATGAAATATAATAATAACGACTCATCCGACAATTTGGCCATAAGTAATATGTTTGCTGACTTTTTTGGTACCACATATTCTGATGCACAATACGATATTTCAAATAGCTATCCTTTTTCACTTCTAGAACATCAACCAATATCATTTTCTTTAATTACCACGCAAGACATAGTAAACTGTTTAAAAAATTTTAAATCTTCAATACACAGTGGACCAGATGGTGTTCCCAGCTGTGTTCTCATCAATTGTGCCGACAACTTAGCAGTTCCATTGAGTATCATGTTTAACATTTCCATCAAATTCGGATATTTTCCCAAATTCTGGAAGGACTCATATATTATTCCCCTATATAAATCTGGAAACAAGTCAGACGTTACAAACTATAGAGGTATTGCAAAACTAAGTGCCATCCCTAAACTATTCGAAAAATGTATAACGGAATCTCTATGTCATCAAGTTTCATCTTTATTGTCACCTGCCCAGCATGGGTTCCGTAAAGGATGCTCAACCACTACAAACCTTCTGCAACTTACAACATTAGTAAATCGTGGTTTTACTATTGGCCAACCTACTGATGTTATCTATACGGATTTCAGCAAAGCTTTTGACAAAGTGAATCACAACCTTTTGCTTAAAAAATTGTATTTGATGGGTTTTACAAACAACTGTATAAGCTGGATAAATTCATATTTAGCAAATAGAAACCAAAGAGTTCGTTTCAATACTTCTACGTCTTTGAATATTCTGGTCAAATCTGGGGTGCCACAAGGAAGCCATCTTGGGCCAATTTTGTTTTCGCTTTTTATTAATGATTTGCCAAATAATATACAATTTTCTAATGTTCTAATGTATGCTGATGACGTTAAAATTTTTCTGTCTTTTAAAAATGATTCTGATCAAATCTATCTTCAACATGATTTAGATAACTTCTTTAAATGGTGTAGCTCAAATTTAATGGACCTGAATTTGAAAAAGTGTAAACATATGCATTTCTCTAGAAACATTAGCGCCCATGGTCTCTATTCCTTAGGTGGTTTTCAGCTAGAGTTAGTAGATGTTTTCCAGGATCTTGGTGTTTTGTTAGAGCCTAAGCTTGATTTTATTCAACATATTGCAATGACAACTAATAAAGCTCGCGGTTCCCTCGCTTTTATAAAGCGATGGGCAAAAGAGTTCACCGACCATAACATCACTAAGCAATTGTATGTGTCTCTGGTTAGACCAATTTTAGAATATGGTTCTGTTATTTGGGATCCTCAATACCAGATATACATCGATCAAATTGAGTCGGTCCAGAAACAGTTTCTTTTATTCTGCTTACGAGATTTTTACCGTGATACTGTTACAAATCTTCCATCATATACAACTAGACTAACACGTATTAAACTGCCTGCCCTGAAAAGTCGTAGAACAATGCTAAATGTAACGTTCTTAACTAACTTAATTAATGGCGATGTTTCCTCCGAGCTTATAAATGATATAACATTCAACGTTCCTCAACGTACAACCCGAAATTTTAACCCACTATATCTTAAAGTATTTCGTCAAAACTATGCCAATGCTGATCCTGTTAGAAGAATATGTGCTGATTTTAATAATCTGTACAATTTATTTGATTTTTCAATTAATGTTAACATTATTAAACGTAATATAATTCTTTTCTTAAATAGCTAAATTGTTTTTCTTGCAATATTTAAACTTTTATTGTAATTTTTATATTTTAAATTGTTTAATCACAGTCTGTAAGGATTTATTCCATAGACTGAATAAATAAATAAAAAAAAAAATGAGGTATGTATACTCAGAATATTCTTCCAGTAACTACATGTAGGTCATTTGGGTAGTAAACAGTAGTAGTTGTAGTTCTAACTACTTTGTAGTCATTTTTCTATGTGAAAATTAAACACGACTAATTTAGACAGTAATTTAAAAAATAAATAACCTTAAATACTGTACTTCAGTAATAGTTATTTTAAGTAGTTATTTTAGTATCTTATTAAACAACTACCAAAACAGTAATTTTGCAGTAAACTTGTAATTTTTGTTACTTATTTGAAAATAGAAGACTAAGTCAAGTTTTTAAAAATTCGCATTTAGTTTATATTTTTTATTATTGATATATTCATAGTTTGAAAATAATAATTACAAAATTTAATTTTATATCCAATGTATAAAAACGTCATAACTGGAATATAGGTTGACTTTGCATTTTAAATAGCATGTAGGAAATACAAATTTTTATTGTATTTAAAAAAAGGTTTTTTTTAATATTTATAAAATAACAGAAAAATTATAATTTTTATATGATAATTTACTTTGACTATTAGAAAAAACACAGAAAAAGTTATTAGACACTAGCATGAATGGAATGCATTTTCTGACCCACTACGGTCTTCATCAACATTCTTCGTGCCATTTAGTGTTAATCGTAAATATCTTCTATTTGGGTAACTTTAAATCCCACATTACTCTGTGTGTTGAGTTAGAATGAAATTTACCACGAACGATTTCTATTTATAGTGTGTTTGTTTTTCTCTAGTCAAACCGAACAAATAAAATCTCACACATAAACTTATAGATCAACGATAAAATTCACTATTTATAAAATATTTAAAAGAATAACTGTTAAAGACAGTCGTTTTTGTTAATTGTTTTGTTGCTCGTTTTTATGGTTTATGCATTCATTTAAGGTAAGTTGTTTTTGATAGCTCCGATAGTAGTTTTTATTACCATTGTAGTTGTTTTATCAACAGTTAAGAATGACTACATGAGCTGATAGAATTATCCTTCATGATATCAATGAAACAATTTCAAAGACGTTTTGTCGTAGATTCAATGAAGAATTTCATTATATGCAAGAAATTATATTAATATTAAGACATTTTTCATAAACTTTTTTCATAAAATTTCACAGTTTCATAAAAAAAAATTGGAAAAAGTCATCGCAAATTGGACCTCCAGATTAGACTACGTCCGAGCCAGCCGTGGCGGTCATATGCCAGAAGTCATATTTAAATTATAATGCCAGAAGATTATCTTTCGAATAAAGTAAAGTTCTATACCTCTATAAAAAACACCCTTTATTAAAAATTTAATTGAATATTTTTTTTTAATTTAAAAAATATTGTTTGTAGATACTAGTAAAACTTTAGATAAAATTTCAAAAAAAAAAAATTTAAAAAAATTGTCAAAAATTAAAAATCGCTTATATTTGTAAAAATGGCATAAATTTAAAATAACCGCCAAATTAAAAAAAAATTGGCAAAATTGAAAAAAATTGTCAAAATTAAAAAAAAAAATGCCAAAACTGGAAATCAATTTTCAAAATAAAAAAATCGCTAATATTGAAAAAAAAAAACGGGCAAATTGGAAGTCGAAATTAAAAAAATCTCTAATATTTGAAAAAATCGCCCAAAAAATCAACAAAATTGAAAAATCGCTAAAATTTAAAAAATCTCCTAAATAAAATTTGAAGTGTCTATTTTTCAAGACTCTTAACTTTTGTAATTTTTTTTAATTTTGTTTTTTTTTCAGTTTCAGCGATTTATATCAATTTGGCGATTTTTTTAATCTAGCATTTATTTAATTTTAGTTAGAGATTTTTAAAATTTTAGCTATTTTTTTTTTAATTTCACTTTTTTCAAATTTTGGCAAATTTTTTAAATATTACCGAATTTTTTAATTTAATCGGTTTTTTTTAAATTTTGGTGATTTAAAAAAACAAAACTGGAAATTTTGTGTACACCAAATTTTTTTTTAATTAAACATTTAATAGTTAAGGCAAATTGGAAAAACGACAAAATTAAAACATCGCTAATATTTGAAAAAGTCGCCAAAATCTTAAAAAATCAACAAAATTGAAAAATCCTAAAAAAATTTAGACAATTTTTTTTAAATATTACCGAAATTTTTAATTTAACCGATTTTTTTAAATTTTGGTGATTAAAAAAAACTTGAAATTTTGTATGCACCAAATTCATTTTCAATTAAACATTTAAACTTTTAATTGAAAGTGAGTTTGAAATCAAACACAAGTTTAATTGAAATTGTTTCGACAATAATTTTTTTCTGTGTAAAGTAAAACGATTTTAATGGAATTCTGAATGTAGTGCAAATTATGATTCTGTAAAAATAAAAAATAAATAAATAAATTTTTTTTCGTACTTACTTTTGATTGTGCTAATTTACGGTCTGTTTTTTTAAGACTAAAAAAATTCGTGTAAATGAGTGAAAGAAATTCATTTTGGGGTTTTGTAATGCAAATGTCACTTTGAATTGAGTGAAAACGTAAGAGTTGTCGTTTTCGTCTCTTTTTTTGGTTTCCACAATGCAATTTGAAACGTCACAAACGTCAAAAACAGACGTTCACAAAAAAGTATTCGTCAAAGAAAAAAGGCAACACAATTTAATATTAAAAAAAAAAATACAGGAAAACTCGGTTAAGACGAACCCTCAGTTAATACGAACTAATTTAAAAGTCCCGACGTTTTGACAACAATTTTCATATAAAATACATCTTTTAATACGAACTCGGTTAATACGAACCCTCGGTTATTACGAACTGTTTTAAGCAGTCCCAAAAACTCGTTTTCATACAAATTACCATGTTTAGTACACTCTTTATCCGTTTAATGGGATAGAAATAATATGAATTTCATATCCGTGGATGACTTTCTAGATATACAGTGAAATCTCCCGTGGGCGGACACCGACCGTCATAGTAGTTTTGTCCGTTAACGGGAGGTGTCCGCCCACGGGATAGTTGAGTTAAAATGGTCAGGATTTATCTGCTATTAAATACCCTATTATGACTGTATGTATTTTTAAAAAAGAACTGGCGAATTGTAGCCTGCTTATAGTTCGTTTGTCTCCATTTTTGTACATTTCCTCAAAATTGTTTTCCAAATTATTTAATTTTTCGTATGCCACAAAATCATTTAAAGCGAATTTTTTCAAACGTGCTATCTGTGTTAGGGCTTCATCGAACGACATCATCCCCTTCTGAGCAACATCCTCTTCTGAATCACTTGATATTATTTCTGTAGGATTTGTATTATCGAAGTTTATTTCAATATCGTCATTTTCAGTGTATGCAATTTTATCGATATTTAAAAATTCTTCAAAAGTTTCTGAAATTCTTTGAAAATTTGCTAATGGCACATCATCTTCTGGATCAAATTCGTCGGCAGTTTGGTTCTGATACATGAATCCGGCTTTGCGAAAACAGTTCTTTATTGTAGTAGGTTCAACTTTATTCCAAGCTGTTTTTATAATACAATATGCGTCCAACACGCTGATATTGTTTGACAGATCTGATACTGAATTGGCTGTTCTCATTTTTGAGACTACTTTATTCAAAATCAAGCTTATGTAGTTAACTTTAAAACTTTGAATTATGCCTTGGTCCAGAGGTTGACAGTTCTTTTTATAATTAATATTAATTCCAGATTGCCATCTAGCTTTAAGATCTTCTTTATGTTTTAGAATGCTCGCAGGCTGAGTTTTACCAATATTAAATTTTAAAAAAACTTACATACTTACTAACTTTTTTCCAATTTCTTTACCTTTTTGCAATTTCACGCACTTGAAGGTTTTCTTGTTCGTGCACATTTATTAATTTAATTTTTTCTTAAAGTGTAATAGAATTTCGCCCAGTCATATTTCAAAAAAATTCTTCGATAAATTATTTTAACACCTTACTCAACCAACACTTACTCTTTAATGATGAGCACGCTTAAAAAAGATAAAATAAAACTATGCAACACACAATCAATGATATAAAAAAGGGGAATCCCACAATTTAATTTTTGTAACGCTCTTGTGGATTATTGTTGTAAACATAAATGTGGGTTTGCAAGTTTATTTTTGTGTTTCGTTAAAAATTTTGTCCGTCTACTGGAGGTGTTTTACACAAAAAAGAGTGTAATTTGTTCTAAAAACACTTGCAAAACAAAGGGACCAAGAAAAATGTCCGTTTAGCAGAGGTTACCGCCTGCGGGAGGTGTCCGTTAGTAGAGGTTTCACTGTAGATGCTAATGTTTTAACGTCACATACTTTATCAGGTGAAGAAATATTGGAAATTGTTAATCCTGCCGATGTTGAAAATTTGTCAAGTAATATATTCGAACAAAATCGTGTGCCGAAGAAGCTGACAATCATATTTTGGCAATAGAAAAACTTATAACGAATGAAATCGTTAATTCAGTCATTCAGAAAAAATAACACATTTTTTTTGTTTTTAATGAAGAATTTTAATTGAATTTTTAATTGTGAATGCATGAAATGCTAATTTTACTTTTATTTATGTAAAAATCTTGTTTTTGTTTTAATAAATACATATTTTTAGTCGTTAAAAATACCCGCTTAATACGAGACTCGCTTAAGACGAACTAATTTTTTGGTCCCTCGGAGTTTATCTTAACCGGGTTTTACTGTAATACTTTTTAACAAAAAATTGTAATAAAAAAAGAATAATGATTTTTATTTTTATTTTTATTTTCATTTATATTTATATTTATTTACATTTTTAGTTGTAAATATTTTTGTTTTTTTTATACAAATTATATTTCTATCTCCACTTTTAAAACAAAATAAATTAATTTCTAAACAAAATAAATTAATTTTTTTTTTAAGAAAAAATCAGCTGTTTTTGTTTATATTTCAATTATAGTGTTGGGTTGCCATCTAGCAACGAAAAATGAGTTTTTTGTATATGAAATAAACTAACAAAAACCGAAAAGCAATGTCATGGCAATCTCTACTGTTTGACATAACATAAAGCTTAACGTACTCAAACGTAAGTCAGGCGAACGAATTATAAAAACTCATTTCCTTATGTATTCGTTCGGGTGCCACACGTTCGTCTGAAATTATACACGTATTGTAAAAAAAAACCGTTAATTTTTAATTACCAATTGCTGGGTATACCTCAACAAATAATATATACATCAATAACACAAGGGAACACTGGTTCTGTTGATTAAGAACTGAATATTGTTTTTAAGGTTATTTGGGACGCTGAATCCAAATCTGCACTTGGTTTTTTTCTATCAGCTCGACTTTTCGAGATATACCGTTATGTTCAAAATTAAGGCACTTCCGCTACATATATTGGAATAACTTGAAAACGGTTCACCATATTAAATTAAAAAAAAACCGAAACTCGCAAACAATATTCTCTTTAAGCCGTGCTTATATTGTTTTTAAGTTTTCCAAATAGTTTTAGAGATATCGTTCAAGTTTTGAAAAAAAAATTAAAATTTAAAAAAAAAAAAAAAAATTTTTGTTCTTTAAAAATTCCTAAAAAATAAAAATGGGACAAAAATCACAGTTTTGGTCTAGAAACAGTTAGTTAAATATATTTCGAATGAAATGAGCTTTATTTCATTGCAATCGGTGCACAACTTTTGATTTTGTTCACGATTTACTGAATTGATATAAATCGCGATTTCCATACAAAAATAACAACTTTTGATTTTGTTTATTTCTATCAGCTATACTTTTTAATTTAACACAAAAAGAGAATTTTAAAGAAAAATAAAAAATTTTAATACACAAATATTACAATGTAATTACAACTCATCGAAAAATTTTCTTTTATAAGATTTTCTTAAATAATCTTGTTTAGAGTGATTATTTTTAATGCTCCAGCAATAGTCCGCCATCATATGCTCTGTTACGGTAGTATGAAACTGTTGTTCCTTGGGTTAACAGATTTTTTTGCTTTAATCGAGAAGCAAGAATTTCAGATGCTTTTTTAGAGAGTCCAAGGTCTCTCACTAAATCACTAAGCTCCTCCTGATTAAATTGCTCGCGTTCAGAAGAAATATCTAAATGGAAGTCATCTGATCCACATTCAGAAATTGGTGAAGGAACATTTTGTCGTAAGTCGTGAAAATTGTGTGTAGATGTAGATGGTTGTGATTCTGAATCCTCACTAGAGTACAGGACTGGTTGGGTAATAGACAACACGTTAGGATAAATCCATTTAGACCTGTTTGTTTTATTAATGCCTGTTATGTTGACAGCACAAAAATAACAATCATCATAATGATTCGAAAGTTCCCGCCAGATCATTGGTGTTTTATACTTGAACTGGGTCCGTTGCTTGTTTGCCCATAACCTTAAATACTCTACACAGTTTTTACATACAGTATTAGGAATCCAGTACTTGTCACGGGTTACCATGGTAAATCCGAAGTAGTCGAAATAAATTTTTTTAATAAAATCTGACACACTTTTTCTATTTTTTATAAACGTGTATTCGCCACTTATGTTACAAAAATAGTTGGGATTGATTTTACAGGTGTTTCTTGACGTAGTTATAGCCCAATTTTGACATATATTTCAAAGTAACACAGTTTTCAATAAATAAAACAAGGGATAAAAATCAAAAGTTTTTTGTGTTCACTGATGAAATGTTCTAGGTTAAAATTTTTTAATATTTTTTGTCGTTATACTCTTCGCTTTCGTAAACACTTGTTGAATGAGAAAAATTGGTTGAATGAACCCATATAAATACTTCGTAGTTTTTTACTGAAGTACCTAGAAAAAATTATATCCACAATTTTATTGACAGTCACTTATGAATGAACACATGTGTTAAGGGGAATTTCTTTAAAAAATCATCCGTTACCAACGGTAAACCACACATCAATAAAAACAAGTGCACTTTCCTTTTTTCTCTTTAATTGACTGTGAACTGACTAGGTGTCATAAAGGAACAATACAATTTATAGGCGTTATGAGTTTGCTACCGCAACCATAAAAATGAAATAATCTTTTTCTATTACTTAATTTTTTTAATTCTTAGAATCATAAAAAACTAACTTATTACATACAAACACTTACACATTAGAAAATGTTATTTTTGTATGGAAATCGCGATTTATATCAATTCAGCAAATCGTGAACAAAATCAAAAGTTGTGCACCGATTGCAATGAAATAAAGCTCATTTCATTCGAAATATATTTAACTAACGGTTTCTAGACCAAAACTGTGATTTTTATCCCATTTTTATTTTTTAGGAATTTTTAAAGAACAAAAAATTTTTTTTTTTTAAAAAAATTTTAATTTTTTTTTCAAAACTTGAACGATATCTCTAAAACTACTTGGAAAATTTAAAAACAATGTAAGCACGGCTTAAAGAGAATATTGTTTGCGAGTTTCGGTTTTTTTTTTAATTTAATATGGTGAACCGTTTTCAAGTTATTCCAATATATGTAGCGGAAGTGCCTTAATTTTGAACATAACGGTATATCTCGAAAAGTCGAGCTGATAGAGAAAAACCAAGTGCAGATTTGAAATCAGCGACCTCAAATTAGTAAAAATTTGCTACAAATTTCAAATCAACACAAAAAAAGTTCAATTTTGTTCCCTTGTGTAATCAACCCCAAATGCAGTAAACACAAAAATTTTAAATTTCACTATGAATGTTTAAAAATATATTTTATAATTAGAAATTTTGCCAATATTTGACCATAACACACACTAATGCTAATATTTGCCCATAACACACACACACACACATTTGTGTATTTTTTTTGGAAAATTAGCAAATATATTTTAGATTGCAATTATGTTCAGCTAAATGAAAATAGTTTCAAAGTAATTGGAATTGTACAAAAGTAATTACAAAATCGCTGATGTGAATTGTAATTTTAGAAGATACAAATTTAATTTACCTTTAGGTTATTGAAAAAATGTTCCTGTATAAAATGCAAAACATGTAAATTTAATTAAATTTTATTAGTTGCTTGTTTTTGAACAATCGTAAGAACTTTAATGTAGATTGTTTTTCGTGTTTTTATAAATGTTAATTCTAGTGTAAATTAACATTTCTAATTACACAGGAGGACAAAATGTGACCTTCTAAAAATTAATAAAGATCTAACCATCAATTATATACACAGTATAAAAAAAAGGAGCTACTTCTAAATGAATCACTTGCTTCATTACATCAACAAGAAGTGGTCTGTAATAATAAAAATATGCCAATTGGGAGTTCTTTTTCACGGGTGCCAATATGTTAATATTTAGCATGGTTGTTGCATGGAATTGTGTTGGCCTAGCAATGAGAGGGTTCCGGGTTCGAGTCCAGGAAACGTCAATGACATTGTTTTTTAAACTCTTGATTGTTTTTTAGATTTGTCTAAAAACGGACTTTTAAGGTTCAGTTTATTATGTAAAATAAAAGATTATTTCATTTAATGGTCCATCCGACGTTTCGTTGGTGTTTTTGTTTTTGTGTTTTTTTTACAATTAATTACTTTTTTAATTTTTATGGTAAAATAAACATTTTTTTAGAATTTTTTTTTTGATTTTAATTCAATTTATAATGAAATTTAATAATAATATAAAAAAGTTCAATTAGAAAAATTATATTATGTTTATATTTAACAAATATTTTATTAACCCTCTAACAGGTAAGGCTGCCTCAGGGCAGTCTTCCTAAAACTTATCACAAAAGCGTCAAATGAGCATTTTATACTTAGAAATTAATATATTCCGATAGAAAACTAAATTTGCTAAATATTTTGCGAAGAACTTTTTTAATATGCCGTCTACGGTTTGGAAGCGAGAAAGCTTCAAAATCAAAATTTCGTAAACTTTCAAAAATTAATTATTTTTGAAAAAAAAAAACGATTTCAAAATCTAAAAAACCCAATTTAAGTTGCCAAAAAAAACTCTTTATAATAAAATATAAGTAAGATTGAAGCTTTATCTTTAATAATAAGTTCTTACTTTAGTCCAAGGAATCACAGGATTTTATCAGGATTCTTCTAAAGGACATTGTCTTAACTTATAAACTAAAAGACGGATTTTTATGAAATTTTGTCTTTGAAAGAAGACATTAAGTATTAATAGCAAAGCGTTGAAGTTTGAACAATATAAATTGAAGTTTTGATACTTTTTCGCCTAATTTCGCTTTTTCCAAAATTCGAAAATCGCGATAGTTTTTCGAGCAGAAAAATAAAATAGTTTTATATGCCAAACACCTGGCAACAAATTCAATTGTCAGTACGAATATGTTGTCTCCGTACACCATTCGCAGACAAATTTCGGGCATTTTGATGGTAAAAATGTTCTAAAAACATAACATCTAAAATTTGCATGTTTTGTGTTTAAAGTGCTCAATTCTGAACTTCTGATAATATTTTTCGCTAGTCATCTAATTTACTTGAGATTCTTTTTTTTATTTCAACAAAACCTCGAAATCCCCTGCCGTGACATAGTTTTTCCTGCCCCGTTTTAAGGAATTATCAGCTAATCTCGAACAAAAATTACATGTTATACGAAAACGATAATTTTTCTGATATCGTTTTTTAGAAGTCTTATACCATTTTTGTTTATGTTTTCTATGTCATGCCGTGTTATTAAGGTCAATCAATTTAATTTCTAAGTTTAGCCAAGTGCTGTTGATTGAATGTCGGCAAGACAGGCAATAACAGACAAACGTTGAAAAATATTCTAACTACACTAAGGATATTATGTAGGTAAAGACGACAGCAATTGTAGTCAAAAACAAATGAAATTTCACTTGAAGAAAGGAAGACTAACATTCCATCAAATTTAACTAACATTTGTCATTTGTTTTTACTGTTCAAAAAATTACTAGCAATTGTAGTAAAAATTAACCACATGGTAGTAAAAAATAAACAAACATTTGTTTTTTTATTATTTTAAATAACAATAAACAACTGTAAAAAATTAAAGTAAAATCATAAAACAGTCATTTGATGTGGTTTGTTTTTTTTTTTTTTAAATGAACTACAAGGTTAGTAAAAAATTAAATTTGTTCTACAAATGACTGACATTTATATTAAAAATAAAGAAACTGTATGACAATCCAAACAACTACATAGCAGTAGTTCCCTGAGTGTACCGGATAATGTTTGAATAGCATAGCAATTTTGATTGATGAACTAAATAACAGCTGCGGAATGTGCACATAAAAGGGTGGAACTTATATCTGCTACATTTAGGAAGATATATTGGTAAACCTTAATTAAAAACCTTTCCTGTATATATTAAGCAAATGCATGGATAACTACCAAAGTTACGGCCAATCATGTTAAATGGGTCTTACGGTTAGGAATTTTTTTTTGATTTTTTTTTGCATATTTTTTTATTAATCGTAAAATGATTTTTCTAAATAGTTTGGAAGATACAGCCATTTTTGTGAAGGAATGTGTTTTTCGATTTTTTTTGCATATTTTTTTTTAGCTTAAATTTTTTTATTGTAAAATGATTTTTTTGAAATTCGAAATAGTTTGGAAGATACAGCCATTTTTGTAAAGGAATTTGTTTTTTCAATTATTTTTTGCATATTTTTTAGCGTAGATATTCCAAAATATTATCCGAAAATGAATTTTCGAAATTCGAAATAGTTTTGGAGATACAGCCACTTTTGTGAAGCATTCATTGAGTGCCAGAAAACGGAACCTAAAACTTAAACGCGTTTTCGAGAAATCACGTTTTTCAAAAATTGGTTTCTCACGTTTGGATGAACCGATTTTGATGATATAGAGCTTAATCGACGCAAAATCAACGTGGCTATGTCCCATGCGTAATCATCTGGAACCAAATTTTTTATTATTTGTTTTTTACACTAGACTACAAACAAAAAAAATGGTCAAATATCGATTTTGCATTTTCAAACGGCCGCAATTTTGAAAACATTTTTTTTTTTTAAGATTGAGCATGTGACGAGAAAGGCATTCATACTAACCCCGTTGCCCTAATTCCCCGTTTTTCAGATAACCGTGACTCCCGGAAAGCTACGTACCAATGATACAACTTTTTTTGTTAGACCCTACTATAGAGGCAGAAAACTTTGCAAACATCCCACTAATTGAATTGTGCAACCAAATGCAAAAAAAAAAAAACGGATCTTCTATAACATATCCTAGTTTCATTCAAATCTGAGCATTCACCACTGTATAGTTTCCTTGTAAGTCCTTAAATATGGATCTATATAAACTATACTACGGTATTCACAATATTGGTCTATTTCCGAATATTTTTTTACAAGGATAAATATTGAAGAAAAATCGGATAATGTGAATACAGAATCGGACAATTTGGAAAGATTTTGCCAAATATATAGTAGAAATCAAATGCTACCCTAATATTGATTCATAGTTAGGTACATTTGTTTACATAGTTTTCATTGAACCAATAAACCAAACCAAGCAAGCATACAACTAACCGTCAAATTGCTGTGGTTGTCTCTTATTCAACACAATTTCAGAGTAGGAAAATTGAGTTTAAACAAAAATATGTAAAACATTTCAACAATAACTGTAGATGTATCGTATGTGGGTATAGTTGTTATAACACAAACATACATACATATACTTGAATTAATATTACTCATTCGCCTTAATTGCAAACTAACAAAACAAGTTTAAATTTCTCATTGACATTTTTGCTCACTTTGTTCGTTGTATTGTTTGATATTGTCAGTTTTCTCCCCAACTGTTTTATTTTTAATCTAATTTCTTTTTATTTACCCAGCAAAACCACACATTACCAAATAATGGGTAAAGTAATATATCGGCATAGGGCTTCATGCATTACAATACACCTTACATCACTGATGAATTTTACAGGCGATGGGCATAAAAGTTATGGGTGGACTCATTACCTAGTAGGGGGTAAAGTAACTGGTTACTTTCATTGTTACCGTGTTCTGAAAAGTAATGTGTCTATAAATAGATTTTCATAAAAAAATATTAGAAATAATTAAATAAATAACGTGTTTGCGCTGAGATTCGAACCTGGGGTCTGTGGCGAGAACTCTACCAACTGAGCTATTGTCACATATAATATTGGGTTGCTTAAAATGTAAATTAAATATTGTGCTTCGAGTCATCGTTTGCGATGTTAAAAATATATAACTTACCCTCATGCTTACAAAAAATCACAAAGTAATGTGTCTAAATATAGATTTTCAAAATAATATTTGAAACATAACTTTACTCTTATATTTCATGCATTATGTAATTGATGATCGATGAGTCGGTTTGAAATAATATAAAAGGTAATGATGTATCGTTACAAGGTAACTCATGAGTGTCCAATTATTGGTAACTCATTACTTTATGTTTCAAAATACTGTTGAATGTAAGGAGTATACATTACAAACTAATGCATTATATAACCCATTAGCGGTTACGCATTACTTTTTGTTGGAAAATATTGATACAGGTAAGGAGTATGCATTACAAGGTAATACATTACTTTATCGCACCCATTACCAAAGTTTTGTTGGGTAGTCACTAAAGTTCTGTATTCAAATACCGTAAACTTTTTTATTTAGTGTTGCATGTTATTTAACTAATTCACAAGGAGGAGGAGAGAAATGTTTAGTTGTGCCACAATGCAAAACGATTTTCTACATTTAGGACACGCTGATATTGTTATTAGGTGTATAACTTAAAAATGCTTTAAAATTCTGAATTTGTTACATATTCCGGTCGTTTTTTGAATCAATTGTGTTCGGAAAGGTCTGGCCTGATTCCAGCAGCTCACGGCATTGTGTTCCATGTCAAAGTCACCACTTATGAGTCGCAAACACCACCTCTCAAACGTTGAAATCGATGAAACATATTCAGAATAAATTTCGGTGATCAATAACATATCAAAACTTCCCGCAAATGATGCCTTGTTGGCACAAAACATTTTTGAAGCAAAAAAAAAAAGCTTTGTTGTTTACACTATTTCGTGCAATGACTGAGTAATAATAAATGACAGATAATTACTCTCCAAAATGCTATATAAGTTATTAAAGACACAAACCATGTGTAAAAGATACGCCCCTCTGTCCTTTAACCCGCATTTTTAAGTTATACCAGTGGGTTTCTATCCACCTCAGTCTTTCTCAATCTAGACTCTTTTTATTTGATCGTAAACTCGCACCGAGCAAATGAAAACATGCTGTAGAAATTTAAAAGTTTAATTTAATTTGTATCATGTTTTTAAATAATAATTTAATAAAATGTTTATTTAGATAAAAATAAAATATATTAAATTTTAATAGAAAATAATAAAATATAAACAAAATAAAAGTGTGTGCTCTAACAGCAATTTTTTGTCAACATGTTGCAATTTTTTTTTTAGTGTAAAATAAAGTTTTCATTTGCTTGCCCGAGTTCGGTTTTTTGTTGCTGAGAGGCGTGGGAAGTGTAGTAACTCTATTTGTATATACTCTTTGGTTATACACCCAATAATAACAACAATAGCACAACAACAGCTTCAACCTTAAAAACAACATACTACTTTTGTAGTAGTAGTAGTTACAATTCCGAAGTTTAAAAAAATACACAGATAAGACAACACCGTGTCTTCTGCATTAGGATGTCCCGAATTCTTTGGAAGTGTTATATGAAAATAGTCACATCTTTTTAAGTAAGAGCACAAAAAATAATTTTTTTGTAATTTGTAAGATGAAAAATCTTCCAAAAATCAATTTTTCTCTAAATTTTTATATTGCAAAAGATTCAAAAGTATAGAAGTACAATGTGCAACAAGAAATTGTATCCCGAACGAGTCCAACGGGAAATGCAAATAAACCAAAATCAATAAACCAAAATCCCCACAGGGTTTTGAAATCTTAACTCAAACTTAAATTTTATAGCCATTTGGAGATTGTTCTTCTGACCGTTTTTCCACAGTCCGTTTTTTTTTTGAAAAAGCTTTTACAAATACTAGAGCCATTCAAAGAAAATGTGTGTATGTAGTGTGTATGTCTAATATTGTTATTATTTAAAAAAAACTGTTTTTGTTGCTTATTTTAAAATTTAGAATTTTAACTTTTCTCTTTTGGTTTGCTACAATGCATTTCTGTTTGCTGTCATGGTCAAGCAAAGACTTTGATAGTAAAAGTTAATCAAAATTTGTGTTTTACATTTTTTTGATAAAGCAGTCAGATCCTTTTTATGTAATGAATTCGGCTAGGGCTCAGATTTGTTTTTATATTTCCGCTATATTATTTAAATATTTAAAAAAAAATATACTTACAGTAAAATACATAATTAGCAACTCTTATATAACGTAGAATGCATTTTATTCCCCACACATCCTTTTTCCATATGCGATACATTAAAGTTCACTTAAACTTACCTGCAAAACAGAAAAAGGAAAAAATAAAAAAAAAACTTTATTAGAAACATACCATAAAAGTTAGTTGAAGTAAACTACAGAAAACTTCGTGTAGAGAAACTTTAGTAATTTTACATACAAAGTAAAATTACAAAAGATAAGAACTCTTTGTAAATTATAGATACTCATCGTGAACAAAAGTATATGGGGTTTGTCAAAAATTTTTAGATTCTTTGTAACTGATATTAATTTTCAATAACTTCCACCATTTTTTTATTTTCGAAAAGCGGGTTATATGTTTAGCTTAACAACACTTTAACTCGTAGGAGTACAACATTTCAGAGCCTTTTGTCTATATTTCCATTTGCTATCGTTACGCAAAGTTGAAAAATTTAAAAAACTTGTTTGAAACAAGCTCACTTTGGATTCGATTTGGTGTTACCAAATCTCCTAACACTTGAGAGATAAATTGAACAGGTACTAATTTTTCGTGCCATCACCTAATAAATACATGATAGTCAAAAAGTGTAATAATTTTTTATTGGTTTCAAATTTTTTATGTTTTTTGTACCGGGCACTGACGCCCCATTATGCCCGGTCAACAATTTTGAAAACAATGTTGTAATTATGCACAGTTGTAGGTACACTCAGGGAACTTCTGCTTTAAAAATATATAGTGGTTTGGGTTGTGATACAGTTTCTATATTTTTAATGTTAATGTCAGTCATTTGTAGAACAAATTAAATTTTTTACTAACCTTGTAGTTCATTTCAAAAAACTAACCACATCAAATGACTGTTTTATGATTTTTCATTCATTTTTTACAGTAGTTTTTTGTTATTCAAAAAAATAAAAGAAATTAATATTTGTTTATATTTTTACTAAGATTTTTACTACAATTGTTTGTAATTGTTTGAACAGTAAAAACAAATGACAAATGTTAGTTGAAATTAATGAAATGTTAGTCGTCCTTATTTTAAGTGAAATTTTATTTGTTTCTAACTACATTTGCAGTGGTCTTTACCTACATAGTATTCTAAGTGTATGTTTCGTTGATGTGTGCATAACAGATAGAGCAGCGATTCCCACCAACTTTTTCTTCACGGATTTTTTTTCATGTATTTAAAATACAAGTGGAAGCATTAAAGTCCGATGTGCCAAATATTGTATAAATAAGATTAAATTCGGCTGTGCCGAATTTTTGGATGCCCTCAATTTCGGTGTTTGCATTAGCCGGGGAAAGTGCAAACAATATATACATCCATGTAATAAATAACAATCAGCATGTTGTTTTTCTAATAAAAATAAAATATTACTAATTGATTAATGTATTTGGGATGTTTTAGAAGATTTGTATTTGTATTTGTATATATAGTATAAAATATAAAGTCTGCTTTAACTTAGCGGACGAAGAACATTTTTCAATTAATAAATAAACATTGCACGGTTTTTTGTTTAACAAAAATCAAATAATTTTGAACTTGAACAATCTTGCTCACATCATAATTTATAATAAAAGATCGAAAAATATACTTTTAGTTTTAATTTTTTAAAATTTAAAGTAAAACATTTGAAAATTACAGAGTACGGCAAAACCGACTTATGGCCGTAATGCTATAGTCATAAAGTGTTGTTGTTTATTTAATAAACAATAACAACACAGTGTATTATTAGCCTATACACAAACATTGTTTATTAGTTAAAAATGTTTTATTTTTGTTTTGAATTTGTTAAATTCTTCCAATTTGGTTTTTTACTTCTCATCGGGTAATTAAAACATTACGGGTAAAGAGTTGATAATTTTCCTTAAAAATTTGGGTAAATCTTCTACCCCTTCTATATTGGTTCTCTGAAGAATTTCGGTGACGCGAAATGAAAAATGTAAGGACCTGTGAGTAGATAAAGTCTGCTATAAGTTAGCGGGCAAAAACTTTTTTGAGTAATAAATAAACATTGCACGGTTTTTTGTTTAACAAAAAACAAATGATCTTGAACTTGAATAATCTTGCTCACATCATAATTCATGATAAAATATCGAAAAAGAAATTTTTGGTTTTAATTTTTTAAAATTTAAAAGTAAAATAATTATATTTACATTTAAAACAAAAAAGTTTAAAGGTTAGTTCACTAGACTCAATTACTCTACGCTACAAATTAATTTCAACAAAAATGTAGTAAATTATACAAAAAATATTTAGTGCTCCAGTATTGTGATTTGACCTATTTTTAAAACTGATTTAATTCAATTTTTTTTTATTTATTTTATTAATTGATAATCATATAATCACAAATTATATACTATTACCCTAACCAAGCACTAGCTGCTATGGCTTTCGGCGCGTTGTACAAAAACAGACCAGTGCCTCTGGTGGGAATCGAACCCACCCACTGATAAGCCAGCTCGCTACCAACTAACCTACCAGAGCGCACTTATTCAATTTTAGTTGTATATTTTATTTGAAGTTAGAATATTGTTCTACACCAAGTCCAAAAAAAAAAAGAAACTATTTTTGTTAGAAAGTGTTTTGCAACCGTCAGATAATGACAATCGTAATTAAGTTTTAATTAATTACTGTAGAATTTTATTTTAGTTAGTCTCTTTACAGGAAGAAAGAAGAAAACATTTTTATTGAAAAATTTTACGGACACAAGGGATACACCAGACTGCCGCAGTTTCGTCCCCCTCCTGGGACTCGTCAGTGGTTAAGTTATGTGTCAATTGAACAAAGTATTTTATATTGTTAATTTGCTCTATATGAAAAACTTTTTTACTTTTTTGGTGTCGTACTGGGATTATTTTGAATATAAAAATTAAAATATTTTTGAAAACTTTTTAAATATTTTGTTAAATATAAAAAACTTTATTTCATTTTACAAAACTTTTCCATAATAAAGTAAACGAAACATCGAAATTCTTTCGTAAAATTAAAAAAAGAAATCTTCTTAAAATTTATAAATAAAATCGTAATTACGTGTATTTTACAAAAAATGTTAGTGGTGCAAAAAAAAACTAAAATTTTTTGTAAAATATAGAAACTACTTCGTAAAATACACACAAAAATTTCGAAATTTCGTGGTACGAAGCAACAAAATTATTTCGTAAAGCGCAAAAAAAAAATTCGTAAAATGCACACAAAAATTTCGTAGATAAAAAAGATTTTCGTGGTGCGAAATAACGAAGTAGTTCATACAATGTACGAAAGGTTTCATATATATAACGGTTTTTTTCCCAGTTAAATACAAAAAAAAATCTTTAAAATATGGATTTTAATGCAAAATATGTTTTAAATATGCATTTTTAACAAAATATGCAACAAAAAATGCCAATATATGCACTAGAATTATGCAATATGCTAAAATACGTATTTAAAGCAAAATTAGCAAAAATATACATTATCAAATCGATGCAATTTTGTTGCAAATTTGTTGATTAACAAAGATAATTGGTTAACATTGTCCTTCTGCTAACGACAACAAACACGTATTTACATGAACTTCCGAGCCCTACACATAACACTTTTTTTTCACAGAAAAACGTTTAGTTTTAGTTCGTATGAGTTACACATAGCACTCTTTCTAAAACCATTAAGATATCGCAAAACCGCTTGGTAGATATATGCATGACCAATAGAACTTCTCAATGGTATAATAAAAAAAAATTTAGGCTGAATTTCAGTTTATGGGGGACACCCCTAGAGAAAAAATCTGAATATGCCATCCCCTTCAGAATGTTCCCAGGAGTACGAAAATCATAATGAATAAGGGGGCTCACGTGGCAGTCGAAAAACGACCCGGCCCACCTACGTAGACAATATGGGTATCAAATGAAAGCTAATGTCTTCACGATTCCAAAAATAGCCATAGTTGCCAGATCGGGCGGTTTTTGCAGCCGATACGGCCATTTTTGTTAAATAGAGGCGGGGGTGAAAAAACGACCCATGCCACCTACTTAGGCAATATTGGTATCAAATGAAAGGAAATGTCTTCACGATTCCAAAAATACCCGTAGTTGCCAGATCGTCCAGAATTTGAGGAAGATATGTTAATTTTTATAAAATGGGGGAAGGACTTTTTTTTGTTTATTTCTTTTTAGCTCGGCCAGAGGCCGAGCACTCGAGATCCCCGCCGTCTAGAATTAAGACATACTGGAGTTAAAAACCCCTAAGCCCGGCCGTAGGCCGGTCACGCAGAAAAACTTTACTAAGCGAAGCGAAAACTTTACTTTACGTGAGTTCTCATGCTTCTCCAAGGGGATTGATTTACTATGACCTCCACGCGGTAATCCCTGGGTAACGCTAACAATAGTAATCTTTTCGCACAAAATGCTCATTTTTGTTTGATTTTAACAAAATATAAGCAAAAAAAAAGGAAAAAAAAAATTTCCCCCACCCCAAATTTTGCCAAAATGGCCATATCGGCTACAAAAATCGCCCGATCTGGCAACTACGGCTATTTTTGGAATCGTGAAGACATTAGCTTTCATTTGATACCCATATTGTCTACGTAGGTGGGCCGGGTCGTTTTTCGACTGCCACGCCCATAAGGGGCGTGAGCCCCCTTATTCATTATGATTTTCGCACTCCTGGGGTCATTTAAGGGGGCGTGGCATTTTTTTTTCCAGGGCATTTTTTTTTCCCATAAACTGAAATTTTGCCAAAATTTAAAAATAACAAATGGCACTACTTGCAGGCTAGCCGGCGATATATAATATACAAAATGTTTACTGGGTAATGTGTGATTACAACAAATTTTATTAAATTGTTGTTAATACAAAACCTGTCAAGTAGTTTTAAATAGTCTTATTAACATTAGGAAGGTAGTGAAAAAGTTTTTTATTACTTTTTTTTGTCTTTTGCTATACAAATGCTCTGTTCAGCTTAAGTAGCAAATTAATGATAAAAACAAACAATTGCAGTAATAAATTGTTTAAACACTTTTATGAAATTTTATATTAAGAGATATTTTAACCATATAAGTGGTGTAACGACGTGTTTTCCACCTAATGCTGGGGTAGAGCTCGCGGCTCCCAGGGTTCGTTACAAGTAATTTGTTTTTCTAACGATGAGAGAGAATTAAAACACATTTCATTACCACTTATTTGATTATCTCATTACTTTATTCCACATAGACGTTATTTATTTATAACAAACTAATGATAATTCAATATAACTAGTCGTACAAATAGCATAAATATTAACACGAATCGACGGCACACAGCGACATTTAGAGGATGAACGATTTGAGAACAAATGACGAGGGCGATCGGTTGATGGTAAACTCAACAACTTGTTCTGAGAATAGGGGCAGGACGATCAATGGGACACTTACAATAGCTACAGAGCACTGCTTGGCGGAAAGCTCACCAACAAAGGAAAGAGAGGGAGCGTTCGGCGGTAAGCACGTAAACAGAGAGGGAGAACGGTTGATGGTAAACTCAAAAACAGTTCTGGGACTATGGGAGAGGGTAGGGGATGAATACTCCGAATAAAAGAGAGTCTGGTTGGCGGTAATCTCACCAACAAAGAGAGAGAACGGTTGATGGTAAACTCAACAACGGTTCTGAAAATTCGGAAGAGGGCGGTACAGGAATGCTCAAAATAAAAGAGAGTCTGGTTGGCGGTAGTCTCACCAACAAAGAGAGAGAACGGTTGATGGTAAACTCAACAACGGTTCTGAAAATTTGGGAGAGTGCGGTACAGAAATGCTCAAAACAAAGAGAGCTGATTGGTGGTAATCTCACCAACAAAACAGCGATAGAGGTCAGCGGTAATCTCGCCGACAAAGAGAGAGAACGGTTGATGGTAAACTCAACAACGGTTCTGAAAATTTGGGAGAGGGCGGTACAGAAATGCTCAAAACAAAGAGAGCTGATTGGCGGCAATCTCACCAACAAAACAGAGATAGAGGTCAGCGGTAATCTCGCCGACAAAGAGAGAGAACGGTTGATGGTAAACTCAACAACGGTTCTGAAATTCAGGACGTTTAGTGGAAAAACTCACCAAAGTTAAGCAAAGTCGATCTTGTCTTAACGACGTCCGTAGACTGACTGCATCTTGTTCGCTAGTGCACCGCCTTTTATATGGTGCGATCAGCTGCTATGTTACACATTTTACTCCTTTTTTATGTTGCTTAATATCGTAGTAACTACATGGTTGTCTATATAGTAGTAGCCTGTGATTAGTTCTTATATCTACCGCTTGGGTTATTATAAAATAATCCGTTAAGTTCAAATGTGTTTAATTTTATTAAGTACAAAAAAAAAAAAAATAAAAATTACAATGCAAATTCAAATTCAATAGCAAAAATATAAAAATTCATTAACAAAAATAATTAATATGTAGCCAAAAACGAGCCACCGCGACTTTTGGCGTCACAGTGGTTATATAAGGCAAGTATATTACACATCTCATTATATTTTATACATAAATATTGACATATTATTACTCGAAAAATATCTTCATAATATATTTAGTAAATGTTGATTTCTATAGGAAAAGATTAATTTCTAAGCATAAAATGCTCATTCTTGACATTTGCGGTCAATTTCATGTAGGCTGCCCAGCAAAACCACACATTACCAAATCATGGGTAAAGTAATGTATCGCCATAGTAACTTTACACGTTACTTCAATGATGAATTTTACAGGCGATGAGCCTCAAGGTAACTCATTACCTTGTAGTGGGTAAAGTAACTGGTTACTTATATGGTTACATGGTACGCAAAAGTAATGTGTCTATAAATAGATTTTCATAAAAAAAATGCATAAAAATTTTTTTTTTACAGATAATTTTTTTTTAATTAAATAAATAACTTTTTTTTTATTAAATAAATAACTTGGTCATGCTGGGATTCGAACCTGGAGTCTCTGGTATTTAACAATTAGTTAGGCGAGAACTCTACCAACTGAGCTATCGATACATACAATATTTTATTGCTTAACATGTAGATGAGTTGTTGTGCTTCGTGTTTTCGTTCGTGATATCAAAAATATACACCTTACCCTCATGCTTACAAAAAATCACAAAGTAATGTGTCTATAAATAGATTTTCAAAAATATATATTAATAATTACTTTACGTTTATAATTCATGCATTATGTAATTGATGATCGGTAAGTCATTATTTTATGTTTTGAAGTAATGTAAAATGTAATGAGGTCTCATTACAAGGTAATCCATGAGTGTTCAATTATCGGTAACTCATTACTTCTTGTTGGAAAATAATGATACGGGTAAGGAGTACACATTACAAGGTAATGCATTACTTTATCGCACCCATTACCAAAGTTTTGCTCGGTGCCTTGGCCAACCCTACCCGTTGGAGGGTTAAAGGAACAATACAAAAATGTGGCATTGCTAAATTTTTACAAATGTTACAGTCACTAATTTTTAATTAATAAAAAATTGTGTTTCTGAGGTTTTTTTAAATACGGTGTAGCTCACTGGATGTTATTGATAAAGCCGACATCGTATTTATTATACGTTCGGTTGTTCTTAATATAAAGAACAAAAATGTTAGTGTTTGCTGAATAATTAAGATGTACAATATTAAACAAATATTTTCTCAGAAAAGCTGGAACTTTCTAAATCGATATCTTGATATTATTATATACAATTATAAATGTGGCCATTTGTAACGATATATATTTACATCTCATACTTATTTTTACGAAAATTTCTAATATAACGATATATATCATCATATATCATAATATATTATTTTATCTTATGTTACATATAAATTTATATTTGTATCTCTTCATATATACTTGATATAGCTGAATATGAGATTATATATACTTTAATCTATAATTATATATAGGTATATAATATACAAAAAAATCGGCGCTACGAAATAACCCCCACTAAAATAACACCCAAACGACAAAATGAAATAACCCCCAATGAAATAAATCCCAAAAAAAATGAAATAAGTTCCAACAAATAAAAAAATGAAATAATACCCAAAAGAAATGAAATATTCCGCAAAGGTGAAAATGAAATAACACCCAAAATTTGGGGGTTGTTTCGTAATGAAATAACTCCCAAAGGAAGAAATGAAATAACCCCCAATGAAATAAGCTCCAAAGAAATGAAATATGTCCCAAATTTTTTTTATTTTTTGTTTTTATATTTTGGATTCTTTTGTTACACTGTTCAGTTTTTCTGCGTGGCGGCCTGCGGCCATTTTTGGGGGTTTCTCCTCCATAGGACGCGGCAGGTGGCTTCGCTGAATACAGTTTTCCTGCGCGCGTCTCATTATCTTCCCTAGTGTGACGCCCGCAGGGAAACTTTATTCAGCGAAGCCACCTGCCGCGTCCCATGGAGGAGAAAACCCCTAAGAGCGGCCTCAGGCCGCCACGCAGAAAAACTAAGAAATATTAAAAAAATTTCACTTTTAGCAAAATGAAATATCGCCCAAAAAATATGAAATAACCCCCAAAATAATTGCATATGAAATAATCTCCAAAGAATTTAAATTTTGGGCTTTATTTCATTGGGGGTTGCTTCATAATGAAATAATCTCCAAACCGTAAGATGAAATAATCCCCAAAAAAATTAAAAAACCCCCAAACAATTTTACACAATTTTTTGGGGGTTATTTCATTTTTGGCCGTTGGGGGTTATTTCGTAGCGCCAAAAAAATCTAACAAAATCTATAACTTTTATATATAATTTTCAGACAAGACGAAAAAGAAAAAATTCAATGTTTTTAAATGAAATTACATTTAAATTTTTTTTTCTAAAGGCCAATCTGTCAAATAGTTTTTAACTTGTACTGGTTTTGTAACGACGTGAAAATTGTATAGAAATATAAATACTTTTTTGGCCAAAAATGATAATTTTTCATAAATTTTTTAAATTTTGAACTTTAAGGATTTTTCACGACTAAACTATTGAAGCTAATTTAAAAAAGTATGCTATTGATTTTATTGTCAAGTATTGTTTTTGTTTTTAAATCGATTAAATAATAAAGTTTTTCTTAGTAGATAAACCAATAAAACTCATGCAAAATAAACTAATTTTTTATATTTACATTTAAATAACTTTAAAAGTAGAGGAGATAACCTATAACTATAAGCATGTTTTTTCCTTATCTTACAACTCATATTAACACTCCAGGTTAAACATTTTAGAAATCGGTCCACATTTACAAAAGTTACACCCTCCAAAAGATTTCTCATACACGAGGTAGTCAAATTTAAAAACCTGTAAGTACAATATGTACTAAAACCGGTTGACCAATTCATAATATTACAAAAGATTAACAACTTTTTTACAATTTCCAATTTGATTCGTACCGATCGGATCAGTAGTTTAGATTGTAAATTTACTACTATAAAACGAGTAAAGTTTCATGTATTATTACCCAAATTCGGTAAATTTATACATCAAAATGCGTAAAACTATTTTGCGCACAGTTTTATATACAATAATACCCACTTACAGTATTTTTACCAATTATGTGTTTACAATTAAACACATTATGCCTAAAAGTAGTATTATTTTGTTAAATAAAATTTTCACGCACAAAGTTTGTAAATATACTAACTTATAATAGTAATTAATATTTTGACATTTTTAAATTGAAAAAAAAAAAATGAAACAAATTAAAAAAAGCAAAAAAAAAAATCTAAAAAATTTAATTTATTGACAATTTTAATGGAAAAAAATGTATAAACTGTAGTATTTGTGATAGTGTTTAGTTTATAATTTATTTCCAAGTGTTTGCAGCCTAATTGTGGAAAAATATTTTCAAAATATAATGTATGTACTAGGGTATTCAATCGGTTAACCGTTACTCTCGATTAATCGATGAAATGATGTCGAACAATTGTTCGAGTAATTCGAAGTGGCCAATTTCGAGTAAAGAATAACTCGAACAATTTTGGTCGATTAATCGAGTAACTCGAGTAATTTAAAAACATGAACTATTTTATATTTTTTTAACATTTTGTATAAAATAATGTGACTATTATAGTGAATATTTAAATGTTAAGTGTATTTATATATTAAGTGAGCACTGTTAAAGAAATTATATTACGAAAAACGAAGAACTTAATGCGAAAAAACTCCGATATCGAAGAACCTTGGATATTTTTTAAAGAAACAAGTTCTAAGACTGGGGTGTTTAAGATTATTGGTGCGGATTTGAGGGTTAAAAGTGGGATCAAACATTATTTTTTTTTTAATGTAGTTGCCATTTGATCTAAAGAAACTACATATAAATACTATATTTTCAAAAAGGAATTTTTAAATGTCATTTACTAAAAACTTTTGTTGGTCCCTTTTATGTCGTTGTAGCAAGCCAATTTTAGAAGCCCTGTATGGAAATTCATAGCGGTCCTACGCAAAATTTCCACATATTAAAATTTACATATAGAAGTAATGAAGTTTTCATTAATATGATAAAAATCTTCTTAAATATTCATGAAAGTTGTTTCAAAACTTCTTTATATTTTTTTAGAAAAATTACATATCTCAAAATCCCAAAATGATAGGACAAAATTGACTATTTTTTCGTTTAGTACTAACACACTAATATAACAAAACTGTGTCAAGTCTGAGTGAAATTACAAAACGGATCACCTTACAAATATTTTTATAAAACAGTTTAATACACATTTATGAACCAGTTATATTGAAAAAAAATCAATGAAGATTTCAACATATTTATAAAGAATTTCATTGATATAATAACGCTTTTGCTTTGAGTGTACTGAGACAAAACTGTCGCAATAATAAATGATCTTAGAAAATGTTTTTCTCTTTTAGATATACTTTTTACTAAAATTTTTAATTAATTTGTTAATTTTTATATACACTAGAGCCCCGACTTGCGTCGTCCTGATTTGCGTCGTTTCGATTTGCGTCGCTTTTTAAAAACTGGAAAAATTCGATTTGCGTCGTTGCAATTTCAAGTTGCGTCGGACCGAGTTGCGTCGTTTTGACCCCGATTTGCGTCGGTTCGATTTGCATCGTTTTGATTTCGATTTGCGTCGTTTTGTTTCCGATTTGCGTCGTTTTGTTTCCGATTTACGTCGTTTTGATTTCGATTTGCGTTGCTAAAAACGGTTAAATTTTTTACTGCAGCCTTGTGGATGACCATTTTTAGCATTTGATCGTCACCTGTACGTTAAGAAGTTTTCAAATTGCGTGAAATAAGGGGAATTCCCTTTTCTTTGTTATATAAGTGGTGCTAAGAACAACTGTCTGGTTATGGTAAGAATTTAGTGTGTGATTCGCCAAAATACCTTAAGGACGTAAAAAATGAGTCAAAGTAAAAGAAAAGTAATAAGTTTGGAATTAAAGTTGGACGTAATAAAACTTTTAAATCGGGAGTAATAAGTTTGGAATTAAAGTTGGACGTAATAAAACTATTAAATCGGGAGAAAAGGCTGTTAATATAGGAAGAGCTCTTGGAATAGCACCTACAACAGTAAGAACAATTTGCAACAGAGACAGTGATAAAATAAATCAATTAGCTGAAATTGTCACAACACTCCAATCTAAACAAGACACTATAGCAAGAAATACCTTATTGGTTAAGATGGAGTCCCTTCTTCC
Organism: Delia radicum; assembly: GCA_021234595.1. Classification (NCBI taxonomy): domain Eukaryota; kingdom Metazoa; phylum Arthropoda; class Insecta; order Diptera; family Anthomyiidae; genus Delia; species Delia radicum. Next base: position 228,871,247 of record CM037852.1, on the reverse strand, counting down.
AATATGGATACATTATCAAAATAAGCGAAGAATGCCACTGAACAAGGACGTAATAAAAAATAAAGCTCTTTCTATATACTCCGACCTTAAGAAAAATACTGCATCTAGTAGTAACGGAAATTCTGATGATTTCGAAGCCAGCAACGGTTGGTTTAACCGCTTTAAAAACACCGGCAAATTTACATAATGTGGCATTAAAAGGAGAGTCAGCCAGTGCAGATTCAGTAGCTTCAGAAAAGATTAAGCTTGAGCTGAAAGCCATAATTGAAAAAGGAGGGTATTCTGCTAAGTAGATTTTGAATGCGGACGAAACAGGTCTTTTTCTTAATTTATTGTTTTGTTATTTCTTTATAATAATTATAAGCATTTGTTGCAGTAAATGAAATAAATAAAAATGTTTTTATCAAAAATACAAAATTTTTTGCTTTGTTTTGAATATGTTCCCCAATAAATTAGATTTCAGTGCATTTATATAGAAAAGGGTGATTCGATTTGCGTCGTTTCGATTTGCGTCGCGTTTCTCCGGTCCCCATTAACGACGCAAGTCGGGGCTCCAGTGTATATGTTATATTAGTACTAATAAAAAATGTAAGTATTCAAATTGTTCGAGTTACTCGAGTTATTCGAGCAATTTTAAAATCTTACTCGCCTACTCGAGTAAATTAAAAACCTCAAAATCGAGTTACTCGATTACTTGAACAAAAGCAAACCAGAGTAAATTGAATACCCTAGTATGTACAGAGCTTTAAAGAATCAATCGATTTAAAAATATCGCCAATATTGAAAAAAATTGCCAAAATTGAAAAAAAATAAATGAAAAAAAATCGATAAAATTTAAACAAATCGCAAAAAACTAGACAAATCCCTAAAATTAAAAGAAAATCGGCAAAAAATTAAAAAAATTAGAAAAATAGCTACAAATGAAAAAAAATTTCGAAATTAAAAATAAAAAATTTGCAAAAAAAAAAAAATCGCCAAAAATAAAACAAATTTTCAAATTGGAAAGAAAGCTTAAATTTAAAAAACGAAAATATTGACGAGAAACTTAAAATAGCTGTAAATGTATCTTTATTAGTTTTCGAAACACAGGCGATGTTCCAAATAAATTCTCTTTTTGCTTTGCGATGTTTTGTTTTTGAGAAAACCGCGATATAGGAACCTAGCCAATCAGGCCGGTATTGGGGTTGAGTTTTGAACACCTGTGCAAACATTTTTCCAGTTGCTTTTTTATTTTTTGAGTTATGGACGTTTTTTATTTAGTCAATTTTTAAAAGGTACATATTACGAAAACTAATGGAGCTGGGGGAAAAATTGCTGCACCATTGTTCAAAACTCAAACCCATTACCCCTACACCATCCTAAATTTCGATTTGATTGGCTGGATTCGTAAATCGCGTTTTTCTCAAAAAGTAAGCATCGCAGATAAAAAAGAGTATTTATTTGAAACATCGCTTATGTTTCAAAAACTAACAGAGATAAATAAAAGACACGGACAATTTTTTCCAATTTGAGCAATTTTTTATGAATTATTTCGCGATTTTTTACTTTTGCCGTTTTTAAATTTTGAAGTTTTTTCATTTTGGCAATGTTTTCATTTTTAGAAATTTTTGGCCATATTTTTATTTTTGGCGATTTTTTTTTTTAATTTTGGCGATTTTTTAATTTTGTCAAGTTTTAGTAATTTATTTTATATTTTGGCGATTTATTTTAAATTTTGTCGATTTTTTTTAATTTAAGTAATTTTTACATTTTTGGCGTTTTTTTTCAATTTTGGAGATTGTTTTAAATTTTTGGGATTTTTTTCATTTTAACGATATTTTTCGATTTTAGCGATTTTTTCAATTCTGTCGGTATTTTTCAGTTTCGCCGATTTCGGCAAATTGTAAATCGATTAAGTTAAACATAGATTGAACTCCCAATTATTGAATTCGCAATGATTGAAGAAAAAAAAATCGTTCGATTTAAAAAAAATCCGACTTAATTTTTTTAAAATAGAATTCAATCTTTGAAGCTCTGTATATGTACAACAACTTATATACAAATATTTATTATTAAATTTATTATTATACAACACATTAATAAAACTCTTTCTTAAAATTAATTTTTTGTTTTATTTGAAAAATTTTTGGGCTGTTATTCTTTTTTACCGGAAGGTAAATATACGCATTTTTAGGGGGTTTTTACGCTTATAAATATGTATTTTTACTCATTTTATACATATAATTGCACGTAAATCATGTTTTTTTACACGAAAATTTGGTAAAATTACTCATTTATTTATAAATTTTATCAAAATTTTACGCACTTCCATTGTAAATTTACCAACTTTGTGTTCACAAACTTACTCTCAATGTGCGTATTTTTTCATTTACACACATAGAGTAAATTTACCCAACTTATAGTAGGAGTACAGTTTCCTACTATAAGTTGGGTAAATTTCAACAGAAATTAATTAGAGTGTATATTACCCTTATATTTTCAAAATACTCTACTGTGCGCTAACTCGTAGCGCATCTGTGAGAACAAAATGTATTAAAACATTTGTCTTATACGTATGAGCAATTTTAATTCATCTATACATAACGTATACGCATTGTTGGTCATAATAAATTAGGTGATGGATGAGTCTTATTAGATGAGACTGTTTGTTTCCAATTATATGAGAAACTATTTTGAACTTTGTTTTAAAAAAGTTTTGTTAAAAACAAAAGTGTAAATCAACTGTTTAATTAATGTTTCTTAAGTAAGCAAAATAAACTTTTATTTTAGCATTACATTTATACATGTTTTTTGTAACTAGCCCTTGTATATTTAAAAAAATAGAACTTCTTAATTGTCAAAAACAAAAAATCTCAAATACAATGTTTTTCTAATTAAAACAACAAATGCACTAAACATTTCATAATTACAACTAGAAAATTATTGGTTCTTACGTCAATAAAGTGATGTCAACAAAAATACTGATGATGAAATCCATACAATTTTTAATTACACTGTTAAACACGAAAAGTGCATCGGAGAATCGACTTATGTATTGTGATAGATTTTAGAACTTAGAACACAAATGTGAATACCAAATTTTAATATTAGCTCCACTTTTCGAAATATTCGCAAATTTAGACTTTTACTAAAAATCTAATTATTTATTTAAACTATCTGATTAATTCATATACCCGAATAAACTACGAATAACTGCTAATATGGAATTTGAGCATTAAACCTTATTTCAATTCATTTCGATTGGGTGAAGGATGTAGGATATCCTTGCAATTAAAGTGAAAACTTCTCTTATTTTTCTTTTTTGTAAATATTATAAAAGCCCTTAATCGAATTTGCCAAATTTTTTGCACATAATGGTTACTTATAATCCACTTAGTTAACTGCAGCGAAATAACCATCGCGTTCATATCAAAGTTTTCCGAAAATTCAATCAGAAGTTCAAAATTGTTGAAATTTATTTAGAATTAATTTTGTATGTATTTACTATGGAGAAAATAAAAAAAAAAAATACATTTTTGAACATGCTTCATTTAAAATCGTTATTTTTTAAGAAAATACACTTTCAATAACTGAAAATCGGTTGGTATTGATTCGAAAACATGTGCTAAACATATTTAAATGTTTTTATCTTAATTTAATTAGTTAAGATTTGTCAGAGACTTCATATTTTTAAGGCATACAAATATATAAAATTATTGTAGTTTAAACAAATTTTTTCTTAAACGAAAAGACCCATCCAAAAATAGTGCTTCCAAGAAGCGCTTGTGGAAGGCCTTCTTGGAACCCGAAGCGCTTGCTGAAGGCCTTCCAGAATGCATGATTTTTGTTCGCGATGTAACACTTTGTAGGTCTCTTTTAAGCGGGTGAGAAGCGCTTTTATCAGGTGATCTAAGAAGCACATGATAGAAGAGCTTCCGGAGAGCTTCCAGAAGAGCTTCCCGAAGCGCTTCCAGAAGAACTTCAAAAAGCGATTCTTCTTTCAGGGAAGCACAATATTATGCCATCCAGAATTGCTTCATAAAAGGCCTTCTTTACTGCTTCATTGCATGCCTTCTTCACTGCTTCTTTTCATGCCTTCTTTACTGCTTCAAAAGAATGCCTTCAGGGAAGCACAATATAATGCCTTCCAGAAGTGCTTCATAGAAGGCCTTCTTTACTGCTTCATTGCATGCCTTCTTCACTGCTTCTTTTCATGCCTTCTTTACTGCTTCAAAAGAATGGCTTCAGAGAAGCAGAATTGCTTCATTGCATGCATGACGGCGAAGCGCTTCTTTGGAAGCACTGAAAAGATGTTACTGCTTACCGAATCGAAATTATTTTTTGCTGGGGAGAACGTACGCGAGTTTTTTTTATAAATTAAGTAACCTGTGATGTTCACTAAAGGTACGTATTTAAAGTCTTGAATCTGCTTTTCGTTTTAGATATTTTATTAGCGAAATCGTTAAAATTGAGAAATTTAAATTTTAAATAGATGCATAGAGAATATTATTACACCTTCACAAACGAGTACTAGATTAAATTAAAGAGCACCGTTGATACTATTCGAATGTTGCAAAAAACGTGCGTTTAATTTAATTTTTTTTTTATAAAAAGTTTTTAAAAAAATTTTAAATTCCTAAAAAAAGTGTTTTGCAAATATTTCTTTACACACAGAGAAAAATTTTGACATTTCCCGGTTAAAAATAGTTATTATTATTATTATTATACTTTATTAGAATTTATAAAGAATTATAAACCTAATATTAGAATAAGAGCACTAGCTACATTGGCTATTGGCTTAAAAATAGTTATTTCTAGTCATATATAATACGATTAAGTCATATCTGTCTTTGAATGAAGTCATATTACGGCTAATATCATTATATACAAATACAGCTAATAACTTTTTTGAGAGTTTTTGTTTATATGGTACTTGATATTATTATATGTCTCCAAATCTGACTCCATATATAAATACATAAGATATATAATAATAATAACGCAAATACATGTAGTGATCTATATTATTATATATTGTACCATCTTATTATGTGATGCCATACTAAAAATATATTCCTTACAATTGTACAAGGTGGCGCAAAAGTAATCCTCCTATCAGAAAATGCTATAAATTTTGCGATTGGCCCCTAATGTCAGTTCTGTTTTGACATTTGTGTAGTAAACACATGCGAAATACACGTTAATAAACAATGTTACGCTACAATGCTCCAGAACACGGAATATTGGTGACTATTTATTTGACCAATAATCGGTCGGTGACTTTGGCACAACATGAATTTCGTCGCAGATTTCCTGGCCGTCCAACGCCTACTGGTGAAACACTGCGACGTTTAGCCGCTAGCCTCGAAGAGACTGGCACAACACGAGATGCTGCCAGGCGTGGCAGACCCCGGAGTAGCCGTTCTGCAGAGAATATTGCTGCTGTAGCCGAGGATGTCATGGAAGCGCCGTGGACATCGACCAGACGACGTGCCACGCAAATGGGTATCAGTCGACGGTCTTTACAGCGAATTTTGGTACAAGATTTGAAGATGTTTCCGTACAAAGTCCAGACGGTGCATCAGCTGTTAGCTGCTGACCGCCAATCGCATGTAACATACGCTCAAGCCAACCTTAATCACCACCAAGAGGAAGATGATTTTTCATCAAAAATAATCAAAAATAATCTGTGAATGGTGAGCGCTACAGAGCAATGGTCAACGAGTTCTTTTTGCCGCAACTTGATGAATTGGGATTGGAAAACATGTGGTTCCAACAGGACGGTGCAACGGCACACACTGCACGTGCCAAAACCGATATGCTGAAGGATGCATTTCCCGGGCGCCTAATCTCCCGTTTTGGCGATTTGCACTGGCCAGCAAGATCGCCTGATTTGACCGCTCCAGACTTCTTGTTGTGGGGCTTTTTGAAGTCGCGGGTTTATGTCAACAAGCCTCAGACTCTTGCAAGCTCTAAAAGACAATATCCGTCAAGAATGTGAGGACCTATCGCCGGAAGTTTTGGCCAAAGTGATGGAAAATGCCATAAAAAGGGCTCAAATGACCATTTACATGACATCATATTCTCGACTTGATGTAAAAAAAATTAAAATACCAAATAAAAATAATCCACAGGAAGAATCAAAGTTTTTCATTTTTTTTTTTAAATTACAGCCAAAAACATCGGAAGGTTATTTTTGCGCCACCTTGTATATATCATTATATACGAGTAATACCATACATATTTTGGTAAAGTTCAATACACAATTAGGTTATAAGCAGGTTAAGTTTTTCTTATATATGGCTTTACATATAACCATATTAATTTTATAACGAAATCATTTGCAAGTGATTTATTTTATATTTTCTTTAAAATTGTGGATTTATAGAAATTTTAATGTTAAACTTAAATACTTTTTAGCATAACTTCAAGTTATAGAAAGCATAACTACTATCGGCTAAAATTTTATAAAATCAGATATATGTATATCTAATTAAATATAATTTAATGTCCCGGATATGAAAAAATCTCGGATAAAATTGTATTAAATTATATCTAATTTGATATAATTATATATCGATGACCCATTTTTCAGATCAATTTGTATGTGCTTATATGTGAGAACTTATCAAATGAGGTATAATTTTATTAGACTCCGTATTAAAAATTTTAATCGGGTTGCCAACTAAAATGCGGGTACTTCGACAAAAATTGGTTGTTACAGCTTAACATCGGTTTTCACAACAGAATTCAATTAATACAATTGCAGTTTAGTTGCAACACCCAAAATATTTATAAATCGCATTTATATATGTATATAATAACTGAAGATTTTGGTTGAAGCTTAAAAAATATACTTTTAAATTCGATTGGCAATTTATTTTTGTGTCTGTAACTATAGCTATTTTTAAATATCTACGGAAAAATGTTATGCATTTCCGATGCATACAATTTTTTTGATTTTGTTGAACTGTGTCATTAATAACAACTTGTGTTTTTAATTTAAATACAATTTCTTAATAATCACTCATATGTTGACGTAAATCTTTTTCTATAATGTTTTCTTGTTAAAAATCCATTCAAATACTGGATATATGCATACATTACTTAATGATAGCCATGATGAAATAAACAAATCATTATAATTGAAGAACGTCCTTGATGAAGGATAAAAACAAAAATAAAAAATACAAAATTTACATAAAAACTAAATTAATTTATAGCGAACTATAGTGGTAAAGCTATAATTAATCATCAAAGAGGTTTAATAAATAAGTAAAAATATATATCGTCCATTCCATGAGACAATGTTCGAAAACAATAAATTTTGACCTCAAGATTTAAGTTTGGTTAAATTATCTCTATTGCGCACTACCGTTTTAAGTTGCTTGAAATTGTGAAAACTCGAAATTTCTTCGGTGTTTCCATATCACTTAACCCCACCGAAGTAAAATAATGAATCAGGGCTATGAAACAAAAAGCTTCAATAAATTCGCCAACTCTACATCAGCTGGCGAGCAACAACTGCTATAAAACTTATCTACTAGCGCAATTACAGTGTTACCACGTTTGAAGCCCTTCATCTTTTTTTTTTAAAGAGAGTGTTGCTTCTCTTTAAAAAAAAAAATTAAAAAAAAAAAAATCATAGAAAATGCTTAATGTAGTGAATTTTGAAGATTCATATCGTCTGAAGTAGATAGAGTATTTATAAAAATTTAAAAAGCGTATAAAAGCTGCAATGGTCTACTTTTTAATTTATTATAACAAAAATAACCACCTTTTTCGAAAATGCATTCATAATGCAAATGCAATTTTTTATTACATTTTGGATTTTTTCTCCGCTTCTATTTTTGAAACGTTGACATTTTTGAAAAATTAATAATTTTTGTAATAAATAAAAACTGTCTTTTTTGGTAACAGAATGCTAACTATTTTTAATACTTTTTTCAAAAATATCTTACTACATTTTTCATATAAAAAGACATTTTTATTTGTTTTTAGGATATTAAAGTTTTTCTTTTTTTTGTCAAAAAAAAAAAGAAAAAAAAAACATAAAATCAATGAACTTCTTATGTATATTGATTACACAAGGGAACAAAATTGAACTTTTTTTGTGTTGATTTGAAATTTATAGCAAATTTTTATTAATTTGAGGTCGCTGATTTCAAATCTGCACTTGGTTTTTCTCTATCAGCTCGACCTTTCGAGATATACCGTTATGTTCAAAATTAAGGCACTTCCGCTACATATATAAGAATAACTTGAAAACGGTTCACCATATTAAATTAAAAAAAAAAAACCGAAACTCGCAATCAATATTCTCTTTAAGCCGTGCTTACATTGTTTTTAAATTTTCCAAGTAGTTTTAGAGATATCGTTCAAGTTTTGAAAAAAAAATTAAAATTTTTTAAAAAAAAAAAAATTTTTTGTTCTTTAAAAATTCCTAAAAAATAAAAATGGGACAAAAATCACAGTTTTGGTCTAGAAACAGTTAGTCAAATATATTTCGAATGAAATGAGCTTTATTTCATTGCAATCGGTGCACAACTTTTGATTTTGTTCACGATTTACTGAATTGATATAAATCGCGATTTCCATACAAAAATAACATTTTCTAATGTGTAAGTGTTTGTATGTAATAAGTTAGTTTTTTATGATTCTAAGAATTAAAAAAATTAAGTAATAAAAAAAGATTATTTCATTTTTATGGTTGCGGTAGCAAACTCATAACGCCTATAAATTTTATTGTTCCTTTATGACACCTAGTCCGTTCACAGTCAATTAAAGAGAAAAAAGAAAAGTGCACTTGTTTTTATTGATGTGTGGTTTACCGTTGGTAACGGATGAATTTTTAAAGAAATTCCCCTTAACACATGTGTTCATTCATAAGTGACTGTCAATAAAATTGTGGATATAATTTTTTCTAGGTACTTCAGTAAAAAACTACGAAGTATTTATATGGGTTCATTCAACCAATTTTTCTCATTCAACAAGTGTTTACGAAAGCGAAAAGTATAACGACAAAAAATATTAAAAAATTTTAACCTAGAACATTTCATCAGTGAACACAAAAAACTTTTGATTTTTATCCCTTGTTTTATTTATTGAAAACTGTGTTACTTTGAAACATATGTTAAAATTGGGCTATGACTACGTCAAGAAACACCTGTAAAATCAATCCCAACTATTTTTGTAACATATGGGGCGAATACACGTTTATAAAAAATAGAAAAAGTGTGTCAGATTTTATTAAAAAAATTTATTTTGACTACTTCGGATTTACCATGGAAACCCGTGACAAGTACTGGATTCCTAATACTGTATGTAAAAACTGTGTAGAGTATTTAAGGTTATGGGCAAACAAGCACCGGACCCAGTTCAAGTATAAAACACCAATGATCTGGCGGGAACCTTCGAATCATTATGATGATTTTTATTTTTGCGCTATCAACATAACAGGCATTAATAAAACAAACCTGTCTAAATGGATTTATCCTAACGTGTTGTCTATTACCCAACCAGTCCTGTACTCTAGTGAGGATTCAGAACCACAACCATCTACATCTACACACAATTTTCACGACTTACGACAAAATGTTCCTTCACCAATTTCTGAATGTGGATCAGATGACTTCCATTTAGATATTTCTTCTGAACGCGAGCAATTTAATCAGGAGGAGCTTAGTGATTTAGTGAGAGACCTTGGACTCTAAAAAAGCATCTGAAATTCTTGCTTCCCGATTAAAGCAAAAAAATCTGTTAACCCAAGGAACAACAATTTCATACTACCGTAACAGAGCATATGATGGCGGACTATTGCTGGAGCATTAAAAATAATACCTCTAAACAACATTATTTAAGAAAATCTTATAAAAGAAAATTTTTCGATGAGTTGTAATTACATTGTAATATTTGTGTATTAAATTTTTTTATTTTTCTTTAAAATTCTCTTTTTGTGTTAAATTAAAAAGTATAGCTGATAGAAATGAACAAAATCAAAAGTTGTTATTTTTGTATGGAAATCGCGATTTATATCAATTCAGTAAATCGTGAACAAAATCAAAAGTTGTGCACCGATTGCAATGAAATAAAGCTCATTTCATTCGTAATATATTTAACTAACTGTTTCTAGACCAAAACTGTGATTTTTGTCCCATTTTATTTTTTAGGAATTTTTAAAGAACAAAAAAAATTTTTTTTTAAAAAAATTTTAATTTTTTTTCAAAACTTGAACGATATCTCTAAAACTACTTGGAAAATTTAAAAACAATGTAAGCACGGCTTAAAGAGAATATTGTTTGCGAGTTTCGGTTTTTTTTTTAATTTAATATGGTGAACCGTTTTCAAGTAATTCCAATATATGTAGCGGAAGTGCCTTAATTTTGAACATAACGGTATATCTCGAAAAGTCGAGCTGATAGAAAAAAACCAAGTGCAGATTTGGATTCAGCGTCCCAAATAACTTTAAAAAACAATATTCAGTTCGTAATCAACAGAACCATTGTTCCCTTGTGTTATTATATAATTAAAAGAGCATCTGAAACCTATAGTAGTCTTCTTTACAATTTGATATACAAAAATAATGTTTTTGTTAGAAAGTGTTTTGCAACCGTCAGATAATGACAATCGTAATTAATTTTTATATTAATTACCGTAGAATATTTCTTTAGTTAGTCTCTTTACAGGAAGAAGAAGAATTAAACATTTTTATTGAAAAATTTTACGGACACAAGGGATACACCAGACTGCCGCAGTTTCGTCCCCCTCCTGGGACTCGTCACTGGTTAATTTATGTGTCAATTGAACAAAGTATTTTATATTGTTAATTTGCTCTATATGAAAAACTTTTTATTTTTTTGGTGTCGTACTGTGATTTGAACTCACTGCCTTAGCATCAAGCTATGCATCGTAATCTCACCTCTTAACGAGTTGAGCCACGGTCGACACAGCGATGACTGTGGCTAAGGTGGAGTTTGGTCACACTACATACAAACAAGTATTGTTTCGATCAGAAGAGGCAGAATTAACTAATACCAATGCACAATTAATTTCTCAACTAGAATGCTTCTTCTTCTTAATCATATCTCTCTTTCACAAGTAATTATCACGTTTTTTTATGATTTTATGATTTTTATTATTTTTTTTTTAAAAAATGCATTTTTAATGCAAGTTGCATTAAAAAATTACATTTTAATTTAACATTTTTGACAAAATTAACTTTTTTTCATCTTAAATCGTAAAGAAGACAACTAACAATTTCGCAGGATTTTATTGAAATAGACAATATATTTCAGGAGATTATGTCCTTTCAGTTCCGTGATTTTAAGTTTTTTTAAATAACAAAAAAAAACTTTAGAATCCAAACTTTAGAAAAAAAATCATAAGACAAAGTTATAATATGTTTACACTTATGTGTATTGGTGAAAAAAAAAAAATGTATGGGCAAACATGTTTTATTTCAAAACACGCCCAAAACACTTTCAGTGGAAACGTAGAATTAGAATTATGTTCCCCAAAAAGAATTTGTAAAGTCGACAATTGCAGCTTTTAGATGCTTTTAAAATTATTAAAATATTTTATCTATTTTAGTAAATATGGCTCTTCAAATTTCACTACTTTTAGCTTTTCTATAGATATTATTAATTTAAGTTTAGACGGGAATACAATTTTAGTTTGTACACTTCCAACCCTTTAAGGACCAGTCATTTTACGCCGAAGCTATTTTAAATATTCGTGACTTTCGTGATCTCAGATCTATTATTAGTTATGTTAAAAAAAATTGGGTCCCTAGAAGGACTACTAACGAGTAACTCAGCCTAGATTTACTGCACTCCATATTTGTATTGCTCCAACCCTCTCTTACAAATTACCTTTGGATATATTTACTCTATATGTGACCTGAACAATAATAAGTGACAAAAATGGTTGGGCAAGCATACTTGTCTGTGGTAGTCAAAGGGTTAATAAACTGGAACCGGTAATAAGTAATAGACATGATGCACAAACACATATAGAAAACATTAATTAAAATTACCCCTGGACAGATTATGGCCGATATATAATGGAATGGAATATAGTAGAATATAACAAAGACAATGTATACACTGACAGAACTACCCAGACAGAAATTGCCAACCGTACAAACAAAAAGTACTGGCAAACCACCATTCTTGTATAACCCACCATGTTAGAAAATGTTAAAGTTACAATCAATATTGTACTATAAAAACTAATTTTTGTTTGCAAAGCTTGTGTTTTGCCAGTATCACTCTCAAAATTCTTTGCGCCCCTTGTTTTTTTTAATATTACAACTATTTAGTAGCATTTTTTTTTTAATATTTTATTATATTTTCCTCGATCAATCAGCAATTATTTTATTTATTTAAAACGCGAAGACCGATCTGGCTTGCTCGTTTAAGGGTGCGTGTTTTATAAACATTTCCCAAAATTAATTGAATTAAAGGTGTTTGGAAATCACCAAATTTTTTGACTTTCCAGCGTTATGCCCAACGATGGCCATCAAAGGTTGGCCACTGTTATCAATCGGGTAATAGGACAATACTGTCAATAATGTTAATCCCACGTTTTGCCAACGCATAACCGACCGTCGCTGAAGATTTAGCAGTACTGTGGCGATTGTGTTTTTCTGCCTGGGTACCTACATGATATTAATATTTTTTTTACATAAAATCAATAAAGTTTTGTTGTTCATAATTTTTTTTTAAAACATTCAAAACTGAATGCACCTACTGCAGGACTTTTATTCAAAACTACATCTTATGCAATTGCAATTTGGAAAGTATCAATTGAAATTCAATATTTCCATTGAAAATTCAGAAAATATCTAATGAAACTTAGAATTTTCATTTGAAATTCAGTAAATATCAATTGAAAATCCGATTTTCTAGTTGAAATTCAGAAAATAATTATTGAAATTTAGAATTTTCATTTGAAATTCAGTAAATATCAATTGAAAATCAGATTTTCTAGTTGAAATTCAGAAAATATCAATTGAAATTCAGATTGTCCATTTGAAATTCAGAAAATATCATTTGAAATTCAGATTTTCCATTTGAAATTCAGAAAATATCAATTGAAATTCAGAAAACATCATTTGAGATTCAGAAAATAACAACTAAAATTCAGAAAATATTAACTAAAATTCAGAAACTCAAAAATCAACTAAAATTTAGAAAATTGCAATTCATATCAATTGAAATCCAGAAAATATCACTTGAAATTTAGTATACATCGATTGAGACTTATAAAACATTTCATGTAAATTTCAAATAATATTTTCTGAATTTCAAATGATATTTTCTGAATTTCACTTAAAATTTTGTGAATTTCACTTGATATTTTCTGAATTTCAAATGAAAAATCTGAATTTCAAACGGAAAATCTTAATTTCAAATGATGTTTTCTAAATTTCAAATAGAAATTCTGAAATTCAATTGATATTTTCTGAATGTTAAATGGTATTTGCGAATTTCCATTGATATTTATTAAAATTCCATTAATATTTTCTGAATTACAGTTGCAAAAGTTGTAGTTCGATAAAACGTTTCTCTAAAAAAATATCTAAACATTTTTTTTCATTTCAAATTTTTTCATTGCTGTTTTTCATTTCAAAAATTAGTCCTGTAAAATTCTTTTTGTGTAGTCATTAACAAAATAAATTAAATTTTACTTAATAAAGTATGTGTTTACTTAATTTAAAGAATAATAAATTAAATTAGTGTTTCAGTTTCTTCAATTTCATCCTCCTTTTAAAGAGTTCATTTGTAGTTCATGCACTTTGTTGCATTTGTGTTCATATCAATGTGAAAACCTATATCTGTTTATGTATAGTGTGTGTGTGTGTGTGTGTGCAACAATAAAATCCAATCAATCATGAAATTATGGTAGCCAATTAATCAGTGCAGCAAAGATTCAAGTAAAAGTCGTAGCTTTAGTAGTTTACAGGATGTACCCATCTTGTGTTCGTTTTGAGTTTCTACAGTTTTATAATTGCTCACAATTATGGTATACAACCAGAGAATATGGTAGTCATTAGTAACAGTTGATTGGCTATCATATGGCTAAATTGTAATAACATACTGTTACAACCCATTCATTCAGATGAATAGGCCATGAATCTTTAGTCCTTTTCGAAAGTAAAGTAATAATCGTATTAGGGTCGATCAAAATATATTGATTGTTTAAATGTACCAGAGTAGACAATTATGCGGATCAGGGTATGATAATAATAGTCATATTTTTATCACAGATAATGATTAAATATTCCTCAGTAATCATAAAATGATCAGTCAGAATCATATTTATGATCATTAGAAGCGTAATATGATAATTTCGTGTCTCCAATCATGTTCAAGAGTATTTTTTCACTGCGTGCAGATGGGGTCTGTGAAATTGGTTAAAGCTTATTTTTTTTTATCAAATACGTTATGTAAAATTTACTCTGACATAGAAAGAATGAAACAAATTTAAGGCGGACCTGCCTTTTCTTAAGTGTCATATTAAATATTTAACGGATAAACAGTTTTTTTTTTATCCGATCTGATCCTGTACGAAGAGTGCAAAATATGGAAAAAAGCAAAAGCATCTTCATATTATAAAAAAACTTCATTGATCTTTATCCAATTTAACGCTTTGTAAATATGATCAAGTTGTTTCATAAAAATTCAAATTGAAAACAACCTCCATCATATTTATGAAATGTTTCTTAAGTATGAAGAAGTTACATAAGTTTCAATAAAAAGTTGCATACATGTTATAAGAAATGAAAAAAATGTTAAGAAATGAAAAATGTTCTTTGTTAACGTACAAACACAATAAATGCTACAGCCAATGTCGAAAATTTATTTTTAAAACATTATTTTTGAAATCCAATATTTTGCAACGGTAGTTCAGAAATATCAATTGATATTAATTGTTATTCAAATTCAGAAAAAATTAATTAAAATAACAATTTCCACTTTGCAATTAAAAACATTAATATAATGAATTCCATTTCCACTAACATTTATCAAAATAAAAAGAAATATGTTCAGACGCAGGGATACCCAGGCAGAAAAATACAATCGGCTCAGTGTTGGCAAAGCGTTGGCGACGGTCAGTTATGCGTTGGACGTACGATTTAGAATCTTGCCTGCATTTTCCCGATTAATAACAGTGGCCAACCGTTGGTTTAAGTAGTTTAAAGTAGTTCTGAGAAAGATGTATGATCAAACACATTTAAATTGGTAAAACCAATATCGACAAAGAATTCTTTGGGTTGTACTGGCAAAACACATGCTTTGTAAACAAAATAGTGTTTGCCTAGTACAATATTAGTTGTACCTTTGTTAATTTTAACACGGTGGGGTTTACAAAAATAGCGGCGGTTTGCCAGTATTATTTGTTTGGTATGGTTGGCAATTTCTACCTGGGTAGTTTTCATTAAAAGACTATTTAACTTAAAAACATTTTGTCAGGCTTGCGATATGACAATTTGAAAAAATAGCTAAAAACCGACATAATTTCCAAAAAATTTAAAAAGTCGTTTAGTTCTAAAGAATAAAAATGTCTTATATTTTTGAACTTTGTCCCTAAAAATATACAACATGGAAATATTTAAAATTTCTTCAATCATCTAGGTTTTATATTCTATCCTAGTTTTAGCATTGTTTGCTAACAATATTTAGACTTCACATTTAAATACGGTTGTACTAACAGCATTTATTGGTTGAAAGCCCAAAAATACACTTTTCAAGTTGGTTGGCACTTTATTTTTCTGTCTGTATATGTGACAAAGTTTGGTTAAAAAATGTGGATCTGATCTGTGACGTTTCATTAGTTTCAATTAATGGAATTTACTCTCAAATTGTGTTGGATCATATCGCCTAAAGTAGGCAACGAATAGAAATTTTGTAATCATTGCGAACAGTTAGCCTCCTTGAGGGTGTTCTCAAATTATGCAAAAACTTCAAAAAATGTCATATCCTCTTTGCGCAACTTATATTTTAAGGTTCGAAAATTTTTTGAATTTCGGTCCACTCTACAGCACGATTATGAAAAAAAAAATGCAATATTCCTTTGGTATTTCCGGAATTGAACAATATGTGTTTATTGGCCCATAACAGATGCTGATTTAACAAGAAAAAAAATGGGATTATTAATGAACATTGTTACATGTCATAAAAAATTTATAAATTGAGACACAACTTTTAAATATTTATAGATTTTTTTTTTTTGAATTCGTTTAAACTTTTGAAATTTCCTACAATTTTTAGATGGCGAAAACTTATATTAAAAGCCAAATATTGCACTATGATAATTATTTGGTAACATGATTTACTTATTTTATATTTTTTATCAGGATTTTAGAACAGGGACCGTAATCATTATGAGTTTTATAATAAAAATTACACAATAATGGCGCAAAAGTAATCCTCTATCAGAAAATGCTAACGGCATTTGAAGGATAACAGTTTTTCAGTTATTTCGCTTACGCTATTTCAAGGTTTACTTTATTTTAGTTATTTCGGTATCGGAATTTAAGGATAACTATAATATCAACGCACACCAATATTTTTACTGCCATCATGATCGAATTCTAATGACTGGCTATTTTGTGATCAAACTTTGAGAAAATATATAAAATATATATATACAGCGATTACTTTTCCTGATCTCGGCTTAAATTATTAAAAAATAAAGTTATTGATATTTTAAGGATAACGCTTTTCAATTATTTCGATAACGTTATTTTAGCGATATAGCTACACTGACAAAAAGTCATGCGTAAAATTGTAAAAAACAACTGTCAAAATAACAAAATTTTTCGTAAAATAAACGAAAATTGTGAATTTTCATTGTTGATCTATAAATTGTGTGTGAGATGTTGGTTAGTTCGGTTAAAGATCATGAATATTTTTTCCATATTAACAGAAAAATTATAATTTTATTTGTGATAATTTACTTTAATTAACAGAAAAAACAATTAGAAAAAAAGTTATTTGACACCTGCATGAATGGAGTTAACTTTCTAGCCCGCAACGGCCTTCATCAACATGCTTCGTGCCTTAAAGTGTTAAATGGTAAACATCCTCTAATTAACTCAACTAGTTAAGTTAAAAACGTAACGTGGCTTAGTTTGTTGAGTATGACGAATTTTACTAAAGTTTTTGTAGTTTTGACAATAGTTTCGTATTTTTATGCTTAGATTATTATGAGTGTATTGTAGTTATTTCGGTAACGATATTTGAAGGATATTGGTATTTCAGATATATCGGTATTTTACGGATAACGGTATTTAAGTTATTTTGGTAATGGTATTTGAGGAATAACGATAGTCAGTTGAAAGTGTTTTGAATCGATAATGAATTGTGGCTGTATTGCCTGCCATCCCTGAAAATATTAATTCCTTTTCTAAGCCCATTTATCATTCATCATTAGACAAATGTTCCGTCTGCTTAAAAAGTTTCGGACAAATACTGGGAAAACAAAATTTCCAACGTTGGCAAAAAGTTGGTAAACCAATGAAAAATGTGGTCTAAAAATTTGTTTTCCAAAATAAAATTTAAAAGACGTTCATGAATAATTTTGTTTGTCCCTCCTTGATGCGAACCCTGGCCGCCAGATTGGTAACCAACAGCTCTAACCACTGAGCTAACGAGACATATAATACTTAATAGCTTAAATCGTAAGTAAATGATAACTGTTGGGTAACAGTTAGCTGCTCAATTGTGTCAGCACTGTTATAAGGTTTGATGGAAACAACTTGCCAATGTTCTGAAAACAAAAAAAAGTTGGCCTTAAAAGATTTTTTCCAGAAACAAAAAAATCAAATTTATATGAAAAAAAAATATTAAAAACTATAAAGAAATTAAAAATTTAATGTTTGCCTGAAACCGGACTCGAATTCGGAACCTTCCGACTAAGAACTTTTTTAAACAAAGCAACATAATTTTAATAAAATAAATACTTTACCGGTATTTAGACTTTGAGCCGTTGGTAATTTGTTGATTTTTTGTACCACTTGCTGTTTCTGGGTAGACTCATGCATTAAAAAAAACTCAATATATCTAAGAAATTTAGTTTTCTTAAATTTCTGCCTTTGTAAATCCCTCATAAGTCATATACATTTTTTCAAATTTATTCAACAATTTCTATTTTTTCATTTCACATGTCCAGTTTGATTGAACGCTCATTAAATTCATCCTTCATTCTAAAACCAACAAAAGAAAAAAACAAACTGTTTTTTATGCATATTTTACCGAAAACCCATGTCATTCAAATGCAGCAAATTTTTGTGTTATCGCTATACGAACTTTATTTGCAAGTCTATACATATTTTCATTAAAAATTCATTTAAAATTCTTTTTATTTCTTGTATTTTGAATAATACTTTTGAATAATTTATAGAAACGCTCATACACTTTTCCATGAATATTATCATCAACAGCAGGAGCAAATATGTAAAGCATTAACCCGAATTACCCTAGAAATTTTGTTTGTTAAACTTTGAAATAAATATGTCTTTGTAATGACCTGAGTATAAAATAACTGCCATTCGTTTTTTGATCCTGACCTGTATATCCTGTTGCCATATGGTCGGCGACTGGATTTCGTACATACAGTCAAGGAATAAAGCCTACATCCACCCTACGGATTTGAAGTTCTAGTGAATTAGTAGCGATAATTGAAATACATTTTATATCAATGTTTAAGGCATTTAAAATAAAGATTATTTGAAGAAAAAAAAAAGTATGAACAAAATAAAACATAGAAATTTTTAGGGAAAAACATAATTATTATCGGGAAAAAAGTCTAGATACAGAGTGGCAACTCCTTACATCTTGTTTAGAAATTGCTAAGACAGATAAAATAAGTCGTGCTCCCAATAGTACCGAAAGTAAGCCACGATCTGGCAGACCTAAAAAGCTTTTGAGACACGATGTTAGCAGTATTATTAAAGTAGTCAGCCAGGATCCGAAAATAAGTGCCCCAAAATTGGCGGAACACATCCAAAAATGTTCCAATATAATTGTTACTCCACGAACAATAATAAATGTTTTACATGACATTAGATTTAATAGCAGAGTGGCACGCAAAAAACCACTAATTTCAGCGAAGAATCGTAAACTTCGCCTTGAGTTCGCTAGAGCACATCTAGACAAGGATATGGACTTTTGGAAGCGTGTTATATTTATATATATTTTTGGAAGTGATGGTCGATCTAAAGTTTGGCGAAAACCAAACACAGCACTTGATTCAAAGAATACAATACCTACTGCCAAACATGGTGGTGGTAACGTTATGGTTTGGGCGCCATTGCGTCATCTGGAGTTGTTCGTTTGGTTTTTGTCGAGGACCGCTATCAATATAAGAACATATTGGAACATAATCTGCAGTCATCAGTTGATAGCTTGGGCCTGGGAAATCAATGGATTTTCCAATAAGATAACGACCCTAAGCATACTGCACACGTTGTACGAGACTGGCTTCTATACTATGCCCCAAGACAGCTCAATTCACCACCCTAGTCTCCAGACTTAAACCCTATAGAGCACATATGGAACATTTTGGGAAAATCGGTACGAAAATATAACATTAGTAGTCGTGAAACATTGAAAACCACCCTTATTCGTACATGGGCCGAAATAACACCCGTTATTATGGAAAATTTGATGAGATCAATGCCCCGTCGTCTTCAAGCAGTTATTGATGCTCAAGGTGGGCCGACCAAATACTAAAAGTTAAAATTTTTTTATTTTTTTTATATAACATTTTGAAATAATGTTTCATTTTTGTAGCTGTATGTAGACTTTTTTTCCAATGAATTTTTAATGTTTTTGTTATTATTGTTTTTATTATGTAAAGAATTCCTTTTTTTTTATAAATAAACTTATTTATTAATGCCTTAAATATTAACATAAACATATTTTTTAATTTTCTTCGCAAACTCTATAAAACCCATAAATCAAAGGGTGTATGTAGACTCTTTTCCTTGACTGTAGATGAAAATTTATTTATTTTTTTTGCCAGAAAACTTATTATTTTATTATCAAATTTATATTCATTGCTAAATAATATGAATAATGTTTAAAAAATAAAAATAATTTTGTAACTGGAACAAGTAAAATTATACTTTAATCTGATTTCGTATGGTAAAAAATTTGATTTAAATACAAAAAAATCATCAGATCTGTATGGAAACTCTCCAATAATCCTGTATTTGACCTACACATAGTCAATAGTCCTTCTTAGCAATATTCTTGGACAATTTGGACCTGATTCGTTGCATTTTTGAAGCAACATAATGAATTAACTAAAATAAAATACTGCATTATTATTAGAAGAGCCAACTCTAAACCATCCAAAACTATTGATAATGAACAAATTTTGTAAATTTTGTTCTCTATTTTGAGTAGTCTCTAGTGAATTTTTACTGAAAATTCACTTGTTTCATTTAGACACCCGATTTTTAAAATTTCAGTTTAAAAGTTTTATACTCTTTGGACATTTTCTTATAAATAGGCAGTGGAAACCTGCAAGTCCACTTTATAAAACCCGTGTTCATTTGTAACGGCATTTTCATTCCATTAAACACAGGCATCCCAAATGGACATGCATATTTTGTTTTACCATATGGAAACTACAGGGTAATAAGGGTTAACATTAGGCGAAAAAAAAAAAACAATGATGAAAGACAAACCTTTGTTTGCCAACAACAACAATAGAAAAAGTAAAACAACAATTTGTTGTTTTTCTTTTAACAACAGCTGTGTCTGTCAAGACCAGTTAAAATGTTAAATTCAAAAGAAAATATGTAGATTTTTTCTATACATATTACATACACAGTATCCAAATCGAAACTTCGAAATTTCGAAATTTAAATAAAAAATAACATGTACCTGCATTATGCATTGTACACTCATAGAAAAAAAGCTGTGACCTTGCAGAAAAAACTGCTGAATTTAGCAGTTGGTTTTGCTTTACAAAATTTAAATTATATTCGATGTGAATTTTAGTTAATTTATTACTCGGTACAATTAGCAAAAACTTTTACTCGACTCGAAATAGCAAACACAAACTGATTTATTAACAAAATTTTTTACTATATTTACCTCAAATTTAGTAGAATGCAAATAACAGTTTATTTTGCTTAAATCGACCTTAATTTTCGATAATAAATTGTAGATTTCTGATTTCATAAGGGCAGACTTTTATTCGCATTAAAAAAAAAAATAAAAAAAACTGAAAGAAAATGAAAATTATTCAAGTTCGAGGTCATAATACTCTATATTTTTTTATTAGGATATTGTCCTAACAAATAATCCACAGAGTTTTTATTTTAAAATCTATTAATTGACCACTTACAAAAGTTTTTAATTTATTTTTGATGAATGGTAACTTCGACCTCATATATTAGTTCTCATTTAGTGAGAAAACTAGTTTATATGAATGTTTGATGTTTTGCATGGGATTGTCAATTCTTTCAATTCTTTCAACACATTCCTGAAAGTGGTCAATTAATAAATTTGTTAGGACAATATCCAAATAAAGAAATATAGAGTATGGCCTCGAACTTGAATAATTTTCATTTTCATTTCACAATTAAAGGTTGAAAAAACATAATTTTTATTTTTAATAAAAATTATATCAAACTTGTAATAAACAAAAAATTTTAAAATTTTTACATTTAATAAGGATTTTTTTTGTTTACTAATATTTAGTAAATGTTTTTTGCTGATTTTAGCACATTATTTTGTTACTTTAAATTAAACAAAATTTAGCTCAAATAAAACTAAATATTTTTAAATTCAACAAATCTATTTTTGCTATTCTTATATTACTAATATTTAGTAAAAAATCTGCTAATTTTAGCAGTTTTTTCTGCAAGATCATTTTTATCTATTTTTTAGTTTTTAGTAGCTTTTTTGCATATTTTTACAGGTTAATTAATATGAGTGTATATTAGGGCGGGTCGATTTACAAATCGCTCAACGTTCAAGGAAAATCGTATTCTAGAGATCAAAATAAGAAACTTTGCCGAAGGAACCATACCTCTAAAACGAATTCTGATGTCCCGACTTTTGACAGAAAGGGTCAAATTTTGAAAAAGCCTACTTTGATATTTCAGAAAGTAGAAGGAATCTCTCCAATATTATTGGAGCTACTTCTTCTCCGGGAGACGCGTTAGCAGATTAATGCATAAATCATCATTCTAGGTGACCGTTAAGGGGTTGAAATTTAAGTTTTTTTTTAGCCGTGTTTTTATAGCAAAATGTACAAATCTCGGGATAGAGATATTTCAGAAAGTAGGAGGAGTCTTTCCAAGATTAGGGTCTCTATTTCTTCTCCGGAAGACGCTCTAGCAGATGAATGTATAAATTTTATTCGATTGGGTTGGATTCGATTTGGGCACTCTAAATGGATCAAAGTGGAATTTTTCAAAATTTGACCCTACGGGTCAAAAGTCGGGACATCAGAATTCGTTTTTGAGGTATGGTTCCTTCGGCAAAGTTTCTTATTTGATCTCTAGAATACGATTTTCCTTGAACGTTGAGCGATTTTTAAATCGACCCGCCCTAGGGTATAAGCTATAAATAGAACAGAAAACTATTTATAAAAATAATTTAATGAGGTGAAAAAAAAAAGTTTTGGTGAAAAACTTTTTGGATGTAAATAATTTTTAATTTATCAAAATTAAGAAGATTAAATTGAAAAATGTGGTGTTAAGGCGCCGTTTAAATGTTGCTGTTTCAAAAACCAGAGACGTTTAAAAAGCCCCTTAACACTAAATTATAAAATTTAAACTTAATAAAGATGAAAAATAAGAAACAAATAAAAAATATTTGGTTTTTCTATGTAAAAATTATTATGTTTTTTAAAAAAATCATTAAAAATAGGTGAACGCTGGGACCCAATTACATATTTTCAAAATATTCGTTCTGTTTTAAAATCGAGAGCGGCCAAAATAAAATTTAAATCTAAAGACCCACGGTCAGATTTTTTCCAATCTACCGTTCAATGGCCGATATACTTCATGGCGTCTAAGACTGATATTTCAACACATTACTAACGGAATGGCAAGTTAATATGTACCATCCACACAGGATGGTATACAAATTAAAAAAAAAACATTTTTTAGATTTGAAAAATAAACGAAACAAATTCAATTCAAATTTAATAAATTTTCGTGAATGGCGTGGTAGAGAAGAACGAGTGTATTTTCTAAAAATCATAACTACATTGTAAATTTTTAATTTTTCTGAATCAGACTGGCAGTTTCATGTATTGAACATACAACTCCAACGCAACACAACAGTTCTATTTTTAGAAACTTACCTCACTCTAATGTCCACCGTTTTCCCATATGTTGTAAGTGATGCCACATCTATGATATATATTCTTTGTATATTCGATAGATGGCGCTTACGTAGTTAGGGAAGAATTGCCAGAGAGCAAAGTTTGATTTTTTGTTTTGAGTTTGAATTTTAAAGTCTTTTTCACACAATTGCAATTAATACTGTAATTAATATGCAATTTTATTTAATTTTAATTGTGAAAGGCGTGGTAGAGAAGAATGAGTATATTTTCTAAAAATCATAACTACATTGTAAATTTTCAATTTTCAATTTCTTTAAATTTTCTTTGAACACTTTTTAAATAAAAATTATTATTTGAAATGGTGGTTGTAGGTAGTATAATATGAATAGGCCTGTTGATGTTGTTTTATAGTCCTGATGTATTTTGTTGATTTCTTTTCTTTTATATTTAACAATAAAAAAATATGCTGATTACAAAACATCAAAAAAACATGTGATTATATTAGTATTTTACATAAGACAATGAATAGAGTAATCCTTAAATAAATACGTTGCATATTTAATAAGAAGATAATATAAAACTTTGGCTACAAATTTATGCATGTCAGATCCTATTAAGTTTATTGGAATCTTTTGTTAAATAATTTAAAACTATTACCATATTTAAAATTCAAATCATGTAATTGTTTGTTAACAAATTTAGTTTAAATACTATTCAAAATTAACCCTATTGCGAAATGGTTTAAGCACGTTTACCGAACTTAAGCCGCTTAAGATTTTTTGACAAAACGTTTTTTCTGCTCCCATTATGGGAGGAATGTAGTACTTAAGTTAAAATATTAATAAACCATTGCTCCTAAAAGGGTTAAGATTTTGTCAAAATTAGGATTTTGTATTTTTAAGTTTTAAACTCACCCAGTGTAGAAACATTAATGACATGCCATTACTTTTCTCGCTACCAGTAATGATACCAGCTTATTCTCTGCCTTACTTTAACACAAATAATGAGTATTTACTAATAACCAGTTAGTTTTCCCATTATTTCAATAATAAAAAAAATAATGCGTTACCCGTAAGTACTTATTTTTATCATTATTTTAAATATTAAGTAATGATCTACAAATTTTTTGAAAATATATTTTTATACTCATAATTTTTCACTTCTAGTAAGTACATATATAACTACTTATTTTTGTTTTTTTTGTAAACTGTAAAGTAATGAAATTTTGTGCAAGCAACGTATTGTAGTAACGGTTATGACATGTCATTACTCTTCGCACTACCAGTAATGATACCAGCATACACTCTGCATAACTTTTTCCCAAATACTAAATACATACACTGAAAAAAGTTTCCTTCATGATATTAATGAAACAATTTCAAAGAATTCTTTTCGTATATTCAATGAAGAATTGCATTATTTATTAATATTAAAACATTTTTCATAAAATTTAATAGTTTCATAAAAAAATTCATACCATTTCATAAATTTAATGAAAATTTTCTTTAGAGCTATGAAATTAGTTTAAGGTCTTATTTTTGTTATAAAATTTCCTAATTTCATTAATTTTCATACATTTCAAATGTTAGTTTTAGATTTAATTCTCAAGTTTTCAGCATATTTTATAAAGTGCTTTATTTTTTTAATGTAGCGTTGTATTAATTTTGGACTTCTGTGAAATTGTTAAAAAAATCATATGAAGCCGTTCATTCATTGGCTTTGTTCCAATGCATTTTTCAAGACATTAATGAAGAGTTTTATTAATTCAAGCATCTTCTTAATATTAAAAAATTTTAAGAAACTATTTCATAAATTCTATAAAAGTTTCATTGTCAGAATGATTCATTAGTTCCATGAAGATTTTCATTAATTCTGCAAACATTTCATAGGCATTGACTTTAATGAATACTGTTTCAAAGATTCTATGAAAATTTTCAATGAACGAGATCCAGTGACAATTTTCATTTAAGCTATGAAGAAATTCATGACTGAAGTGAAGATAATTCTCTCAGTGTACTAATAATTCGCTAAATTTCCCATTATTTCAACACAAAAAATAATGTGTTACCCCTAAGTATTTACTTTTAACATTATTTTTAATAAAAAGTAATGACCTAAACATTTTTTGAAAATTCTAATTACTTTGTCACTTTTAGTAGGTACATATATACCCGATCAAAAAAAAGTTACATCTCTAATACAAAATCAGATCTTATTTGATATAGATCGATATTTATTCCTATCCAAATTTATATCAAAATCGGGGCATCCAGTAATATTCGATTAGATCC
This sequence comes from Delia radicum, assembly GCA_021234595.1. Classification (NCBI taxonomy): domain Eukaryota; kingdom Metazoa; phylum Arthropoda; class Insecta; order Diptera; family Anthomyiidae; genus Delia; species Delia radicum. The sequence continues at coordinate 228,845,658 of CM037852.1, read as the reverse complement.
CTTTAGATCTCAAAATTAGAAAAATTTATCTTAAAATTGGGGTATCCAAAAAATCTGATTTTAAGATCCTCATTGATCCCAAAATATCCCATGGTATGAATTTAGTTCTATTTGGATCTACGTAGATCCGAAAAGATAAGTAAATTTTGGTGGATATAGTGAGATATTTGAGATTAAATTGGATTTACTTTTATCCCATGACATACAATTTTAAATAAAAACTAAAAAAAAAAATTTAAAGAAATATAATTTGGACATCTGCGCTTATATGATATATGAGGTTATATATTGAAATATATAAGTATGTGCTACACGCCTGGAAAATATTAATTATGTTGGACCAGATATAATCATATCTCAAACTAAATTGCTAATCTTAATGTCATTTATAATTATATCTAGAATTGCAATATTCATATGCCACCATATATACGCATATCTTATATAACACACAACAATATTTTTTATAAGACAGCATATATGCATATTTTATATGTTACTATACATGATAATATATTGTATTATTTATGAGAATGTATTATTATATATGACAATAGATCTATCATATCATATTATGTATAGCATATATGCTTAATTTCATATTTTATAAAGTGCTAACCTTTCTTTCTTATAGTAAACAAAAATTGAGGTGAAAAAAAATTTCGAGGTGAAAAAAAAAAAAATTTCGAGATAAAAAAAAAAGTTGTTAAAAAAATTACTTGAGGTGAATATTCAACACTATTCACCTCTATATGTCTGGTTACAAAATGGACAAGTCACGTAATTTAGTAAAATTCGCACATTTGTATGAAAATTTTAGAGGCAGCCTTACATTTTCACTCATAACTTTTGAAGCGCTGGACCGATTGAGCTCATTTTGAACACCACACTTCTAAAGAAGCTACCAAACAGTCTGTGTGCAAATGAGCATCCTCGCTTTCGTCGTTTTTGCATTTTATTTTTACCAATTTCAACATTTTATTTTCATCCATAGTAAAAAAAAATACCAAAAATATACTAAAAAGAGTTCACTTCAAAAGCCTATAAAAACAAAACAAGAGCAAAGATTTTAAAACCCTTTTTGGGTTTTAGTCTACTAATGGTCTACTTTCAATTTCCGTTGGAGTGGTCCGGGATGTCTGCCATGACCCGAAATTTGTTGCACAGTGTAATAGAGCATTTTGTTTTATCTTACAACATCTTCAAAAATTTATGTATATACAAATTGTATTTTTTTTTTAATAAATCCCGCTTTTATATAAAAATACCTTTCGGAATACTATGTACACTTTAAATGTTCAGAAAGAACATATTTATCTGGAGGTAAAAGACTTTTGGTGCTTTTTGGCGAAAAAATTGCAAACATTTTATTTTTTTTTTATTTCTACTTTAAACTAAATGTAGTTTTTGTGTGAAATAAGATATTGCATTAATTTTTTTGTATTAAATCAAGAATTTATTCAGTTAAATAACCAATATTTAAAAAAATAAATTTGCCGCGATTTCGTTCAATATTCGCAAAAAACTTAACCTGAGTCGGACCAAATTTTGAATTTCTCATTTCAAATGGGATTATCTCGGGAACTATTAGGAATAACCCACACATGTAATTTTATAATATATATATCGGATTAGAAAGAAAAAAATGGCGAGCACTCAACAATTTATATGTGAAAAGTTCCATTCTCTGGGTGGTCATATTGCCGCCCCTGCCGTTCTGGAAAGTTTAAAATGAAAACTTAAGATCCCTTTATCCCTTATCCAAATTTGATTGTAATCGGACTACTAAATAAGAAATTACCGAATTATTTTCAAAAATTTTGCGATATATCCCACTGTGCAACGCTCTTGAGTAATAAATCCATTTTTAAAAATTCACTAATTGGAAGTACATATTTTTTATATTTAAATGCATGTTTTCAAATTTTTACTGTTTAGTTTTTATTTTGAATACATATTTCGATTTAAATGCATATTTTAAGTGCACATTTTCAACTTTTTTGTGCAAAGTATTCAAAGTATTCAATATTTTCAAAAATTTTGTGATATATCTCATTGCGAAACGCTCTTGAGTAATAAATCCATTTTTAAAAATCCACTAATTTGAAGTGCATATTTTTTTGTATTTAATTGCATGTTTTTGAATTTTTACTGCCTAGTTTTTATGTGTGCTGGAATGGAGTGAAAATATTTTTATTGACGATAGTATAAATAAAATAGATAACCAAAAACCATGGAATTTTAAGTAAAATGTTAAATTTTTTTAAAAATTTATATAACTATTAATCAAAACCTCATTGCGTTTGGTGCGGGAACTTTTTTAACGACCCCGAAGAAGTAAGATTATAATTCGTAATATTTTTTCAAGTCTTACACGCCTATGCCATGTAATTTTTAATATACGCAAAAAATGCAATAAGTTATAACCCTAATATACATATTTAAATCCTTGAAAATCTTTTAGCAATTTTGCGCAAAAAGGAAACCACAAAATTTCCTTTTGTGAAAAACCAGTTTCTCTTAAATATGCTTAATTATGTAAAAAAAAAATTGTCTAAAGTCTGCATAATGTAATATCAAAAATGACAAATTATGTTAAAAATCTACATAATTTTTAATGTTAAATATGATAAATGTCAAAAACTACAAACTATTTATGAGCGAAACCAAGTAAGGGACACTACAAAAAGAGGATGTGCAGAATAAAAGCAACAAAGTCAGGCACCGAGCTTGTTACCAAAAATGAGCAGCAAGGGCTCCCCGAGTTTAAGCCATTGATTTTATTCAACAGTATGTATTCAATTTGAAATTTTTTTCTTAAAAAGAAATTTATAAATCAATTTTAAATATTTAGTATTTAAATATTTAAATATATCTTAAAAAAAACTTTTTTTTAATTCTGTAACTCTTAAAGTGGAATATAAATTCTTAACACCAAAACGATTTTTCATATACAGGGTGTAACAAACCGATTTTATGCAAAAAAGTAAGTAATGAGACATTATATTTTTTTCTTTGGTTCAAAAATATTTCTTAAAATTGGAATTATTACACAGGCCTACAAAAAAAATTTTTTTGTTTGGTGCCGCTAATTCTATGTTATAATTTGGTTAATTAGTCCGCAAGACGTCATGGTTAGCTGTCAAAATCGCGAAGCTACGTTCAGGTTTGTATCGATCGGTCATAACCTAAAAAATGTATTTTATTATACTTAATGTCATTATAGTCAATTAATTTCTTTGATTAAATGATCATATCGATATGCCGTCGTCGAGAAGTTGTTGTGTAAATAATCCAAATACATTTTGTTATATTTGTGGTGAATATGTAGTAAAAAAGTTTAGAAAACCTATAACAGATGCAGTGAAGAAGACATACGTTGATTACTTTAATATCCTTGCGAAATCTCGAAAACTACACGTAGCATTAAAAAAGTAAGTATCAATTTTTTATCAGGGTACCGAACGTACTTGAAATCTGTTTTATTTTTAGCGGCACCAAAATCATTGTAGGCCTGTGTTATTTTTAAAACTTCATTAAATTAATTTAGAATTTTTTAAAAATTTATAAAAAAAACGTTGAACTATCTTAAGTTGTAGGATATTTTATTATTCTGTATTATCCTTTGTAGTGTCCTTGGTTAAAACACTCACACGTATTTAGCAAAACTAAAATATTAAACATTTCACAAACATCAGCAATAACTACTACCAACTTTAACCTCAATAAATTATTGATAACCATTCTTGCTCTTGTAATGTCAGAATGAACAGTTATTTTTTTTGCTCAACATTTTAACAAAATGTTGTCAGCACAATTACATGCGAAATTACATTTTTTCTGATAAATGCAAACAATAACTATTTGTTGACAGACACATTATTTTTGCAACATAGGCAAATAAATTTTGAGCCTAAATTTAAATTTTTTTTGGATTCATGTATGTTTTTTTAAAAAAAGTTTAAACCTGCACACAGAAAACAGTTTTGTAGTTGCAACCGAATTGCTTGCCAACCGAATTTTTGTGGTTCCATTTACTATCACTATTATAAAATTTTAATACTATTGCAATAACCGACATATTTTTATAATTTTCGAATTTTTATTGTAACAATTGAATATTTTATGTTTATGGACAAAAAATTATTTTATTAATAAAAAAATGATATGCCTCGAACTGTGATCGAACCGGCGATCTTCCGTTTGTCAGGCATTTACTTTACCTCTAGCCTAAACTCACTTTAAATATGTTTTTTTAAATTTCAACATTAAATGTTTTCAATGAAAATGAAAATTATTCAAGTTCGAAGCCATACTCTATATTCCTTCATTAGGATATAGTCCTAACAAATAATCTATAGAGTTTTTTGTTTTCAAATTTATTATTTGACCCTTTCAGGTATGTATTGATAGATCTATTTCGGGAGTTTTCTAGGTTGCCATCATCAGAACACGTTTTGAAAGCGGTAACAATCCCATGCCAAACATCAAACATTCATATGAACTAATTTACTCACTACATGAGAACTAATATACAAATGAGTTTGAAGTTAAAGATTATGATAATAATAATTATAATTATTATAATAGTTTTCATTTTCATTGCACAATTAAAGGTGGAAAAAAATTAATTTTTATTCTTAATAAAAATTATAACAAAATTGAATTGAATTGGGTTGCAAAATTTTTTAGAACAGATTACCTCTCAACCTGTTCTAGAACAACTTCTTTTACCACCGGTTACATGGAACCGGTTCTAGAACAGGTTCCTGGGAGTAGAAATGTAAGGTGTCACTGTCCCAGAACCAGTTCTATAACTGGGTTTAGAACCGGTTCTAAAGCAACCTGTTCTTGTTTGGAGGTAAATAACCTATTGGAAATAGGACAAACTCCATATAAAAAGAACCAGTTGCAGAACAGAAATTAGAACCTGTTATAATACAACTGTATACTATACTATACTGGTATAAGTTGTTCTGCAACCAGTTATTTAGATCTTACTATTTTACTGCCCAGCAAAATTTTTTAGAACAGATTACCTTTGAACCTGTTCTAGAACAACTTCTTTTACCACCGGTTACATGGAACCGGTTCCAGAACAGGTTCCTGGGAGTCGAAATGAGTGGTGTCACTGTCCCAGAACCAGTTCTACAGCTGGTTCTAGAACCGGTTCTAAAACAACCTGTTCTTGTTTGGAGGTAAAGAACCAATTGCAAATAGGTCAAACTCCATATAAAAAGAACCAGTTTCAGAACAGAAATTAGAACCAGTTATACTACAGTATAAGCTGTTCTGCAACCAGTTATTTGGATTTTACTATTTTACTGGGTGGGTAATCTCAATATTTTATTAGAATTACCAAAACTATAAAAAAAATTGATATTATTTTAAAATTATTTTATTAATAAAAAATTCTTCTCCGCAAACTGGGCTCGAACCGGTGACCTTCTGCTTGTCAGTCAATTACTTTACCTCTAGCCTAAACTCAATTTGAATTTGTATATTCAAATTTCTACCTTGAATATTAAATATTAATGTCTAGAAATTAGGTTGCTAATCTTAATATTTTATTAGAGTTACCAAAACTATTAAAATACTTTATATTATTTTAAAATTGGTAACGAAAACTTATAGTTTAGATAGAGTGATTTTTAACTGCAAATATTTTATTCAAAGAAAAGAATCTCCGAAAATTGGTTGGTTGTTGGTATTAAAGGTATTATAGAAGATAATATTTTTTCAATATTGAAAAGGAAAACCAATAGTTTGAATGATGTGACTGTGTTTTGGTTAATTTTATATATTTTCTGTTTACAATATAGGTTAATGTTGTTGAATTTTAAGTACTTACAATTAAAATTATTGAATAATGATTAAATTTTGTTGGTTACAATGGAATTCCAACCAGTTTATTCTCTGTGTGTAAGATGGGACATTGGTTATACGGGAAAATATACGGAACAGTACGATTCCATGTAACTAAGGATTTAAATCATTGTAAGAACAATATATACACACAGAAAAAAATTTAGCTATTTGCCAACTGAAATTCGGTTACTACGACTCTAATTCGGTTATTACGAATACCAGACAGTTGGCACAACTTTTTATTAGTTTTCACAACTAAGTTCGGTTAATTCAACAGAATTTTAGTTGCAACACCCAACATTTTTAGAAATCGAATGTAAATATCGTTGTACTAACTGAATTTATAAGTTGCTACCATATATATACACTTTTTAATTCGGTTGGCACTTTATTTCTCTATGTGTAATAATTTCGACGGTATAAACATTTTTGAGAAAACTAATTTGACCTGGCAAAAATCCTATATTTGAATATTTTTATTGCTAACGTGCTTTACTCAAAACAACTCCAATTTACCAAAATTTTACTCTTAACTTTTAAAAGCTTTTCAACTTTTTTATGTATAACATTTTCAGCATAAAATAAAATAGCCTGAAACCTTTGGATCCAGATGTTGCAAAATCTCTTACATGTTGAGAAATGAGAGCATGTGCCCTCAGTTAGGAATAACTGGTGGCTCTCCAAAATCTGTAACTCGGTTTTTTCAATAAATATAAATTTCAGAGATTTTTAATTTTTGTGCTTTTAGAGTCAAAGCAATTGTAAATTTTGTTATATTCGCATATAAATGAAAAACAAACTAATGAAATGAGATCAAATCAATTAGAGAGTGCCTTCGGAAATAAAGAAAATTTGACAATACAAATCTCATCATGTCTATGCACGAAAATCTTAATATTTTATATTTTTGGAAGGGCAAATCCGAAGTTTCAGAAACAATTTGTTGGAGTCCTTCGTGATCGATAAATATCAGCGCCACTATTATTGTGTGTAAGTGCTAAATGGGTCGTATTAATATTTTGGTATCCAGAGCAATTTAAGTTTACATTTTGTAGCTTTTCATATACTTTTGGAGCTAAAGGAACTTAAAATTAATTAAAAATTAATCTGCTAAGATTAGCAGATTTTTTTTAAAGTTTTTTTTTATATTTTTTTTAATGCGAATAAAAAACTGCCCTTTTGAAATCAACAATCGACCTTTTTTTAGCAAACATTTCTATCAAATTTAAGGTAAATATAGCAACAATTTTGTAGATATAACAGTTTTTGTTTGCTACAAAATATTTAGTAAAAGGTTTTGCTAATTTCAGCAGAGTAAATTGCTTTTTTAAATTAACCAAAAATATGGTTGGTACAACTGAATATTGGTTCTCACAACAAAATTTGGTTAGGACAACTGAATTTTAGTTGCAAACCCCCAAAATATTCAGAAATCACATTTAAATATGTTTGTACTAACTGAATTTATTGGTTGTGACCACCAAAATACAACTTTCTATTCGGTTGGCACTTTATTTTTCAGAATCGATTTTAATAACTATGAGAGCAATCCGAAAAGTGACAAAAATAAATGTTTGCCAAAATATTAATACGAATTAATTGTGCAAAACTCGGGAAAGTTTATCTGGTTATTACTGTTTTTAGTTTCTGTCAGTGTTAATTTACTACAAAACCTGGGAAATTAAGTTTATTTTTTTGCATTCATACTACTACTAATTGTCCGCAACCCAGTGTTTTAATATAATTTCGGTTGGCAACGCTAAAAAAACATACATACAAAGTCAGATAAAAACCAACGTAAAGACGCTGCCGCAGATGGCAAAATGTTTGCTAACGCAGACTTGTTCCTCTTATGCCGGATCACTGTCGGAGCCACCTTGTTATTTTAAACTGACTAAGTTCATAGTTAGCAGGCAAGTTAAATTTTAAAATGCTTATGTAAATGAATAAGATTAAAAAGTTGGATTTACGTTAATAAAATAGATTAATTTCATTATATAAACTCCCTATAAATATTTTTCTATCCTTTTTATAAAAACAAGTTAAACTTTTCAACACAAGGAAGTAGTTAAGAAGTGTAAAAAATAACATACAGTATAAGCACATGCCTTCTTTACTACTCTTAGGCACTCAACCGGCTCTCTTTGTTTTTATCAGCAGCTCGGCCCAACTCAGTAAACTACCATAAAGTAAAAAACACGCGCATTTTAAGAGAAATTTTGGTTGTGTTGTCAAAAATTAGGTTTTGAAGTTAAAAAACTGTATTTAAAGATGTTGAAATTGGGTATGATGCTGTGTTGCCAGATAGTTACTTTCAAAGTATCTCAAATCACCCAGAAAAAGTTATAAAATCTGCTATATCGTAAGAAAAAAAAAAAAAACATATTTTAAAAATCTGCTTAACTAAAAAATCAAAAAGTCTTATAATATTTATTTTGCTAAAAAAATATGCTAAATTACCACACAAATAATGTGCTAAAAAACTTCTGAATCAAAATATAAAAATTTTTTATGCAAATGCTGCGTTTTTACTACATTTGTTAAATAAACTTTTTGCAGTTTTTTAACTTGTAACCATTTTCTAGCATCAATAAGTTTTAAAAAATATTTTTTTTTAAATTCTATAAAAACACAATTTTGATTGGAAACAAATATATTGAAAAGCATTTTTTTACAACCAAACCTACTAAAAAGCATTTGGCATATTTATTTAAAATCCTAACGGGTAAGGCTGCCTCAGGGCAGTCTTCATAAAATTTACCACAAATGCGTCAAATAAGCGTTTTATACGGTTTGGGAGCGAGAATGCTTCAAAATTAAAATTTCGTACAATTTCAAAAATTAATTATTTTTGAAAAAAAAAAAAATTTCAAAAATCTAAAAACCAATTCAAGTTGACAAAAAAAAACGTTTATAATAAAATATAAGTAAGATTGAAGCTTAATCTTTAATAATAAGTCCTTACTTTAGTACAATTACTCACAGGATTTTATCGGGATTCCTCTAACGGACATCGTCTTAACTTATAAACTAATAGGCGGATTTTATGAAATTTTGCAGAAAAAAGACATTAAGTATTAATAGCAAAGCGTTGAAGTTTGAGCAATATAAATTGAAGAAATTTTTCGCCGAATTTCGCGATATCTTCTTAAATAGGAGCAAAAAAATAAAATATAGTTTTTCGGGTGTGGTTATATCTTGGTAAGATAATTAATTTTTGTCCAAAACTTCTCTTTTATAAGCTTTAGTTTCCAAAATGCGCCTTAAAATATTGTGGATCATTTCGCCTAAATTAGGCAACGATAAACAATTTTGTTGAAGAACTTATTATTTGTCTTTCGAGTGGAGCACATGGTATGAATTTCGTTGCAAAACATTGTTTGCCAGTTAGAGGGTTAATTGTAATTTGGTTTGTTATTGGTTTCGTGTTATACAAAATAAAACATGCCGCAATTTTTATCGAAACTGGCAAGTGCAACTTGTTTATTTTCAAAATTATGGCAACCTACCAAGAAAAAGCTTTCAACAATTTGATGCAACTCGACTCATTTTAAGGAGAAAATGTTGGTTACTGAATTGGGAAGAGCTCGCCTTTTTTCGAGAGTCACATGAGAGGTATTCCATCTCTGTTAATAGTTACTCTATGGTATAACCAGCAATAAATAAAATCGTTATTGTTGGTTAAATGACAAGAACTAGGAGGAGAACTAAAATGAAGCTCAACAACACAACGTCATAAAATAAAAACTAATGGATAATACAAAATGAACAAATGCGAGCATAACAATAAGTTCTGTGCTGTAGGTCAAGGTTTATAAAATGTTACACATACACAAGCATACACTCACACACACTTGTATAATTTACAATAAGTATAGGGATAAGTAACTTTATACATGTGTATGATAAAAAAATACGACAAAAAAATTCATATTTCTTATTGTTTCCATTCCTGGGAGTTCATTCATTTGCCATTTAGATAAGCAATATACCACACATATGCATTTGTACAAAATGTTGATGATGGTGATCAGAAATTGTAAGAATCTTATACATTTTAAATGAAGTTTTTATTAAGTGGAGAGAACATTTACACAACAAGCAAAACAAAATAGTGTTTTACTTGTTTTTCTGTTGTGGTAAGGGGGAATGTACCCCATGTAGGAATTTCCGATTTAGTAAATATGTTTATATATGATAGAGAAGTTAGTAAATGCAGTTAAACCGCTCAATGCCGGAATCCCCCATTATTACTTACTTCATTTTAACCCTTTGAGAACCATACATTTTCCGCCGAAGCAATTTTAAAATGTTCACTATTTTCGTGATCTCTGACCTAATAATAGTTATGTTAAATTGAAATTCAAACGATAACAAATAAAACGAAACGCAAAAAATACATTATGTTAGCAACAAATAATGATTTTAGGTATTCACGGTTTTAAGGATTTAAGCCAACATCAGAATTTAATGGAGATAAATTACAAAAAATATCGCAAACATTGAACAAATTGATTTGATTTAAAATTAAATAAAATTTAATTTTGTTTTTTATTTTGAGTTGTTTGACATTTTCGGGTAGGTTTTTGTTTACATTTATTTCAATGAAGAGAACTTGTTTTCTTATAAGTTTACCCGTAAATGATTTTGCAATGGTTTGAGTGAACTTGCCACCGTTAACATAACGTTAGTAATTATAAAAATTTGGTGCTTTTAAAATATTTATTTAATTTTAGGAAATATATATAATAAAAGACACTTAAAAAGCAGCAATACAGTTCGGCATTGGTGTTTTGAAGTGTGTGAAATATAATGAAGTGTGTGAAATATAATAAAATGTAAAAATTATTAATGCTTCTAATTGGTTGTAATATTGGTAAAAACAATATTCGCAAAGAAGTTTGCGGGTGGTAGTAGCAAAACACATGCTTTGCAACCAAAATAGTGTTTGCCTTGTACAATATTAGTTGTACATTTGGCAGTTTTTAAAATAGTGGGTTTTACAAAAATAGCAGCGGTATTCCAGTACTACTTTTTTTGTATGGTTGGCAATTTCTACCTGGGAACTTACAAGGGAGGTATCCCGATCCGAACTTGCAGACTTCAATGAACTTTGGATGTGTTGTAAAGGAGCAAAAAAACAAAGACATGCATTTTTTTTAGCTGCCCAATCTCACGTTGAAATTAAGCAGGTATTTCTATGCATTATTTTTAGCTTAATACTAGGGCGGATCAATAAGTCCGTGACTTTTCGAACTTAAGTCGAAGTTATATGAAATCACTGCTTCTATCAAGTACCACCTGTTAATAGACTACTGTCAAATTTTGAGCAAGTTCCGTCATTTACTTTGTGTTTAACAGCTGTTCAAAACATACAACCTCGTGGATTTTTTTAAAAATGGGAAAAAGTGAATTTCGAGTGCTCATTAAACATTATTTTTTGCGAAAAAAAACCGTCAATCAAACCAATGAAAAGCTTGACAAATACTATGGGGACTCTGCACAATCGATTTCAATGGTAAAAAAGTGGTTTACTGACTTTCGTTGTGGTCTCACCTTATTGGCCACGATTACGTTTATGGTCAATTGAGAGCAAACGCGGCATCCATCTTGCAGACAGCTTTCTTAAACCCAACTGATCATTTAAAATCGAAACCACACTGCCATATGAAATGCCTATGGCATCAACAATCTAACGCACTTTTACTCTTCGATCGGCCAAGACCATATAGTGGATTTTTCGACATTTTGGGGTGTATTGACCTCACTTGGTCGTCCAGAACGTTCTGTGTCATTTGTACTTGTGCGACCACAACGAATGTCAGTAAACCACTTTTTTTACCATTGAAATCGATGGTGGAGAGTCCCCATAGTATTTATCAAGCTTTTTCTTGGTTTGATTGACGGTTTTTTTCGCAAAAAATAATGTTTAATGAGCACTCGAAATCCACTTTTTTCCATTTTTAAAAACATCCACGAGGTTGTATGTTTTGAACAGCTGTTAAACGCAAAGTAAATGACGGATCTTGCTCAAAATTTGACAGTAGTCTATTAACAGGTGGTACTTGATAGGAGCAGAGTTGCATTTCATATAACTCTCTTATATTATGCAGAGAAATGGAGATTTCCGAGCAAAAAAGTGTGCTAACGCACAAGCAGTTCCGGAAGCCATTATTCCATTACTGAGCACTTCCAAAGCAAAAACAGAAGTCATGAGTTTTGTTCGTGATGTCCCACTTGATATGTCTCTTTTAAGAGGTGAAAAGCGCTACTTTCAATGATCATCTTTCAATGATCTAGGTGATTTGACAATATTGATGTTTCATTGTATGCATTCTTTACTGCTTCTTTGTATGCATTATTCACTGCTTCAAAGAAGACATTAATGGAAGCACAACCGAATACCTTCCCTAATTGCTTTATTAAATTCAAGGCGGTTAAGCGGAAGCATACAAATGTAGTTACTGCTTACCATCTCGAGGTCATTTTTTTTCTGGGTTATTTTAATAAAATTTTCAATATTTTTAAATTACATTTAAATCTGTTTTTGTTTTTCGTTTGAGATTCATGTATGGTTGGTTACTTCTTTCCTCTATAAACTTTATCTTTAGCTATAACTAGGGAAAGGAAGTTCATGCAACTGGAAAAGATATATAAGCGACTATAAAATGCAGCTTAAAATTAAAAACATGAAAAATATGCACTTAAAAGAACTCTTTTTGCAAAAATCAAAGCTTTAAAACATACAAAATAAAAAAATAAAAATAAATTATTTTGGCATCTATTTACTTTAAATAGAAACAGAATCTTACGATTTTCTGCGGTACAGCAAGATTTTAAAATATAAATATGATTTTGCTTAAACCAGTTATTAAAATATATCCTTTTTTGAACAAACCAATAAAAAATATTTAAAATAAATGGAAAATATGCACTTAAAATAAAAAAAATATACATACAAAAGCACAAATTTAGTGCAAACAGTTAAAAAATTAAAAAATAAGCAGTTTTGCCAAAGGAGCTAAAATATGCAACAATTGCATTGCATTAGATAGATGATCAAGAAAAACTTGCATTTACATAAAATTCCTTGCCCTTCTTATACCAAAGTTAATTTAGTTTTATTATTTGCGTAGTATAGAGGAAATGCTCTGCTACAGTTTTAAAATAGTTTTCTAAACATACGATTTTATACCATTGTTTTTCACAAGAAATAAAAGGAAGATGAATACAATATATTGTTCCCCCTTCAAAATTAAGTAGGTACACACAGAGAATAAATTGGTTGGAATTCCATTGTAACCAACAAAATTTAAAATATATAAAATTAACCAAAACACAGTCACATCATTCAAAATATTGGTTTTGCTAATCAATATTGAAAAAAATATTATCTTCTGAATTATCTTTAATACCAACAAGCAACCAATTTTCGGAAATTTTATCCCTTAAATAAAATATTTGTAACTAAAATCGAAAAAAAAAATTACTCTATCTGAAATAAAGGGTCCGCCAAATAACTTTTTTTTTTTTGAAAATGCTATAAAAAAAAACTACTGAATATTTTGTCAAATTTCTTTTTTTATTTGAAAGTATAATCCTTCCGGTTAATAATGGAAAATAATTTCATTCAAATGGCTGCCTCGGCTGGCCATGCAGTAGCCTACACGATCGGTCCAATTTTTAAGCACATTATCGATTGTGTGCAGCGGTATTTCACCAATGGCTTCACGAATATTGTCCTTTAAAGCGTCAATTGTCTCTGGCTTGTTGGCGTAACACTTATCTTTGACGGCACCCCGCAAATAATAGTCCAACGGTGTCAAATCGCAGCTCCGAGGTGACCAAACGACATCAGCTCTGCTGTGTGGCACGTAGCGCCGTCCTGTTAAAACCAAATGTTGCCAATATCCTCCTCTTCAATTTTTGTGAACAAAAATTCGTTCAACATGGCCCGATAACGATCGCCATTGACTGTAACGGCCACTCCTTGCTCATAACCATGATTTTCAAAGTAATGTCGCAATATTTCCCAGCGTTGTTCAACCGTATACACAACCATATTCGTTCAGCGGAAGCATAAAACTAATTATCTGTCAAATCAGACATGAGCTAAGTGTTACCATTCACAAAATAAGCACTAGATGAAAAAAAAAAACGTTAGATGGCGGACCCTTTATTAGTTTTCGTTACCAATTTTAAAATAATATAAAGTTGTTAATAGTTTTGGTAACTCTAATAAAGATTAGCAACCCAATTTCTGTTCTACATACAAATCTATTTTTAGACATTCATATTTAAACTTGAAAGAAAAAAATAATCAAGGTAGAAATTTGAAAACACAAATTCAAATTGGGTGTGTGCTAGGGGTAAAGTAATTGCCTGACAAGCAGAAGGTCACCTGTTCGTCTTCAGTTCGCGGAATAAGAATTTTTTTAATGAAATAATTTTAAAATAATATAATACTTTTTTTTATAGCTTTAGTAACACTAATAAAATATTGAGATCAGCAACCGAATTTCTGTTGTACATACAAATCTATTTTTAGACAAATATTTAAATTTTAAACTAGAAAATATTCAAGGTTGAAATTAAAAAAAAAAAACATTTTTAAATAGGGTTTAGGCTAGAGGTGAAGTACATGCCTGACAAACGGAAGATCGCCGGTTTGAGCCCAGTTCAAAGCATAACATTTTTTTTTAATAAAATAAATTTTGTTGGATGCATAAACATAAAATATTCAATTGTTACAATAAATGTTCGAAATTTATAAATAAATGTCGGTTGTACAATAGTATTAAAATTTAATAATAGTGATAGTCTGTGGAACCACAAAAATTCGGTTGGCAAAAAATTCGAATGCAACTACAAAACTGTTTTCTGTGTGTACTATAGAAATGCATTCAAAAAAATTATTGACATTTTTTCCAATTTAAAATAGACTCAAATGAGAAAATGCATCTTGCAATAATATTACGTATAAGCAGAAAACTATATTTTTAGAAACCCGATGTTTGGAAGGATACAATTGTTGTTAGAAGCAAACCCAAACTAATAACCGTCAAACCGGTCTAAAGCCACATTCACACTAGACTGCAAAACACGTGTTTTGCCAAAACACGTATTTAATCTCTTTATTCTGTTCCAACGGTTCTTTATTCTTTTTCACTCGTTTTGGCAAAACACGTGTTTTGCTATATATTCTATCACTTGTTCGGCACGAATAATAAACAATATATTGTTCTACAAAAACTTTTTCGTTGCCTATTTTAGGCGATATGAGCCAAAATAAGTTTTGAGCAAATCAGAGTAAATCAGAATAAAAACAACTAATCTATAAAAATGAATAAGTTTGGGATTATTCCTCTTACCAACATATAACTACAGTCCAAAAATTACCCTTTTTGTGGTATTACTTAGGCAGTTATGGCGATTTTCGCTTTTCTTAAATACTTTCCTAATACTACTAAATATAATCTTTCTGATAAACTTCATAAAAATCTGTCGAAAAGAGGATTCGGAGAAGGGAAATGCTTCCCTAATCCGACTCAAGTCCCTGAGGACTTACACTTAAGCCAGAATGTCGGCTTGTTGTGCGCTATAACAAATCGGTCCCATGTCTTATTCCTATCCCAGGAACTCCGTAGCACTCACGAAATTCCTCAACCTCTTTCATCATATGCCCTTAAGATCCCCCAATGTGGATATTGGGTCACTGGATAGTATTTGGACCCGGATTCCGGCAAATGCCGGGCATTTACAAAGATAGTGCTCCAAGGTCTCCTCGTCTTCCCCACAGGCCCAATACACTCACGAGTCCGCCCTACCAATCCGGTGGAGATGGTCCTCATTGTCGATTGTCTCGTGAGGATATCCATCAAAAGACTCAGTTCCTTCCTACTAAGATTCAAAATTTCCCTCGCCCTGTCCCTGTCCTGGTTTCCCCAGAGAATCCTCGTGGTCCTGCCAACACCCGCTTTCTCCCAGATGGTCATATGCAAGTTGTCAGCCCAATCCACCAGCTCCGCATTGAGAGCCTCTTTCAAGTTAAGACGATGTCCTTTACAGGTATGCTATTGGAATCCTGTATATCCTTGGACCGAAATTAGAGCTTTTTTGAAATGTCTAAACTTCAATCTTAATACTTTGTGTTAAGTATCAACAGGTTCTAGTTAACATAAAAATATTTTCAAGATTTTTGGAAAATTGTGTTCATTTATAAACTTTTAATTTTTGAAGTTTTATGAAATTCCAACTTTAACGCTTTTTCGCTTCCGAACCGTGCAATGAGCACAAAAAACTATTTGAAAAAATATTTGTAAATTTGTTTTTCTATCGAAATGGCTTAACCTCATATTATAAAACACCCAATTTGTACAGTTATGGCCAACTTAGAGGGTTAAATTAAAAAAGAAAATTAATCCGAATTTGGCTGAAATGCTGTCTGCATTTTTAAACCATTCTCTACTTTCCAAAAATATATTAAAACTTTTCTATAATTTTTTTTCGATCAAATTGATAACAAGTTTTGTGTTTTCAATTCAAAATTTATAGCTTTATTTTGAATGTTTGTACGTGCATACATTTAAACGTACCTTTTATCTATGCCCTAGTTTTACTTCTTAAAATATTTCACTTTGGAAAGTTACTTAACTTCCAAAAAAAAAAACAAAAATAAATAAAAAACATTTTCCAATGTTAGCAATAAATTTAACCAACAAAAAACCGAAAAACTAGTGGCTGGTTAAAACTGGTCATGCGTTGAAATAAATGTTTGTTTTAAATCGAAAAAAAAAAAACGGAAAAAACAATTTAAACCAGAAAAATAAATAAAAGCTTTGTTACGGATTTATTGTTGACATGACCAACAATTTTCAATTCAGGGATTTTACAAAAAAAAAAAAAATTATTGCACTCAAAATGAAATTCTTAACAAACCCGAAACCATAAATTTTTAAATTGGACATTTATGTAAAAAAAAAACAAATTTAAATAGTATATTCTATTTTGGGTAAAACATTATCCCTTTGACGACGAATGGTTGATATATGTAACATTTTTATTTTTTGTTGTATTAGCTACACTTTTGAACCGATTTTTTCGAGTGTAGTGTGTATTGCCAAAGGATAGCTGTAGGTTTAAGATCATATCAAAAACTTGGACCCGAAAAGGGTGATTACAAAATATGAATATTTTTTCATAATTTATGGTATAGGGGACGCTATAGGGACGGATGCTATAGGGGATCAAGCTTTTGGTAGGACATGGTTTAATCCTTTAAGTCTCAAGATACATTGAGATATTTGGAATTGATTCATTCCATTTATTACAGGACACTGATACAATATGGGAAATAAAAATCCTATTGGTACTCAAGGGTAAAAAGAAGAGGCATTTGTTCAGCTTTCTAATTTTTGTTCGTATGAAAATTTTCGCAATTTTTGTTTGATTTTATTTAAAAAAAAAGTGATATTTATAGATTTTTATTACAAATTTAAAAACATGTGTTATATGATGTAAATGAACTTGACACGTCTTTCGCTATCACTTGGGTGTGGTATTTGTTCACTAATTTTGACCATTGACGACGGATTATATGCCGAATTTTTTCATGGAAGGTGTTACAAAAAATATTTTTTACGACGCCTTTCTTTAGAACTGTAAATTAAATTTTGTAACATACCCAGAAAAACTTTCTATTACTCGGTAATAAGTTTGAGAATAAGAAACTGAGGTGGCACAGTGGGCCAGGCTTATAAGCTTATTTTGGCCAAAAGTACTTTTCAGGTAAATCAAAAATAATATTATATTTCTAGAATATAGAAATGTTGAATATTTGTAAATATGACTTCAAATTCAAAATTTTACATTTTTGTGATAATGTTGAATTTTAACAAAATGTCAATTAAATATAAAAAAATTTAAAGAATTATTGCTTTTTGTTATCAGAAACTAGTAACTTAGACCTAGTTCACAAAACAAAAATGCAAAACTGCTGAATATTTATGAGAAAACTTATTTTTTTTATTTAATAAGGGTTCAGAATGGAATATTTTGTAGAAAAACATTCTTTTTCAAAAAAAAAAAAAACTTCAAAAAGCTCTAGATGTTAAAAAGCTGTGAACTCCATTTTTTTCTCCGAGATGTCTTTTACTTAAGTTTTACCGACCATAGCCAACCGTTCAAAAACTTTCTAGATTTGGACAATAACTTATAAAGTACATTCTGATCAAACTCTGAACAAACTAAAGTAATGGGAATAAAAATGTCATTAAAATAAGTTTCTGACAGCTCGTAATTACAAAAATGAGGTAAAATTTTTAAAATTCAAAATGGCGGATCGAATAATGCGGTCATAATTTTTTTTTTAATATATTGTTGCAAGCGGATCCGAGGTTATTAGTTAAAATGTGAAGGTACTTCTAAATTTTCCATACAATATTGTATGTACTAGTACAATATCATAGTAGCGTCTGGTGTATAAAGTACATACAATTTTTTCACCAGAAGATGAAAAAATATTTTTGTGGTAAAAACAAAAAAATTGTGATTAAAAAAAAAATATTGAGGTGAAAAAAAATTTTAGGTAAATTTAAAATATGATTCACCTCTAACTGTCTGGTGAAAAAATATGACATACTATTTTATATACCAGAAGCTACTATGAAATTGTACTAGTATACACACAAATTTGTACGGAAAATTTAGAGGTACCTTCACATTTTCACTGATGCAAAAACGGACAATATTTTTGCGATATTTTGCAAATCTCCAATTTCAAATTTTAAAAAAGTTTCGTTAACAAAATCCAAAAAATTGAGATTTGAACTTCATTGAATTGTTAAATACATTTTAGAGAATGAAAATAAAAATTTTTAAAAATAGCCCCCTTTCACTTGGGTAGAGCAGCGAAGGAAAAAAACCCGACCCATACTTCCCCAAAAATCGCATTTTGGTTTTATAGTATTTATAATTTTATTATACTTATACTATATACTATTTATAAAGTTTATTTTAATAAGTAAAAATATTTTAACAAAATCATCACCTTGCAACAACTTAAATTTCAGAATGACCCATTAAATATGGCGTCTTTAAACTATTTATATAATCGATTTAAAATAACTCTTTAGTGTACGCAGGCTTTTAATTTATCTTTATTAGAATAAAAATAAATAATTTTGGCTGATCATCACTATTAAATTAAGAATTTAAAATTCAAAATGGCACATTCGATAAGGCGACATTTAACTCTATATATCCGATATAGAATAGTCCCTCTCTTTGGTGTACGCTGATTTGTAAGTTAGATTTATAAGTATGACATATTGGAATGATAATGTCTATTTTATGACCTCTATTTTGTATCCGACATTTTAATAATCTCAATTTTGATTTAAGAATTCTGTTTAGTAGCCAAAACAATCTGTATAGTGACAATTTTTATTAAATTGGACAATTCGGCATATATTATGGAAAAAAATTCCGCCATATTGGATCCGGCATTTTCAATTTAAAAATGTTGATTGCATATTCGTTATTAGAGACCATCATAAAAAGTAATTAATATCCAAGGTATTAGTATTCTAAGTTTATGATTCGATCCTCCATTTTGAGTTTTAAATTTCTGATATCAGATTCATGAAATACTCTATAGTAAAAATGTTAATTAAATCACAAGAGCAAGATTATTCAAGTTCAAGGTCTTTGTTTTTTGTTAAACAAAAAACCGTGCAACTGTTTAAAATCTGCTTTAAATTAGCGGATGAAGAAATTTTTTAATTAATAAATAAACATTGCACCATTAATAAATAAACATTGCATCATTATTTATGATAAAAGATCGAAAAATAAACTTTTGGTTTTAATTTTTTTAAATTAAAAAGTAAAAAATTCGTTGTGGAAAAAATTTAATTATATTAAATTTTATGTAGAAACGTACTAGTTCCCAGCAAAATATAACCAAGAAATTAAGAGTGTATGGAGCACACTAAGGGTTTCACTATTTACCAATCTATTTACTAGCTTAATTACTTTTCTTCGCGATGTCCAAAAATTCAATAATTATTCTCATTACCTGACTAGTTACTCATAGTGAAAGAAAAAGTTGTTACTTTAAGATATAAGGAATAAGTGGTTACTCACAATGATAGATTAAGTGGCTACCTAGGAGTTACAAAATAAGTAGTTACCTTACGGTTTTTTTTTTAAGTTTCAATGTTACGCACTTTTTGTAAGCGATAAACTTTGCGTCACCGCGAACAAAAGTAATCAATCTAGTAAATAGCCTGGTAACCGCTGAATCCTATTGTGTGCTACTTACTTAATTACTTGGAAATGTTTGTTTTTGCTGGGGTATTAAGAAAAGTTGCAAAGTAATGCAAGGGTAAGAAGTTTAACTTATTACCAAGTAACATGTTCGGTAATACCAACCAATTACCGAGGTTTTGTTGAGAATCAGATCATCTTAATTATATATATAATACCTTTATCTATATTTCTTTTCATCATTTCAAATTCTTTGTACACTCAAAAAAAAAAAAAATAAGTTAATAGAAAAGTTGGAAAAACGTCTTGTAAATCAAATATGCTATTTTTCAGCAATTTTTTTTTTTTTTTTTTTTTTTTTTTTTTTAAAGAAGCAACACTCAAAATAAACAAACATTTATTTATTTTTATTTTTTTAAATAACAAAAAACAACTGTAAAAAATGAATGTAAAATCATAAAACAGTTATTTGATGTGAGTTGTTTTTTTAAATGAACTACAAGGTTAGTTAAAAATTTTATTTGTTCTACAAATGACTTACATTTACATTAATAATAATGAAACTGTATTACAACCCAAACAACTACATATTTTTAAAGCAGAAGTTCCCTGAGTGTAAAGATTAAATGAGTATTTATAAACTAAATGATTACGGTGGCTATTACTGTAGTGTGGTCAAATTGCAAACAAATATACGTTCAAGTAGACACACTAAAGAAAAAAAAAAAACAAGGACACACATCTTACGTAATGTTGTATGTTTCCTCTTTCTTATTGCAAAAAAGTGTTGTATATTTAATATTTTGTTATTTCCTTTGGTTTCGTTTCTAGAAAGATGCCATCATTAAGACAACCATTGATGTAAGTAGTTGGCAGATAATTTGTTTTTGTTATATATAATTATTTCTATATATTTTCAAATATTAAATTAAGTCGTGTCAATAATGTGGGAATATGAACATTTTTATATTTTGTATTGTAAATTATTTTTAAAATTAATAATTTTAAGGTTTTCAGCAAATAAACTAACTAAAGTATAATTGTTCTACAAATATTTTGAGTCTTTTTAAGTCTACTAATATTCAGCAATAATTTTATTAACTTTTAGCAAGGATTTTTTAATTTTGAATTAACTAAGTGTTAGTAAAACTTTTGCTGAATCTACTAACTTTGTTGCTAAAAATCAGTTTGCTAATTTTCAGCAAAATATTTTGCTGACATTACCAATTTTTTTTTGCAAGCACCCTCCTGACTAAAATTTTGTTGGCACAGCAAAATTTTTTTCTGACTACTAACTTTTTTTTTTGAGTGTATGTATTCAAAACATATGATAAATTAAGTTTCATTTGTATGATGACATGAAGTAAAATCCTAATAGCCACTTAAGAAAAATACCAACAACCCTGGGATTGAATAAATCAAATTATTGATAAAAATCTGCCAGTCACGAGGAGCCAATCAACACAACACACTAACAACACACAAATGAATACATTAAACCAAACACCCGCTAGATTTCAAGTATCTGTTACAAATGACACTGCCTTTTTATGAGTGAGTGCAAAATATAACGAAAAAGCTAAAAATAAACACATATTAAGGTTAGAAAAGGCATAAATGATATTTCAAGAACTAAATATCTGTTGAATGCATTGAATTGTAAAAGACAAATTTATTAAAATTTCAAAAAATAACTCTATCCATATAAAATTTATGAGTTATTGAAAAAAGGTATAAAATTGTAAAAACTTGTTGATCAGGCATAAATAAGGAAGTAAAAAAAAAAACAATATCCCAGTAATTTAATTTGGTCGCAAAAAGAAATAATTTTTTTATGTGTATAATGAATGAATTTTAACCTATGCCACTTTAGTAAATGGACTAAAATTGTCCATTTACTAAACGCTTGTAATTAAAAAACTAATTATTTTTTTTGAAACATTATTTTTATTTTTAATAATTTTAGACTAAAAATTATTAATTTACTACCCAGCAAAACTTTGGCAATGGGTGCGATAAAGTAATGCATTACCTTGTAATGTGTACTCCTTACCTGATTCATTATTTTCCAATAAGAAGTAATGAGTTACCGATAATTGAATACTCATTGATTACCTTGTAATCATACCGTATTACAGTTTACATTACTTCAAAACATAAAATAATGACTTGCCGATCATCAATTACAAAATGCATGAATTATGAACGTAAAGTAATTATTAATATATATTTTTGAAAATCTATTTATAGACACATTACTTTGTGATGTTTTGTAAGCATGAGGGTAAGGTGTATATTTTTGATATCACGAACGAAAACACGAAGCACAACAACTCATTTACATTTTAAGCAATAAAATATTATATGTATCGATAGCTCAGTTGGTAGAGTTCTTGCCTAACTAATTGTTAAATACCAGAGACCCCAGGTTCGAATCCCAACATGACCAATTTATTTATTTAATAAAAAAAAAGTTATTTATTTAATTAAAAAAAAATTATCTGTAAAAAAAAATGTTTATGCATTTTTTTTATGAAAATCTATTTATAGACACATTACTTTTGCCTACCATGTAACCATATACATAAGTAACCAGTTACTTTACCCACTACAAGGTAATGAGTTGCTTTCAGGCTCATCGCCTGTAAAATTCATCAGTGAAGTAAGGTGAAATGTAATGCGTGAAGGCCTATGGCGGTACATTACTTTACCCATGATTAGGTAATGTGGGGTTTTGCTGGGTATGTGTAGAGAGCCAACGGAATGCGATCTTCTATTTGGCGTTTTTTATGCTTGATACTTGTACCTCCCAATCATACTTTGGACGATATTCATTTAAATTTTTTACACTGCTTTTAATTTTGTTCTTCAATTCTTCAGTGCATTTGGCTTCCCAAACATTTTCATACACTCACAGTATTTTTTCCGTAAAGACAACTGAATATACACATTAAATTAATTAAAAATCAGTTAAAAAAACTGCTACTTACTTTTCGTTTAAAACAATTGTATTTTTGAGTTCATTTTTAAGTGTTGAAAAATTAAGTGCCCAAATCGGTAAAAACAATAGATTGTTTTCGTTTATTCCCATACTCAGTATAATATAACAACTTTTTGTTTTAAATAAAAAATTTTAACTGAATATTTGAACTATTACCGATAGTCCGTTTTTTGTTTATTTTTTTTTTTTATTGCACCACTGACAGAAAGTTAAAAAATATATATCTTTGGTAATTTAACTATATATTCCATTGAAACAACTTTACCGATAAACTTTTTAAATAACTGTTGAATTTTAATGGATTCAATATTTAGTTTTAACCCTTACTTTAGTTTTTACACGAATATGTATAGACACGTTAGTTGATCATGGGTTTTATAAATAATAGTCTTGGTCCTATAGCCAGTAACGGATCAATTTTAACATCAAATCTTAGTGTTTCAGATTTTAATATGGCTCATTTTAATGCACAGAGCATTATTCCCAAGAAAAATCCGGCAAAGATGGATGAAATAAGATTTGTTTTTAGTGATTCACATTTAGATGTGATAGGTGTAAGCGAAACGTGGCTACAAGAAGGTGTTCCGGATAGGGCAATAGCAATGAATTTATATCAAGTATACCGTAACGATAGAGTTTTTAGAACAGGAGGTGGAGTGTGTCTTTTTGTTAAGAATACATATAAATCAAAATTAGTCCATGAAGAGCGTAATGAGGGAATTGTGGACGGTATATTTGTATAAGTTGAAATCAATACTTCACTTAAGTTTCTTGTGGGAGTTTTATATTTACCATATGGCAATCTTACGCTTTGTGAGGAGATTGTGGGTGATTTATCTGCTATATATAATATATTATGGGGGATTTTAATGTGGATCTTTTTAAACAGGGGGATGTTGCAAGGAAGTTTTGGACAAACTTCGATTTAACTTTAATACATAATAATGTGCCTACACATTATGACATATCCAGGAACACAACAACTCTTCTGGATTATTTTGTTGTATCAGATATTGGGTCCGTTAAACGTAAGGGACAATTTCAATTCCCGGCTCTAAATTCTCATCATTCTGTGATTTATATATATCGTTTAAAGTATCTACGTGTAATCAGAATGTACCAGTGTTTTATAGGGATTACGATAATATGGATTTGCAAAAATGTCTAGATTAGCTTATAACTCTAGATTTTGGTCCGATTTATTATACAGCCAATCCGGATGAACAGCTTTATTATTTTAATAATTTGAATTATAATCTTTTTGATAATTATGTTCCCTTAAGGAGATGTAAGAAGACTAAAATTACTAAATGGGTGGATCACCCGGAGGTTAAGAAGGCTAGAGAGTTGAGAGATATGGCGTATAGGGCCTATATGGAGTCACCAGTTAGCACCAGGTGGTCTACTTTTTGTAAATATCGGAATAAACTGAAGAATGTTATAAGGAAAATAAGAAGAAGAATGTGCGACAGAATTTTTAGAGAATGTCGCTCTTGAACTATTTGGGACAAGTTAAGAAATACTGGAATAATTGGAAATGATAGGGTTCGGTTGGATATTGATCTCGATTCTTTAAATGAAAGTTTTATTCTTGAACCAGATTGTGCAATCAATCCCGGCTTTATTGATGAATTGGGTTCGCAAGGAACATTTTCATTTCATAGAATAAGGGAGGATGCGGTAATTGGATCCTTAGGCAGAATAAAGTCACGAGCTGTAGGGCATGACGGAATATCGATTCGGTTTTTACGTTTAATTTTTCCATATATTTTGCGTCATTTAACACACGTATATAACACAGTTTTGATGGTTTCTAAGTTTCCAGAACATTGGAAATTAGCAAGAGTTATACCTTTGCCAAAGGTAAAGCATCCTACTGCTTCTTCCGATTTCAGACCGATTAGTATTTTACCAGTTTTTGTCAAAATTTTAGAGATCATTTTTCATGATCGTATATTAGTGCATTTAAATCAGGAAGGACTTATATCTTCTTGTCAATCTGGTTTCAGAGCTCATCACAGCACATCTACGCTAGTACTGAATGTGGTAGAATCCATTAGGGGATACCTTGATAAAGGGCTTAGTGCGATAACAGTTTTTCTTGATTTTAGAAAAGCTTTTAATTCTATTTGTCATGAGAATCTTTTGCGAAAACTGTAAAAACTGTAGAAATTGTATTCAAATTCGAGACTTCTGCTTGTAAACTTATGTTTTCATTTTTGCATAATCGAGCGCAATTTGTGCAACTGGATAATAGCGTTTCACATAAAATAGCTGTACACCGAGGGGTGCCTCAGGGCTCCATATTGGGGCCGTTACTTTTCTCAATTTATATTAACGATATCACAAACGTACTCCCTTTTTGTAAGGCGCATATATATGCAGATGATAAACAACTGCTGGCATGTATGGAAAGAGTTGTATTGGTTATGGAATTTGTTAATTATATTAACTTGGATCTTCAGAAAATATTGCAATGGTCATTGGAGAATAAAATGGTTCTAAATCCATTGAAAACATTTGCTATGCGGTTCGGTAGCATTCCTTTGGATATGTGTACACTTAAACTAAACAATGTCGTTATTAAATATATTTCGCATTACAAGACTTTAGGAATATATTTGGATGATAAATTATCGTTTGAATTCCATATAAGCATGCTTATCTCAAGAATATGTTTTTCCCTTAAGCGTATAAATAGTGTTGCTTTTTACTTTCCACTGAAAACAAGAAAATTTATAGCGAAAACATTACTTATGCCGATTATATTATATGGATTGGAAATTTACACGGGTTGTAGTGGCACAAAATTTGAAAAGGTAATAAAATGTTTTAATCGTATAATAAGGTTTGCGTATGGCTTGCGGTTAAGGTCTCATGTTACCGAGTGTGTCTTTGATTTCTTAGGTATGAGTTTTACAGATTATGCCCTGCGGTAAAAGGACAAGTCACTGGTATGGTCACGTGACTAAAACTTTGTGTGTATGAACCAGTCCAAGTTTCGGTTCTGTTATATGAAAGTGACCGGTTCTTTTAACATGTGCTTGTCATAGGAGGTGACAATTGCTACCTGTGGAGCACTGTGTGACGTGGCGAATATCTTGTCCAAGGTAACCTATCACCGTATCGACTGAAATGAATATGCCACGGGACAAGTTAGAATTAGGCAGTGTCAAAGTATGACCTTTTTAGGATTTATGTGACATGCAACAGAACCAGTGGTTAAAAAATTATCACGTGACTGGTGTAGGTGGACGTATCGAAGAACTGGAGAATAATTTTTGAAGGAAAACTAGTCACATATTAAGCGCAATTTGTTCTGTTATAGGTGTAGTTTAAATAGAATAGTTTTGTGACGTATCACTGCGCAGGTCTAAGGGTTACATGCCGCCGGGCATGCGAAAAGTAATTATCAAGTAACCTGACACTTTTTATTCAGAGTGTGTCATATTATGTACGGGTTGATAAATAGCCCATCCGGAACCAGTCACTGCACTTATCCAAAACAGCGTGTCATACCACCTGTTCAAAAAAGCTTAAAAAAGGCACAACAAAAATTAGTTTATTTTTGCAGCACAAATTTAATGTATTACTTATAAAATAGAGTAACAAAATATATACTCAGTTTCAATTTTGTTCCCAAAGAAATTCTTAAAAATCGCCAATTACTAACACATAAAAAATCGTTACCAAAAATCTTATAAAATATCTAAACAAGATATTTCGAAACAAATATACAGAAATTTTTCAATTTTAATTTATATTCTTGTAAAGTGTTTCAAGGTTTTGAATAAGTTGTACAAAAAATCATATTCTGGTGATAGTTTTTTCGTAGCGATATTTTATGTGTAAAATCGCCATTCACTCGAAAAATCGCCAGTCGGCATTTCGAAAATTAACTTGAAAAACGAGTTCTAAGATCGTTACGTTTGGTGAGAAATCGCCATATCTGACAAACTTGGTCACTGTCTAAACAGTTCTAAATTCAGTTATTTTACAGTCACAAAGTCGGTGCATAAAAAGTTCCTGTTTTGTGTCCACTTTGCAGCAGTCAAGAAACAGCGTTCTTCGGTACTAATTGCCATGTTTTTATCCGCTGCTAACGGTTTTCAACCAGTTCAATGACCAGTAGCAACTTCAACTGCAACGACCCTAGTTGCTTCAGTACACTTTGATGTTATGTTACTTTTTCTCCAGTTTAGTGATATATCTGGTACCAACCAGTGAATGCTTTGTCACCATAACTATAGTCACGTGATTGGACATTTCACCCAAATTAACACTTTTTGGTGCACCACAATTTTGGTTTCACCAGTTTCGTGACGTGCTCCCCAATCATATATAGCACAGAATTACCACTTTGGATCAATCGACCCTTCATTTCCCGCAGGGTGTTAACATGCGTTTATTGATATTCGTTTTCAAAATTATAAAATATGGCATACCTGAGTATTTGGTAAACCGCTTTAGTTTTGGGCCGTCTACTAGGGCATTTAATTTAGTATGTCCGAGAATTATTACGCTATATATGCAGAACTCGTTTGTGTCCAAGGTATATAGACTATGGGATTTGTGTGATTTCTTATAGGGATAGAAAATTTGCAGTGATTGTGGGAACGTTTAGGGACATTGTGGCCAGTTGTATTTAATATATTTTTTATTTATTATTATTAAATTCTTTATTAGTATTGTTTATACTTTTAAATTCAACTTGTTTACATAAATTCTTTTACAAAATTACATTATTATTTCTTACAAAATTTATATATCATGAGTGAAATGATATTGCTATTTATTTATGCTATTTATTGAAAATAAAAGCTTCTTAATGTGATTAAGTCTTATAAAAGCTGGCTATAGAATCAAATATTGTTTTTATGATCGGTGTCTTACAAATTCGTGCTACTAGGGTTTGGGTTGTTTATTTAGGTTTAATTATTAAATTTTGTTTGTATATCTTTTTTTTTTTAGTTTAAGTTATTACAGATACATAAATCTTACTCATAGACTAATATGTAATCGTTTGGCCAGCACTGGCTTTTAGATTATGAATAAATAAAATAAATGAAAATGAAAATAAATGAAAAGTTATTGTAAGTGTACACTTTTTTTGCATAAAAGACCCCAAAAGTACTTCATTGGATGTGCTTTTGGGACGCTTGCTGGATTTACGTATATCGGTATATAAGGTATGTTTTTTGCATTAATCCATTCTAATGACTTTTTTTTCATAATGGCAGCTTGCTAAATCTAGCCAAAATTATATGTCGTCTTTAGATTGTCTGTCTCTGATAAACTTTTCCAGTTCTACTAATTTATTAATCTTAACTTCAGCGTTTGCAGCAATGTTATGGACTTTTAAACTAATTTTTTGACTACCTAAGCGTCACAGATTATAGAGAAATATGAATCGAAAGTTGAGAAGTCTAGATCGAGAAAGGAATATCATTTTATCAACATTTTTTAATATTTGGTA
This sequence comes from Delia radicum, assembly GCA_021234595.1. NCBI lineage: Eukaryota > Metazoa > Arthropoda > Insecta > Diptera > Anthomyiidae > Delia > Delia radicum. The sequence continues at coordinate 228,817,045 of CM037852.1, read as the reverse complement.
TTTAAAATCAGCTGCTTTATCGATTTTACCAATTCTTACAAATTTTTCGTTCGCTTACTTTTTTTTTGTAAATTTGTTATACTCTTTGTAATTTTGTTACTGAGCAATTTTTACTGGATTTAACTGCAAAAGTAATCGAAGAGACTTATGGTCTCCATGAACTTTTTCTACACAAAAATAATGAAATCCTTACTAATACAAAATATGCTTTTATATATATAGTGAAACATTTCATAAATATTATGAAATTGATTATGTTTTTCATGAAATGTTTCATAAATACTATTAAATGTTACATTGTACGAAAATTTATTAAACGTGTCATAAATATGATGCAGCTTTTCCGTTGAGTGTAGTGTACTTTTGGTTCAAACTTCACTTTGGCCGAATAACGTATCTTGTCGTTAGTTTCTTTCCAAGTTATCAGAATAAAATCCAGAATTAATACTTTCGCTGTTCCAAGCAAAAGAAAAGTATTTTTCATCGTCCAAAATTATTTGAAAATTTTTTTTTTCATGAAATTTTTTTCTTAGTTATCTGCATTTTGTTGGTATTTCTGTCAATTGTTTGTTACGATTTGATGCTTCAATTTGAATAACCACCAATATTTTTAATTTAACAAGCTGATCTGCGGTCAATTATTTTGCACGTGTGAAAATTGAGTGGTATCCCGGTGGACACCATTCAATTTCCACACCGTTTAAATATGGAATATATTGTGCTACGTGCTAAAAAAACATGCCTACTTATATTTGAATTTTGTCCATTTACTTTGTTGGCATACGATATGATGTTAGTCTATATGTGGTTTTTGTCTTTCAGTGACAATGACATGTTTCCAAATGACACTAACTTATTTTTTATAGCAAATATAAAAAAAAAAATCTATAAAGACGATAAAATTTTGTAACACGTTTTGATGTTACGTGCTCATATTGTTGATTTGCCAATTGACTTTGTGAACTCAAATGGTAAAAAAATAGAAAAAAAAGGAAATCATTATAAAGGAGGTTTAAAAAAAGACAAACTTAAAAACGCTAAAATCCTTTAAGATACAAAACTTTAAATTATCATTGCAATAATTTTTAAAGAATTTACAAAAAATTAATGCTCTTTAAACATAATCAAATATTAGTTAAGAGTAGCAACGACTACGAAGAGAAAAAGCAAACATATAAAGCGATGATGTTGGTACCTCTAACCACAGTATCAGTCAATACCTAGTGCTGATACTAACATGATATATTACTAACAGTAGACACTTGTTCATGTTACAATGATGATGATAATGATGATGATGATGTGATATGTTTGCTCTAGTAGCAGAAGAAAACTTCGAACGATAAATCAAACAATTGTTACCTTAATACCATTACTACCACATATCAAACAGTTGTTATTATGTAGAGTAGTATTAGATTACGTTTCCTTATAAAACGATATTCAATATATTTGAAAACTGTTCCATACTTTCCTGTCAATGGCATTTCATTGTTACAAACGTAGTTACATTTAAAGCTCTGTTTTGTCCGCATAACAAACACTTGCAAAAATGAAGTTAAAACTGAACTCTTCTATTTGAATATAAAGTGCTATAGTACACTAGGTTCAAAAACCCATTGAAGAAAAGCATTACCATATAAGTGGTTATAAAAGTACATATTTTATAATGTCAAGTACTTACAATTGTCATTACATTTATATTATTCTTTTTATATTTACTTTATATATAAATAATGACATATCATTACGAAAAATCAATAAATATGTGGTTACTTATATGCTTTCTAGTATGTCCACAAATAATGAGTTTAAAAATAAAATTTCAAAAAAATTAGACGTAATAAAAAAAAACTTTTTTATTGAAAAAAAAATTTTTTTGATAAAATGTGCCCACACGGGATTCAAACCTGCGACTCCAGTTTAGGAGCAATGCGATAAAGCCACGACCAGGAAGGCCATATGGTCTTATTTCACTTAAGACCATAAGGTGTTTTTTCCCATTTCATTTGGAAATAAAGCCACTATGGCTTTATTACTCAATTAAAAAATTTTGGTTCAACAAAAATGTAATATATTTCATTACAAAAAAATAATATTTACAACAAATTTAACAAAAAAATTTACAAATTTTCCTGCGTAGCTGGCCTTCGGCCGGGCTTAGGGGTTTTTTCCTCCAGTATGTCCCACTCTCGGCTTCGCTGAGGAAAGTTTTCTGTATAAAAGTAATTTATAAATAATAAGTGGCTTTGCCGAGCAAAGTTTTTCTGCGTAGCCGGCCTTCGGCCGGGCTTAGGGGTTTTCTCCTCCAGTATGTCCCACTCTCGGCTTCGTTGAGGAAAGCTTTTCTGTGAAAAGTAATCTATAAATAATAAGTGGCTTTGCCGGCAAAGCCACTTAATATTTATAGATTACTTTTACACAGAAAAACTTTGCTCAGCAAAGCCACTTGCTTATTTATAGATTACTTTACCCCCACCCCACTGGCTCCCGCGATTGTACCATAACTTTTCAACACTTCGCAATGACAACTCATTATTTTCTCACTATGTAACTAAAAAAAAATACACAACATGGTTTTATTTCCCATTTGGTTGCAAAACGACCATGGCCTTATTTCCCAATGAGTTGGAAAAGACGCCATATGGCATTATTTCCCATTTTTTGAGAAATAAGACCATATGACCTTACTGCCCATGGCTTTATCGCACTGCTCCCCAGTTTATACTGGATAGATAAAAACAAAAATGACTTGGTTGCATAAAATGAAAAAATTAAAAAAGTAAATTTTTAATGTGACATATAAAACTTGATTTAAGGAATGTCAAATATAAAAAAGTGATAATGAACAGAGTTACATCAATATATGAATTTATATTTAAAATAATTACTTTATATTTAAAATAATCATACAAGCACGTACTTATGGGTAACGCATTAACAAGTTATTAGTAAGTCCTTATTGTTTATGTTAAAGTCGTGCAGAGAGTAAGCTGGTATCACTGCTGGTAGTGAAAAAAATAATGACGTTTCTATACTCGGAAGTAGACGAAAAATAGTGAAATTTAACAAAAAAAATTGGTAAATTGACACATTTCTTTGGGTTGGTCATTTTGTAGAAAAATACTGCGACCTTAAGTCCAATACAAAAAAAAAGAGAAATATATCCAAATCGGAATACTCAGATTTATTTCCTGTATTTTAAAGTTTTGTATACTTTTGAAACACAGTATTTTTACAAATGTACGATTTATTTGTAGCACATGATAATACACACACATGCTCAAGTGTTTTTGCCCAAAATAAACGAGCTCATACCCAATAAACATTTGGAAGAAAAATAACCTTGTAGATATTACGGCATTTTTTTTTTTTACTATTTTCCATTTAGAAGAAAGTAATCAAATAGTGTTTCAGACATATTTCCTTTCTATCACTTGGAAGACACATCGCCGATGTTGGAAAAAATTAAATAAAATTGTGTCATTTAAAAAATAAAAATTTATAAAAAATGGGAAATTTTAAAATAAGACACACCATGATCAATTTTTGTTTCATGTTGTTGCAAGTTTTAAGTCAAGTAAAAATAATTTACATTTAATTAAAAAAATATTGGAAATTTTTCCAAAAATTTTTCCTTTTTCAGAACAGAATGTATTTAAAGTTTGGTTAATAATCCACATCCCACGGAATGGGTAAAAAAAACCTAACACATAGGCAAATTGTATAGGACAAGTAATTACAGTACTTTTCGCTTATAGTCACATCTCTTAGTTGCACACAAGTTGTGGACTATATCGCTAATGTGACTATATCGCTAGTTTTTTTATATGCCATTTTGTTGCCTATAAATAAATTGTGATATAGTCATCATAAAATGTTACTATATGCAATTTATTTATTATTATAACAGGTGGGAAATTTGGAATATAAAAACGATGTTTGAAACGATTCAGCTCAGTTTCCTTGTTCCAATTTTCGTTTTAGCCTCTTAAATTTTTAAATAATTTTAAACCGAAAAAAATTCAAGATTTAACAATTATATTAGAAATTTTCTGTATTGTGACTATAACTTAAATTATTTGCATATAAATTTACTTTTAGTAACCAGAGTTTAGTGGCATATAAGCCAAATGTGATTATATCGTGAATGGACTATATCCTAAATATTTTGTATGCAATTTGATTTTAAATTACAGTAAAAGTGTAAAAATGGACTATATCGCTAAATGGACTATAAGCGATGTGACTGTAAACGAAAAGTACTGTATTTGTAAAGTTACCAATACCATAGACCAGTGAAGGGCACTTTTGCAAATCCTATGTACGAGTGCATAGGAAAAGAAATGCTGCTTGTGTGACGTCGACACATGTATACTATAAACTTCTTCGTGTGGTCTCTGGCAATTTACGATCGGCTGTTGCTTTGTTGTCATTTCGTCAAAGTTATTGAAATCAGTTGCTGATCAGCACTTGTTGAAGTAAGATCTCACTACGCAACTTTTTAATTACACCCAAACAAAAATGTTCAATGAAAAATGGGAATATGATTTTTTTTTATAGAGAATATGGATGGTGAGGCGCAATGCGTGATTTGTTATCGCGTTATAAGTACCAAAAGTTTGTTTTGTTTAAGAAGACATTACTACTCTTGCCATGGAAATTACGATAACTTGAGTGGGGGTGATCGATCGCTGAAACTATTTTAATTAAAAGCAGAATTTTTCTTAAAATTTATTTTTGATGAAACTAATATTCATCATCATACCAGTTTTCAATTAATAAGAGAAAATGTTTCATTGCCTCTAAAAAAGGCATCCTATGTAGTTGCTTTGGCTTTGGCAAAGCAATGTCGCCCATTTGAGGATGGTATTTTTTTTTTAAAGATTTAACATCAGATATTTTGAAATGTTTTGGTGAAAAGTGTCAAGAAGGTTTGAAACTTTGCCAAAACATTCCTTTATCTCGACGTACAGTTGCACGTAGGACAGAAGAGATAAGTGAATTGATTCATTCTGCAGCTAAACTAGACTGATAATTTGCAAATATTTTTCATTATCAATACGGACATTAATAATATTTCCCAGCTTATTATTTGCATCAAAACAGTTGATGCAAATTTAACCTGTTTTAATGAAGATTTAGAACTAGTTTCTCTTCATGGTAATGTTACGGGACAAGTTCACATAAAATAATAATAATAAAGTAATAATAATAAAATAAAATATTTTACTTTCGACTGAAAAATTTTTCGAGTGTAGATTTAGTGAGCGTCATTCGTTTTCTGCTGCTTTCCACACAAGCATAAATGTGGTAGTATGTGTGTTTCCCATCACTGCCCTAGAGTCTAGGCCCTATGCATCTATGCCCTAGACTCTAGGGCATAGATGCCCAGTAGTAGCTGATATCAGCAAATTAAACTCACACGTATACTTACAAACTACACTTGCAGAACTTCTGTGTTTTATAATAAGACAATACAATATATCCTGAAATAATGAAGATTTCATTGAAGTGCTTATCTTTATTTCCCTCAACGTATGTTTGCGAACAAATATTTTCAGATTTGAATTATATTTGCTCAAAAAAACGCAATAAGCTGAATTCTTCTAGTTTGAGAAATATACTTTTATTGCGTAACTGCAATAAGAGTATCAACATAGAAGATTTCATTACTTTTTAATTGCAAATTGAACAATGATTAATTGAGGGAAAATTTATAAACACTTTGAAGAATCTTTTTATTTCGAAATATATCACACCCGCCACACATTGTTTTCTTTCAGTGTTATTTCGTCACTCTCACCAATACTACTACATTGGGCATCTATGGTCTAGGGCCTAGACAATATTATTGTCATTTTGCCCTACACAGCTCAATAAGGTATACAATACTTTTGCACAAAATGTCACAGTTTTGTTCAGTTGTGGAGGGATATAGAAATTGCACAATCTGACCAAAATATAAAATATTTTTTAAATTTCTTGGTTGCGAAATAAGAATCAAAACCTTTTAATTTTTTCCAATATACTGCACTACTTTCCAATATGACATACACACTGGCAAGTTTTTGTACAATAACAAAAGTTGCACAAGAATATTGCGTAGTGTATGGGTACCTTAATGCTTAATTGAGTAATTTCTATGATTTTTGTTGCTAATAAAATGTCCCAAAATATTATTAAACAACACGCAATATTATCTTCTCCAGGATATCTTCTTTTTAACTTCCAGACTACATATATGCGATATTAGAAAATATTTTTTTTGTCTTGAGGATGATAATTTAACAATATCGTCCATATATCTTCTACATGAATTGCTTTCGTGTTGCTTGGAACTTCAATACGGGCCATGAGAAGTCAATTGCCCTTAAAGAGTATATCCTGGGACTTTTTGAAATAGGACATATTATGGAACTAGTATAATTTCCCATTGATGTTGGGTTAAATGATGTCGATTATATTAAATTACCAGGTGCGGTCAACCTTATTTTATATTCGCAATGTTTTTAAAAATGGGTTTAATCTAATTTTTATATCACATTTATACTAAATCTAAAAATAATATATTTTTAAAAGTATTTTGTATAATTTGTACTTTCTTTTAAAATTCCAGAGAAATTTTTACTAAAAACCCAAAAGATTTCAAAGACTACTACACTCAAGGCACTTCTGCTTTAAAAATATGTTGTTGTTTGGGTTGTAATACAGTTTTCTTATTTTTAATGTAAATGCCAGTCATTTGGAGAACAAATTGAATTTTTTACTAACCTTGTAGTTTAGTTAAAAAAATAAACCACATCAAATGACTGTTTTATGATTTTACATTCCCTTTTACAGTTGTGTTTTTGTTATTTAAAACAAAAAATAAAAAAAAAAAATAAATGTTTGTTTATTTTTTACTAACATGTGTCTAATTTTTACTACAATTGTCAGAAATGACAATATTAGTTGAATTTACTGAAATGTAAGTCATCCTTTCTGTAAGTGAAATTTCATTTGTTTTTAACTACATTTGCAGCTGTCTTTACCTACATAGTATTCTAAGTGTAGTTTTTAGTTATAGTACGTGAGTTGTATATATCCCGGGTATTTCCGGGACTGGTTAAACTAGGACCTAGTAAAGAACTTTTTTTTTGACTTGTTTGTTTTTTAAGTTTTGTATTTACTGCCAGCACTAAATTTTAACAGTGTTGAGAGCAAAACGCGCAAGAACAATTCAAAAAGCGTAGAAAAATACTAGACAATTTTTTTGAATTTGTTTACAAAGTTAAAGAAATGTAATAAAGTTGATCATAAAACAGTTTTACTTATTATTGGATTTCATGCTAAAATAAAGTACCCACATTTCTTCATCGACAATTTCGGTGTTTATTTAAGTATTTTGTTCGTTCTTTTGCGAAAATGTGTGCAAAACTTTATACAAATTAAACGGATTTTCGCATCGATTTAACAAAGAAGACCATTTAAAATGTAGCGAAAAAGTGAGACATTTGATTGCCATGTCTTTAAAGATGCATTTACATTTACCATCGAAATCCAGTTTCAACTAGATTTGAATCATATGGTTGTGTATAAAATGATATGCGAACTAGTTTTCGAAATCTAGTTTAAATCGGATTTCAAGGTAATGGAAATGTAACTTTGTGCTGTAAAAATTGGAGTTTTCGCCAGATTTTACTGCAGTTTTAGCAAAGTTGACCATTGGTCAATTTTATAATTGGATTTCGTTATAATTTCTTATGCTCTTTAATATGCATGATAATTTGTTATTCCCATAAACACTCTGTTGACGTTATAACAGAAATTGGTATTTTGTGCTTCCAACGAATACATCCTATAGGTTCAGGCTCCCTACGAAGCCAACTATCCTACCAGGTAAACAGTTCCAAACGTCCGATGGCGTCACTATTCGACCACCAAAATAACGCACCCTCCTGTCGGAGAGCATCGGACATTTGCAGAGAACATGCTCTGAGGTCTCGGGTTTCAATTCACAAAACCTGCACGTATACGTAGAGGATCGTCCCATCTTGTAATATGGCGATTTGAGTTTTTCGAAAAATGCGAAATTGAGCGAAAACGCTGCTAAACTTCAACATATATTGATTAAACTTAAAGGCTTTGCTAATACTACTAAATATAATTTCATAAAGGTGTGCTATTGGAATCCTGTATGTCCTTGAACCAAAATTACAGTTTTTCTGAAAAGTTTAAGCTTCAAGCTTACTTTGTGTTAAGTATCTACGGTTTCCAGAAGACATGGCGATTTTCATTTTTCGAAAAACGCGAAATTGACCGAAACCGCTTCTAAACTTCAACATATTTTGATTAAACTTAAAGGCTTTGCAAATACTACTAAATATAATATTTCTGCCAAATTTCATAAAGGTATGCTATTGGAATCCTGTATGTCCTTGAACCAAAATTACAGTTTTTCTGAAAAATTTAAGCTTCAATCTTACTTTGTGTTAAGTATCTATGGTTTCCAGTCCACATTAATGTGTTTTCAAAATTTTTGAATATTGTGTAAATTTCCTACTTTAACGCTTTCTAGCTTCCAAACGGTGCCATGAACACCATCAATATAGTTTTCTATCGAAATAGCTTAATTTCTTATTATAAAACACTCATTTGAAGCATTTATGTCCAATTTAAAATACCCCACCTTTAATTTCTTAATGCTTATCTTGCATTTTGATCGTACTTTCGCGAAAATATCTGTCAAACTCCACACCAAAAAAATAGGTTTTTATAGCAATTTAACCGAAGCAAAAAAGTGATATTTAACTGTAAAAAATTGGAGTTTTCGATAACATTTACTGCAGTTTTAGGACTTTTTGAACAAAGTACTGGTCTTTAAAACGAAATTGATTAAAAAGCACCAAAAGCAATAACAATAACCTACAAAAGCACCAATTATGTGCTTCTTTATGTTTTGGCAACATGAGTAAAATTTGGGGCGTTTTGTGACATTGAAAAGCACCATAAATAGTGCCAAAAGCACTAAGTTGGCATCACTGAACTTTAACTGTATTTTGTTGTTCTAGTGTGTTTTTTTGGTTTACATTTTTATTTTGTTGTATTATTTGTTTTGTTTTTCGTTTGTATTAAACACATTCACACATAAAGGAGCATATAGACGACATGTATTTGTCATCTGACATGTATTTGTCATCTGACATGTCAAATTTTCAAGTCACATGTAATTGTGCATGTCTGTCAAAATTGCTGTTTTACATAAGGTTTATAATATTTGGTCACAAACGTACATGTTTTTTTGCTTCTGACACAGTCTCTGTTTTTTTTCTTCAACAGCTGATCAGTGCGAAAATTTTATTAAAATAATTTTTTTTTAAAAGTGATAGTCAAATGGAATCAAAGGATAATGCAATTGCAGTGTGCAGTGTAGTTTCAATTATAACTGCAATGAAATCGAAATTAAAAAAAAAAAGAAAAGAGGAATCAGAATCAAGCAAAATTTGATATAGTTTTAGCACACACCAAAGTCGATCTGGGTTTCAACATGGCATGCTGCCGCAGCAAAAATTTTTTTTGTGCCGCAAAATAGTTCAGCCATCTTAAATATTTTTTCTTTAAATGGGGACATACCAATTTGGGATATAATTATAAAACTTTTTATAAACATATATATGTACATAATTTTATTAAATGGGAAAATGTATATACATTTATTGGTATTGTAAAATGTTAACTTTAGCCGGCTAATGATTCCGTCAATAGGGGACCGCCGCTGTTTGTTTTCTCACGGCATGGATTTATGACAACTTTTTGTTTCATATTTAAAACAGCTGATGTCAGATGGTTTGTCAGAAGAAAATAGAGCACGCTCTAATTGAAATTTTGTCAGATGACTTTGCGTCTGACTTTTACAGAAGCAAAGTTAAAAAGGTCACACACGACATGTATGTATTTTGCAGTGGGAAATTTGACATGTCAGATGACAAATACATGTCGTCTATATGCTCCTTAAATGATTACACAAAAATAATTGGCCTTTCATATAAAAAACTCGATCCCGCCACCTTGGGACATATTCTGCAATATGATTGGGGAATCGTTTTTGTGTTGCCATGTTTACTGGGTACTGGCTTCATCTCAATCTATGAGTGTGTACGTGTAAAAATACCCAGTAGACAATATTTTACAACTGCATTTCCTAAATGTTTTGGCAGCCAAATTTATATTATCATTTACAAAACAACGTTATCAGAAACAAATATAAGTGTAATTGGAAAAGATTAAAAATTATGTATTGGGTTAAATGCCTGTGTATAGCTCTGCATGTAGCTGTATGTTTGTTGCTCAAATGCAAGCAGACGCTTGACAGTTTGACAGTTACAGAAACATTTTGTTAAAAAAAAACTTATGAAAAAAACTACCCAGAAGAGCAGTTTAGACAAGACTATGTTTTGACTTCTTTATACACACTTTTTAAGTTTACTGCCGGATTATAAAAAACCAAATTATTTTAGAGTTTAATTTTATTTTCCTTCTTGAGCAAAAATAAAATTGATGCTGTACTTTAAATAAATTGTTCGATAATATATTATTTTACAAAGGTTATAAAAAGTAATGTAAAAAAGAAAAAAATCGAAATGTAGAAAAAATTCAATTTAATTTAATCTCAAAGAAAATACAAAAAAAATATATATTGCATACTTTAAGGTTCATGCACACTCCCTGAGCTTGTGCTAAATTGCAAGGCACTCAAAATATATAAGAATCAGCCTTTAACTGAGTTTTTTTTTAAATTGACAAGGTTTAAGCAAAGAATTTGTAAATAATTTTTTTTATTTAAATTTGTTTTTTATTTTTGTATTTTTTTGGACGAGTTGTACTGAAAATTTTCACTAAACTAATAAAGTTTTCTTCACAAAAAGTGAATGAAAAGTTTCTTAAATTTAATAGAAAAGCTTCACAGTTTTTATGAAAGACTTTTTAATTAAACTTTTTTATTTGAAGTATAAATTTCATTTATATTATGTAAATAATTTTCACAGTGTAATTTTAGGTTACGTTAGTTTAGGTCAAAAAGAGGATTTGGAGAAGAGAATTACTTCCCTAATCCGACTCTAGTCCCTGAGGTCTTACACTTAAGCCAGAATGTCGGCTTGTTGTGCCCAGGAACTCCGTCGCACTGACGAAACTCCTCAAACTCTTCCATCATATGCCCCTAAGATCCCCCAATGTGGATATTGGGTCACTGGATAGTATTTCGACCCGGATACCGGCAAATGCCGGGCATTCACAGAGATAGTGTTCCAGGGTCTCCTCGTCCTCCCCACAGGCCCTATAATTTAAAGTCGATGTCTAACAGGCCGTTTAAACTGAAAGTTAATCAAGTGAAAAGGGATTAACAAAATATGATTGTACTAAAATAAAGCAGTTAATCAACTTTTTACTAGATTAACTTTTCAGTGAAAACGTACCAACTGTTTTGAAGTTAACATATTGAGTCAATGCTTCAGTAAAACAATTTTAATGATTGTTTTCATCGACCCAATGAAAATATAATAAGATATGTGAAATTTTTTTCATTAATGCTAAAATAAACGTTTTTAAAGTTTCACGAGATTAATGAATAAAATTCATAGTTTTTATGAAATATTTTTTTCTTACAAAAAAAATGTATTTCTGTATAACAAATTTTTTAAAGAGGTTGAGATATTAGCCAAAAACAATTTATTTTTTAATTAAAAAAAAAATAAAAATAAAATTCTCATGACTTTTTACAAAGCACTTATGTCGACTTAAGAAATTTGCAGTCATTTCACATCAACGCTTTATACGCTAAATGTGATGAGATCGTCTCACATCAATTTTTTCAAAGTTTTAGTTCATTATGTTTAACAAATAAGTTTATGTAATTTTTTAGTCAAAAATGTTAACATTTTAATTGAAAAAAATTCTAAAATTTTTCATTGATTTAATGAAGTTTTTTTATGAAATTATGAAAAAAATCATAAAAATAACAATATTAATGAATTTTCGTTCAGTTAATGAAATTATTCATTAAATCAATGAATACATTTTAATGAAATCGAGTCGTTATTACTATGAATGAATATTCTATTAGTGTATTCTCTGCATACGTTTTGCAGAAATAACATACGTTTTGCAGAAATAACACAATTTTAATTATTTATATTGAAAAATACACATTTAAAAACTATAAACTTTAAACTGGTTTTCTTTAATCTTAATTTGCATATAAAATTAAAGAAAACAACCGTTTTTTGACCCAAAATTTGCCGAATCAAAATCTGCCATCGCTTTTTTCCCCGACGTATTCGATATTAAAAATGGCAGCATTGGCTATTGTAGAGAAAGGTTTTTGATTTTTGCGAATACATTGTACACGCAGAAAAGAATGGGTGAATTTCTATAAAGAAGTCAATTTTACAATTTTTTGATAAAACATATATAGTCCATTCCTTTCCAAGAGAGAACGTTCAAAAACGATAATTTTTTGGACTCCAGCCCTTTGATTTTTTAAAAATATGGCATAGTCTAGGATATCCAATACTAACACCTGTTTAATATCTAATACTCACACACGGATTTCCAAAGAATTTAATGAAGACTAAATTGTATTAAATTGTATATAACTGATCAAATTAGATAGACCTTTTTTTAAATTATATCAAATGATCAAATTATATCAAATGTGATCTCATGCAATTTTTGTATCACCTGATATATGATGTGAAATGGAATTATATATTTGACTATATATACCTGTATCGGAACTTTTTTCATCGGGTGTATAAAGCGTTGATGTGAAGTGACTGCAAAAATCTTTAAATTTTTTCTTAAGTCGACATAAGTGCTTTTGTAAACAGTCATAACATTTTTTCTATTTTCAGTAAAATTGATGCAATGAAACATGTTTCATTGATTCAGTGAAATATTTGTTTGGGGACTTTTTTATGAAAAAACTAATTGTATTAATGAAGGAATTCATTACTACTAAGCACAAATTTCTATCAGTGTTGTTAAAATGTATCATCTTTTTAATCTTAAACTCACAAGAACTTTTCCATACAAAATCAACAGTTATTTAAAAGTTGTTTCAATGGAATATACAGTTAAATTACCAAAGAAATATATTTTTTTAACTTTCTATCTGTAATTCAATGAACAAAACAAAAAAAAAAAAAAACGGACTTTCGGTAATAGTTAAAATATTCTGTTAAAATTTTCTATTTAAAACAAAAATATTATATTGAGTATTGAAATAAACGAAAACAATCTATTGTTTTTACCGTTTTTGTTAATTAATTTTTTAACAGTTGAAAATAAACTAAAAAATACTATTGTTTTAAACGAGAAGTCGGTAGTTTTGTTTTTAACTGATTTTCAGAGAATTTAATGTGTATAATAGGAAAAAATATTGTGAGTGTACTGATGTTTTTCTTTCATATATTGTTATCACATTATGATGAGCCTTATTCGCTTTCTGTAGTTAGAGGCCAAGTGTAGGTCAAATATGTCTTTGCAGCCGGGCAAAAGATAAAATTAATGGAAAAACTGTTTCTTTCGAGAATACTCGCTGTTTTAAACATAATGTGAATTATGATTAAAAAAGTTTAAAGAATATTTAACATAAATTGTGCACTTTTGAACATGTTAATGGTTTTTCTTATTTGACAGCCACTTTAAGCTCTTTTAAATTAAAATTGAAAAATTTATAAATTTTACATCAAATTTTTATTCAACAACATTTATACATAATTGCCAACCATGGTTTTACAGTCATTTCCTTAAGCAATTACGTTTTTTATTTCATCTTTCTATTCTAATTATTTGTTTTTGTTTATTTTATTTTCTTTTTTTTTTGCAGCCAAATCTCTATTAATTACAATATTGTTTTCTTTATGTTTCTTTGATCATAACCCAGCAAAACTTTCTATTACCCGGCAATAAGTTGGGGAATAAGAAATTAATGTCGATAACTGTGTACTTTCATATTTCAAACACTATTTTATGGTAACATGTCCATTTTGGTAACACCTTACAAAACACATATTGCTTACAGTATAATTATAATAATTAGGGATTGGAAGTTCATGTAAGTACATGTTTGTTGTCGTTAGCTGGAGAACAACGTCAAACAAATATCTTTGCGAATCAACAAATTCTCAACAAAATGGCATCGATTTGTTAATGCATATTTTTGTATATTTTGCTATAAATGCAATTTTTTAATTATTTTGCTATAATAAATGCATATTTTGGCTTTTTGTTGCATATTTTGCTATAAATGCATATTTTTTTACATGTTTGGCATATTTTTAAGAAAATTGTTTGAATAATCTTGCTCACATCATAATTGTTTGATGTTTTATTAAAAATAGTTTTTACACAATTTATAAATTTTACAAATAAAATATTTTAAAAATTTATACATACATTTTTTTATCCACTTTTTAACACAAAAATTACTAAAATTGTGAAACTAATTTTAAAAAAGTTGAAAAAAGTTATTAATAAACGCATATTTTTAAATTTTAAGTATACATTTTTTTTTGATGTACATAAAATACATTTTTTTTTGATGTACATAAAACATAAATATGAATGCATCAATTTCCTAGCCCTAGTAATGAGTTTTTTTTAGTTTCTTTATTTTTGTTTTTTATATTGGGTATTATATTAAAATTTAAAAATTTTAGTTTTTTTTTGGGTGGAAATTTTGTAATGAGAAGTTAACATGTTTATTTTCTATTACACACCCTATTATTTTAACAAGGGCATGTCAATCGAGGTATTGTAACTATTTACCTCGGTAACATGTTACTACTCACTTACAGGTACATCGTTATCAAAAACTTTTTATTTAAATCTTTAATTTTTAGATCGAATATTATTTTCAAATTTGTAGTAAAAATTTGATTGTATTAAATTTTATGTACAAACGAACTGATTATACCATAAAAGCATTTAAACCTGTGAATTCGGTATTACACAGAAAAACATATTTCCCTACTTTTTTCAATTAAATCGATTTTTTGAACATTTTAAAAGCTGTCTATTAAAAATTAATTGACTCAATTAAATATTTGCTCAAATTCGGAACTTGCTTGACATTTTTTTACGCTATCGCTTAAAACTTATTGTTGTTGTTTTTTGTAATATTTATGTAGGTGTTTTTTATAAATGTTTATGTATTAGTAATAAATATTTCACTTCCATTTTAATTAGATTTTATTAAGTCTCATTAGGTTTATTACTTTATTAAGTTAAATAATTAAATTTCGGTGGTTTAAATGTGAATTTATCCTCAACATGATCAGAAAATTGATAATGTGATTTTTGAGGTCAAATTTTGTTTAATAAAAAAGTATCAATTTGTTTAAACAAAAAAAAATGCTAAAAATATATTAAAAATTATTGAAAAAAACCTGGTTTTAACAATTAAAGGGCTAATTTTTGCGGAAAAAAATCCAAACAAAATGTTTGAAAGAAAAAAAGAAACTAATTTCTGTGTGAATTTGTTCACATAAGTATAAATAAAACTGCTTACTAAATGGGAATTACATCACAGTTTAAACTTAAAGTTATAAAATTCTTGCTATAAAAAACATTTGGTATATAAACAACACTATGCAATTCTTTTTTGTTCTTCCAGAAGATATAAAATATTGATCACTTTTTAATGAAATAAGTTATTATTTAATTAATAAATAATTCCATCAAAGAGATATCAATTTGTAATTGAATTAGCAATTTTCGTTATTGGCGGAATTTAAGCAATTAAAGTTATTGAATCGGTTTTCTTCGTAATTGAAATGGGTTTTTATTTTTTTGTATGTACTAACGGGCAGTCAGTAATACCAACAATGGCGAATTATTGCATGGGTAAGGAGTTTAACATATCACCAGGTTACATATTTTGCAATACCAACCTATAACAGAGTTTTTGCTGGGTGTGTAAACAACAAGATTTTGCAATTACATCAACTGTCATCAGCAGACAACAAATATAAAAACAAAAATATCATAATAAAAACAAAACAGCAAGAAAACAACTTGAAAAGCATATTAACTGTCACAAAAGTAATAAGATATAAAAATTAAGAGCGTAGCAATTTTCAAATACCTTTATACTACTGTATTTAAAATGAAACTTACAAGGACAGTCTGTTCATGGGTTTCCTTCCGATTTCCATGAAATTAAAGTGAAATTAAATTCCAAAGAATTAAAAATTAAGAAATTCATATTTATTTAGCTGCTTAATCTCACATTTAGGTTTTTAAAAGTGGGGTCAAAAATAAAAAAATGAAAAATTAAATGAAATGAATGTGATGTTTTATATACATATTTAAATAGAATTTCCTTAAAAAAGTCAACAAGAAATTGACGAAACTTCGGAGAAAAATGTTATATAAATGCTGTTTTTTTTACATTAAGTAATCTTAGTCCGTATTAGCTTATTTTGAAAACAAAAGACACCATATTCTGCTTTTTTTTGTGATTTTTTCATATTTCTTCCAAAGAAACTAGATATAAATTTGGTATCCAATGAAAAGTATTTGAAATGCGCATCACCAGTATAAATTAGCATGTCCGTGCATGCTAAACTTTTCGCGGTATTCGAAGAAACACAAATATTTTGGGGGCTTTTGTACAAACTCACATACATTATTCTCTATTAAGTTTTAGTGTTTTTGTTTTTTCGAAATTCCTGCTCGTTTGGAATTTAAACGTAGTTTCCCGAAGCACTGTTTTTTTTTTGCCAAAGGGTGGCAACTATATGGCCAAAATATAGGTAATATGGATATCCAATTACATATTTTTGAAAATGCATTACTGCTATGTAAAAATAATTTCAAAGATCTCAGTTTTGAGACATGCTCCCATACAACATTTTTCGCAAATTGTGTGTTTTTTTAAATTTTTTTGTTTTTTATATGTAACTATATATTATAAATCCGATTTTATTACGTGAATTTCAAAAAGCTTTCCAACGATGTATAATACTATATACACTCAATCAACATAAACGTGATAAAAGCCAAAAACATATTTTCAAGCACTTTGTATCACAAAATGATAAAATTTCTTTGCACTGGGAGGAAACCTAGGAACGGACTCTCCTTGTTAGTATTGAAGGAGATATTGCAGCAACATCTTCATTTTATTGCTGTAAAAATTTCAAATAAAGGGTCCGCCAAATAACTTTTTTTTTTTGAACTCCTGAACCACTTGGACTTTGTATGGCGTCATACCAAGGTCTTTATGCAAAATTCGTCTCAATGATGTCTCCGAAATGTTCAATTGTTGAGAACGACGGTGAATTGATGTTGATGGTGCTTCACGCACACTTTCTGCCACAGCAGCAATATTCTCGGGTGTACGCACTGTTTTTGGCTTTTCACGCTTTGGTTTATCGATGAGGATGCCAGTTTCTTTCACTTTTTTCACAAGATAACGAACATACGGAGCATATTCGTTCAGCGGAAGGATAAAACTAATTATCTGTCAAATCAGACATGAGCTAAGTGTTACCATTCACGAAATAAGCGCTAGTTGAAAAAAAAGCGTTAGATGGCGGACCCTTTATATTAAAAATGCAACATTTTTCTCGTTTATATAATCTTGTAATCACTTTTGTACAATTTAATATAGTTAAGTATGACATTATGTATTTTAAGATACAATTTTACTTGCCACTGTAATTTTTCGTAATACGACATATTTATTTGTATCTTCCAATATGTTGTACCATTCGTTGTTAGACGTCAATTGGATTGGCAATACATTAATATCTGGGATTCAACAAAACAATGTATCGCCCAATGAAAAAAATTAAAAAAAATTTAAAGTTGTGTAAAAGTGACGTTTTTGTTTTGTAATCCATAACATCTTATTCAAAATTTTAAAATATCTATTAAAATTGTCGTAAATGAACTCACAATTTAAAATTTTAAATTCTAAAAGAATTAATTTGACATAGAAATTTTTGATTGTTAAGTAATTAAAATAAAATTTAACTGTATGTTAAATTTAAATTGGTCTCTTAATAATAGTCCCCTGTATTCAATTTAACAAATTTATTTTCACTGCATTGAATCATATCAAATTGTGTGAATTTCAATGTGATCAAATCAAACACTTCCTCTAGCTCGGATCAAATCAAACACTCCTCCTCTAGCTCTGATCTCCATAAGATTTTTTACATCTTCTCTTACATTTATTAACAATGAGTGTTTTCTATTTGTAATAGTAACATTTAATTATGCTCACAAACAGGACAATTCAAAATGAAATGCAATTTTAAAAGATCAACAATACATACAAAAATTTTCATATTATACGTAAAAATATTCAGACTTTTTATAAAATCAGTTTTTTAATAAAGCTTCTTAATCTAGTGTCTGTTACTCTTAAAATAAATAACGCAGCAAAAACTAAAAACAGGTTTCAATTAAAAAATTAACTGACTATCTACAAAAATGATTATGCTACTTACAAAAAAAATGTGTGAACGACACGCTTGTATGTGTATTTTTGGTTATGCTGTAACTGTTTGTGTGTGTGTTCTTGTTTTATTTGTAAACTTCAAACGCATTTGATATTTTATAATGAAACTTTTCTCTCTAACCATACAGTGTGCGAA
Source organism: Delia radicum (assembly GCA_021234595.1). Classification (NCBI taxonomy): domain Eukaryota; kingdom Metazoa; phylum Arthropoda; class Insecta; order Diptera; family Anthomyiidae; genus Delia; species Delia radicum. Next base: position 228,798,395 of record CM037852.1, on the reverse strand, counting down.
AATATTATTTGAGAATTATGTCTAAAATTAAATGTGTTAGGTTGCTAATTTTTGCTGTGAATAATTAAATGTACAAGTTCCAGTGCAATTTAATTAAATGCTGCATTTTATAAATATCATGAATATAATGTTCTCAGTCTATGACGATAATTATATACAGAACTTAGATTATCTACACTCAAAAAAATTAGTTAGTAGAAAAGTTAGTAAAACGTCTTGTAAATCAGGTATACTATTTTTTAGCAAATTTTTTGCTAAAATCGTGTTTTCAGCTAAAATCGTGTTTTCAGCTAAAATTTTTGTTATACTTATTTAGCACTAAACTGTTTTATACTAATGCATTACTAATATTATACTAATGTTTTACTAATTAATTTTGCTAAAAAAATTGTGCTGATAAGCACATTAATAGTGTGGACGACAACCAGATTGAAAGATATACGCAGAATGAAGCAGATGTCGCGGCATGTCAAGATGTAGTAGAGAAGAGGAAAATGATACTAAAAAGTACAACTCTAATAAGACATATAAAAAAATCAACCATGTAAGATTTTGGTATCTGCTTTTCATACATAAAACAAAATTGAGGATTAAAACAACTTAAATTTTGCGTTGTCACCGGCTTGTGAAAATAATTGTCTATTAATTAAATAAAAGACAAAATAAAATATTTAAATGTTATATGTATTTCTAAATTAAATGTTTATAGATTAATAATCTAGTGTGGTCAAATTTCAAACAACCATATACAGACATGTAGACAGAGTAAAGCGAAAGACAAAGACACACATCTTAGGTAGATTTTTATGGGGTGCACGGGTGTGGGCGTCTTCGGACCAGGCTTCCAGCGTGCCTTACCTATGGGTAAATATCCGTCCATTTTTCAGGCGGAGATTTGGGCCATTTGTGTCTGTGCATTGGAATGCCTGCGAAGGGGAACTCGCAGATCTCGCATCTACATTCTTTCTGACAGTCAGGCTGCACTGAGGGCCTTAATGGCCTATAAGGTGTCGTCCGGGTTGGTCATGGAATGCATTCAGACTCTCAATAGGCTCGGTAGAGGCAACTCTCTAACCTTGGGGTGGATTCCTGGTCATGAGGGGCATGAGGGCAACGAGACGGCAGATTGTCTTGCCAAACACGGGGCCCGAAAGCCCTTTATTGGTCCTGAACCATTCTGTGGAATACCTGCGGGGTATGTTAGGGAAAGGCTCAGGGCATGGAGAGAGTCTGAATTCTCTGGTTACTGGGAAAACTCTCCTGGTCAGCGCCAGGCTAAAAGATTGATCTCTTTTTCCAGTAGGGGGTCGAGGCGACTCTTGTCGCTTAAAAGGGGGGGGGGGGGGGGTTTGAGGACCCTGGCGTCGTACTTAACTGGACACTGTAATCTCAGATACCATCTGCACAAGAAGGGTCAATCGGACACGGATTTGTGTAGGTTTTGCGAGATGGTGTCTGAGACCTCGGAACATGTTCTCTGCGAATGTCCCAGGCTTTGTGATCGGAGACTTAGGTTCCTAGGTGATCGCTTCATTTCGCCTTCCGACATCGCGAAGATTTTGCCTAATAGGATAATTGGCTTTATAGGTAGCTTGAATCTGTAGGTAACCTTAGGCAGCACAAAAGACCTACATTGGTCGCGGTGCATAGTGCCTTCTGATCTAATCTAATCTATGGTTCCTTTTTCGTATTGCAAAAAAAGGGTTGTTTTTTTCGTTTCGTTTGTTTTTGTTTATTTTTTCGTTTCGTTTCTATAATTATCTTCGGCAGTTGCGTCCTTTAAAAGATAGCATCATTTAGACAACCATTGATGTAAGTAGTTGAAAGAAAATTTTTGTTATGTTATATATATTTATTTCTATATATTTTCAGATATTAAATTAATTCATGTCGTCAATGTGGGAAAATGAAAATTTTTATATTTCGTAATTATTGTAAATTATTTTTAAAAGAATCACAAAAATATGTTTTATGATTTTCAGCAAATAAATTAACTAAATTACAATTTTTCTACAAATTTTTTGCGTTTTTTTTTCAGTCTACTAAAATTCAGCAAAAAAATAATTAATTTTTAGCAAGGCTTTTGTATTTTTAATCCACTAAGTGTTAGCAAAACTTTTGCTGAATCTACTAATTTTGTTGCTAAAAATCAGTTCGCTGATTTTCAGCAAAAGATTTTGCTGACATTAGCAATTTTTTTGCAAGCACCCACCTGACTAAAATTTTGCTGGCTCAGCAAAATTTTTTGCTGACTTTACAAACTTTTTTTTTTGAGTGTAGGCATGTCATTGCATTTGCTTAAACTTGGAAATATAAAGATACATCTTTAAAAAAAATCTACTAAAAAATATTCGCTTTAAAACCTCAAACCGCATTTTATTTACACTAAAATAAATTATTTCTTAATTGAGTCTTTAAAATTGTGTTATTGAGATTTTACTGTGGATAAATTTATAATAAATCTATGCTATTGCACGTGTGTTTGTACAACGTGTGTTTGTACAACGTGGGTAATGTCAGATTTATTGAAGCATTAATCATTTTATAATGAAACCTTCAGCTGTTACTGATTATTTCGCCAATTTTAATAGCATTACACTAGCTTACAGAGATTTTTTGCACTAAATGAAAATATATTTTTTTTTATGATTTCTGTCTAGCTAAACATGAAAATCGTGTTTAAAATTTTCAAGATTTGTTTAGGCGGCAATTTGACTATTTCTACTAAATCTCACGCTCAGAACAGAATATGTGTTTATAAAAATTACACTGATTATAATACATAAATATACAAAAAAAAAAGAAAAAACAAATACAAAAATACACTCAAAAAAATAGTTTGCTTAAAGTAAACTAAATAACTTACAAATAATGAAAATTTATTTGATTTTAGTTCTTATTAATTTGTCATTAATTCAAAAAATAATAAGGCATTTTCTTTTATTTTACTTTCTTGAATCAGGTTAATATTCTTAAAAAATATTAGAAAATGATTTTTTTTTTCTACCAAATCTTAAATTTTAAGAAGTCATTAAACTAAAAGTTAAGAAATTTGAAATTTTATGAAAAAACTAAACCCAAATATGCACCTTAGTTAAATTATATTTACAAATTTTGACTTCTTCAAATTAAGTATAATAACTTCTTAAAAGTTTTCTTTAAGAAGGTTCAAACTCTTAAACCTATACAATTCTCATTTGGTTTATAGTTTATATTAGGGTGGTCTTTCGTTGTATGGGCAAAAAATAAAAACGAGATTTTGACTGTACCCCCCTCTTAAAATATTTGTTTGTGTACAAAAATTCACCATGCAAAAAATTAGAGTTCTAGCATAACGGGAAGATGTCCCGCATCGCCCTTGAAGATCGGGCCCCTTGGAAAAATGGGCATAATTAAAAAAAAATTACAAATTTTTTTTCTTCAAAATTTAAAAAATATAAAATAATTTTTGTGTTGGGTTTAATCATAACTACTCAGATAAAAAATATTACTTTCCCAGAAAATCGCTAACTTACCCTAACTTTGTGTCAAAAAAATTAATAAATATTTTGCGGGTACCTCAAAGTGACTTTTTTGCATTTTTGAAAATTTTATTCAACAAAAATCAAAAACCTAGTGTTTGCTGTCAAGTACTTCATTAAGCACATTTCAAGTATTAAATAAGCCAGGTATTACGCATATCCGTTGGCAAATTTTTTTTTTAGGGCATTTTGATTCTCGGGGATTTCAAGGTTTTTTTTTATTTTTATACATTTTTATTTTAAAACAAGGTTTTAATAATATTTCATCAATATTTTTGTATATGCCTTTTTATATGATTGTAATAACTTTATTTAAAAATACTATATTTTCTGTTGATAGTTAACCCATGTTAACCTGGGGTCAAATATGACCCACGTAAGAAAAATGCAGCTTTGTGGCAAAATTTATAAATAAAATAAAGAAAGGAATAATTCAATTTATATTTATTCTAAAAAAATTTCGTTAACCGTTTCTAGTCTTCGAGTAGGTCAATTAAGTAAAAATTAGAACTTAAAACTTTTCCATAATAATAATTTTGAGGGAAAAAAATTTACACTATTAAATTAAAAATACGTTTTTCGAAAATACTCCTGAATATGTACAAAAAAAATCAATTTTAATATGAATACAAATGTCTGAATTTATACTAAATAATTAATTTTAATTAATTTTAGAATGTAAATAAATTACAATTAAAAACATAAAAAAAATTTATTTTATATCATCTTTGTGATTTTTGACTCTTTAAAATACGAGGGTCAATTGTGACCCCATGAAAACACAGGTTAACTATGAACACGAAAAATTATACTTTATAATAAAGTTATTACAATTATATAAAATAGCATACCCAATAACATTGATAAAATATTACAAAAATCTTATTAAAAAAAAAAGTCTATACAAATTTAAAAAAACGTTGAAATCCGCTAGAATCAAAATGCTCTAACACAAATTTTTGACAACGGATATCCGTAATACTTGGCTTATTTAATACTTGAGATGTGTTTAATAAAATACTTGACAGCAAACATCAGGTTTTTGATTTTTGTTGAATAAAATTTTCAAAAATGCAAAAAAGTCACTTTGAGGTACCCCCAAAATATTTATTAATTTTTTTGACACAAAGTTAGGGTAAGTTAGCGATTTTCTGGGAAAGTAATATTTTTTATCTGAGTAGTTATGATTACACCCAACACAAAAACTATTTTATATTTTTTTAATTTTGAAGAAAAAAAAATTAGAATTTTTTTTTTTAATTATGACCATTTTTCCAAGGGGCCCGATTTTCAAGGGCGATGCGGGACATCTTCCCGTTATGCTAGAACTCTAATTTTTTGCATGGTGAATTTTTGTACCCAAACAAATATTTTAAGAGGGGGGCAGCCCCAAAAATCGCAAGTTGAAAAATAAGGACCACCCTAGTTTATATATTGCTTTAGCTTCGTCACTCTTTTCTTGATGCTGTCTCTCAGTCGCATTTCTATACTCAAGCGCTCATATGTTATATTGTATTGTATGTGGCAATGTATATTTGTATGTATTGCATGTCACCTTGAAAAGGTAATATTAATTATAATATTTTTTTTATTACCTACTAATAAAAACCTTAAAAATAAAAGTTGAGAAAAATTGAAAAAAAATTAAATTTGGTCTCCTCGAAAAATTTTTTTTTTGATATATCGTAGTGGAACCTTTTGCCAAAAGCTATCGAAAAATCTATGGCACAATATCGACAAATTTTTGTCCTTACAGATCGGCCAACCCTAATACTGAAAAAAGCGGTGGCTAAGAAAAGCTTTTGGGGGTTTTTGTCAATATAATACATTTTTGTATTGACAAAAAACCCCAAAAACCTTTAATTAGGAAAAAAGAAAACAGTTTCCTTTCAAACCAGACAGCTGCAGGCGATACAGGTTAATCTTTCAACAATTGCAATCCGATACAGGTTAATCTTTCATCAATTGCAATCCATTTTTCCATAGCTTTTTATTTTTTTTTTATCTTATATACAAATTTTCTCGTGAAATATCGGAAGCTCGATTTTGATTTTAGAACCATGGTTTCTTCGGAAAAATTTCTTAGAATTTTCCGCAGATTACGTGTCTGCTATACTCTTGGTAGGAAAAAAAATTTACCCACCCTAATGCACATGATTTCCAGATTCCCACTTAGTGTTTACAAGTATTTAATTATTTTGTAACCTAGTGTTTTTTTTACTACATTATACTGCATTGTTCATAAATTCATTTGCAATTTCTGATAGAATGCATATGATAAAAATACAACAAAACTTTTTGTATAAATGATTTAATGGAAAGCGACAATGTTTGCGTTAATAGAAGATAATTATTTATGTTTATAATTGCAATCAATGAAATTATGATGGCATAATTTACTATATCGTCAGTTTGGTAAACAGGCTAAAAAGTCGTTATCGAGAAAAACGATAAATACGATACAAATATTTTAACTTTTGTAGGAAAAATTTGACAGATAGATCAAAGTTTATATTGGATATCAGAGATATGGTACAGATGTGGTAGTCTGTGATGTTCACTAAAGGTACGTATTAAAGTCTTAGATCTTCTCCACCTTTTTAAATATTTTACTAACGAAATCGTGAAATGGAGAAATTTCAACTTTAAATAGATGCATATTATCGCACCTTTCAAAACGTGTATTAAATTAAATTACAGAGAAAAGTTGATATTATTCGAATGTTGCAAAAAAGTAACGGTATTTTTTTTAAATTTTGTATTATTTTATAAAAAGTTTATCAAAAAGTTTTAATTTCCTAAAAAAAAGTGTTTTGAAAATATTTCTCTAAGTATACCTAACTTTAAAAATCTAAGGCCATATTCCTCATCTGCTTCCAAAAGTCTTTTACAAATGATAGGTCTCAACTCCGATTTTTTTGAACTGAGTAACTTTAGAACTGAAATTTGAACTAACTTAACTTAATAAGGTACCCAGCCAGAAAAATACGAACGGCAAAGCGTTGGAACAGTGCTTTCAACGGTGGTATGAGCGTTGGCAGAGCGTTGGATATGTTAAGATTTAAGTGATTTGCCAACCCCAAAATGATAACACCGGGCAGAGCTTGGCCGTTCCTTTTTTAAAACGTTGGCAAAGCACTGGCAATGAGCGCTTTGCCAGTACCAAAACCATAATTTTAAAACGTTGGCAAAGCATTGTTAGAAGAACCAATAAAGTGATTTTTTAATAACATAATAAGTGCTTTGCCAACCCCAAAATGATAACACCGGGCAGGGCTTCGCCGTTTCTTTTTTAAAACGTTGGCAAAGCACTGGCAATAAGCGCTTTGCCAGTACCAAAACCAAAAACGACCAATAAAGTCCCACTTAGTAATTCACTTCGGTAAAGAGTTGTATTATTATCTTATTGAATGATTTTCGTAATTTGAACAGAAATAACAATAGGCTTGCTTCAGCTAAGTTAATTACAAACTAAAATTACAATTTTACTAAAGAAAGAAATTTGAAAATAAATTTCTTAAGTAAAATAGTAGTACAAAAACTATACTTTGTGCTGACTATAATAGGAGACCTTAATATTCTTAACTTCAAATCATAAATTGCAATTTTGTTTTGAATTTTTCCACTCTTGTTGTGAACAAGGGATGTGTCATTGTTTTTATTAAGTTAACGGTTGTAAATTTTGTAAATAAGTACTGGCAACGCACTTTTTGCCAATGTTGGGAAAGCGTGCCAGTGCTTTTTTATTTTTACGGTTGTAAATTTTGTAAATCAAGTACTGGCAAAGCACTTTTTACAAACGTTGGCAGAGCGTTCTAAGCCAGAGCTGTGCCAGTGCTTTTATTATTTTTACTGTTGTAAATTTTGTTAATTAAGCACTGGCAAAGCACTTTTTACTAACGGTGGCAGAGCGTTGTAAATCAGTGCTTTGCCAGCACCTTATCTGTTGCATCATTGGCAAATAGTGCTCTGCCAGTGCTTGAATTTTCAGACCATTGACAATTTCTGGCTGGGTAGTTATAAACGCTACGTTTGGCGAATATAACAAATCTGTTTCAGTTGAAACTTTTAACATTGAAATTAAATTAGCATAAAAATTCACTGTTCTATAAAAATTCGAAAGTAATAAATTTTTTCCCATGCTTGATATATTTATTAAATAGTGACTATTGAACACATCGTCGGTTTTACTTACCGACCATTGTTGAAAAAATTTAATTAGGAATGTATTATATGTAATGTAAATGGATTATATATAATGTAAATAAAGCGCCCCGGTAGGCTAGTTGGTAGCGTGCTAGCCTATCAGTGCGGGGGTCGTGGGTTCAATTCCCACCAGAGGCTTTGGTCTGATGACGCTACCAGAGCCAATGGTCTTCGTCACTCTAGTGCTCGGATGGTGTATTAAGATATAATTAATTATATGATTAATAATGTAAAAAATAATAATAATAATGTAAATATGCACTCAGAATATATTTTCCGAAATTGAAAATCAGTTTAGAAAAGGACTACTTACTTTTCGTTTAAAACAATTGTTTTTTTTTAGTTTATTTTCAACTGTTGAAAAATTAATTGATCAAATCGGTAAAAACACTAGATTGTTTTCGTTTATTTTAATACTGAATATAACATAACAACGTTTTGCTTTGAATAGAACATTTTAACTGAATATTTTAACTATTACCGAAGGTCCGTTTTTTTTTGCTTATTTTGTTTATTGAACAACTGACAGAAAGTTAAAAAATATATTTCTTTGGTAATTTAACTGTATATTTCATTGAAACAACTTTACCGATAAACTTTTTAATTAACTGTGGAAATTTTATGGAAAAGTTCTTGTGAGTGTGTAATCCATACCATATCTGTGATATCCAAAATAAACTTTGATTTATCTGGTAATTTTTTTCTACAAAAATTAAAAAATTTGTATCGCATTTATCGTTTTTCTTGATAACGACTTTATGGCATATGAGCGGAACCAATAGTACGCTGACGATATAGTAAATTATGCCCGCATAATTTCCTTGATTGCAATTATAAATATAAAAAATTATCTTCTATTAACGCAAACAGTGTCGCTTTCCATTAAATCATTTATACAAAAGTTTTGTTGTATTTTGTCATATGCAGTCTCTTCAGTATTGCCAAGTATTTTTTTAGAAATCCCACTAAATTGTCCAAAAAACCTACTCTACTACCAAAAATATCCCCTAAAACCAATTTTTCCTAAAATTTTCTAAATTTTTTAGTTATTATTTTAAATTCTTTGAATAAAATACACTAATTTCGTTAAAGTTCTACAGTTTTCATTGTCTAAATTTGAAATTAAATTTTAACATAGCAGTAAAAAAATTTTCTAAACTTTTTAGTTTTTACTTCAAATTCGTTTAGTAAAATACACTAATTTCGTTACAGTTTTACTGTTTTCATTGTCAAAATTTGAAAATTTAATTTAACAACGCAGTAAAGTGACAATCTGAAAAAAAGTTAAAATTATACAAAAATATTGACAAAAATAATCGAACCAAAATTGTATCTTATAACGGCAAAATTATCTCTTTTAATCAGATTTTTACCACTCAAAATTTCACTTAAACTCCCCCTAAATGAATAAAAAAAACCAACTAAATATACGGGAAAAACCCCTAACGTGGCAATACTGATTCTATGGGAAATCTGTAATGAGTTTATGAACAATGCAGTTATACTGTAAATATACAACCTTACGGTTGCGGCGGCAGATTCCGTTGCGGTAAGAGAAATCAAATTAAACGACAACGGCTGCGGTGACCGCTGTATAAATACATGTATGTGTGAATAAGTGTGTGAGTGTCAGGATTGGAAAAGATGATACGATCGAGTTTTTTTATACCTTTTATTAAAAAACATACCGTAGCACTCACAAAAAACCATTGACAATTTAAAAAAAGTTAAAAAATACTCTTAAATATTATAATAAACTTGGGCTAATTTCACTTCAATTTTATGGCCTGTTTTTGTATGACGTGTCACTCAAAAAATTCGTCTAAACGAATGATAAAAATGACTTTGGGGTTCTTTATCACGAATGTCACTTCGTAATGAGTGAAAACGTAAGAGTTGTCATTTTCGTTCTCTTTTTTCGGTTTCTATATTGCGATTAAAAACGTCAAAAACAGACCTTCACAAAAAAGTATTTGTCATGTAACGTTCGTCCGAAAAAAATTTTCTTTTAACCAAAAAGTTTAATAGAAACATAATTATGAGCAGCGTACCTAAGCGTTTGTTTTATGGTAACTCAGTGTCTGATGGAAATGCTGAATCATGCAATCTTTTTGCGGACTATTTTCAAAGCACTTTTGTAAAGCCTAATTCTATTAGTGATAACTTTCAGTCCGGTCAGGATTCTGGCTTATTATTAGATTTCAATATTAGTGTTGAGGATGTAATGGATGCAATAAGTGCTTTAAACAATGAAACTAAGTGCTCCGTTGGTTCATATCCTTCTTTATTCTTTAAGAAATGTTCACAACATATTGTTACAGCAATTTCTATTCTTTTTAATACATGTATCAAGCATGGTAAGTTTTTGGATAGTTGGAAATTCTGCTCCATCGTCCCCATTTTTAAATCGGGTGATCGTAGCCAAGTCACTAACTATAGACCGATAGTTAAACAATGCGTTTTCGCGAAAATATTTGATAGGATTATAAAGGACAAACTTTTTGATCATGTCAAAAGTTCAATTTCCGCTTGTCAGCATGGTTTTATGTCTGGCAGATCCACTACTACGAATTTAATGTTAATATAACGCGATATTATTAACTCAATGGAAGTAAGATCACAGTGCGATGTTATTTATACAGACTTTGCTAAGGCCTTTGATACCGTAAGTCATAATCTTCTATTGCGGAAACTTAGCAGGTTTGGATTATCACACAATCTTTTAACATTTTTTAAAATTTTTTATTAAACAGATATCTTAATGTTTCAATTGGCAATTCTATTTCTTCGCGTTTAATTGACGCCTATTCTTGTATTCCCCAGGGAACCCACATTGGCCCTTTACTATTTATTATATTCATTAACGATTTACCGTTAATTTTAAAATATTCAAAGTGTCTTTTGTTTGCTGATGACTTAAAAATATATTCTAGAATATCTAATATCGATGATTGCAGTAAACTGCAATCTGATATAACAAGTTTATCCGTTTGGTGCATCGAAAATGAGATAGGGATAAATGTATCTAAATGTTGTACAGTGTCCTACACTCGATATCTTAGGAGTTATTTTCGACAGCAAAATGTCTTTTTCTAGCCACATAGACTGTATAACTTCTAAGGCTTATAGTATGCTTGGCTTTGTAAGGAGAAATTCCAAGGATTTTAAAGATCCTTATACGCTTAAGACGTTGTTTATTTCGTTGGTCCGTAGTAAATTGGAATATTGCTCTATTATTTGGTGTCCGAATCAAATAGGTACATCAAATCGAATTGAACGTGTTCAAAATATTTTTGTTAAGTCGGTCTTGAAATTAATTTGGCCTTATGATTTACCATCCTATGATGTTAGGAGGAAAATGCTAGGCTTACAATCTTTGGAAGATCGTAGGTTATATTCCGCAATAATGTTTGTTTATAATGTTATAACTGGTGAAATAAATTGTTCCGAAATTAGTGATCATTTTATATTATATCGCCCTCCAAGAGATTTAAGGGTAAACCGGATTTTCGAAGAATCTGTTCATAGAACAAACTACGCCGAAAATGAGCCGATTGCAAGATGTTTACACTTATGTAATAGTTTTGCTCCAATTTTAAACTTTAATGTAAATAAAGATAAGTTTAAGTTGTTTTTATTTAAACATTATAATTAGTTTTTAAGTTTTCTTCTAGTTTAGTAATCTGTAAGAATTAAATTCTGTAGATGAAATGAAATAAATAAATAATGAATCCCATTGCAATTGACCCGAACATTTTTATTTGTGAATTTGTTTTGTTTTTTTATTACACAAATTTAAGTTTTAGAACACTTTAATTATTTTAAAATGAATACAATATTTTTCCAAACAAATAACAGCTGTTTTTGTTTATATTTCATTTACACTGTTGGGTTGCCATCTACCAACAAAAAATGTGTTATTTGTATATGAAAAAGCTAACAAAAACCGAAAAACAATATCATGGCAATCTCTACTGTTTGACATAACATAAGGCTTTACGTACTCAAACGTAAGTCAGACGAACGAATAATAAAAACTCATTTCCTTACGTATTCGTTCGTTCGTCTGAAATTAATTTTAAAAAATTAAAAATTCAGGAATTTTAATATTTAATTATTTTTGAATTTTTTTAATTATTTGAGCTAAGGTTTGTTTTTTTATATAACAGTTTTTTATTTTCGATATTTCGCTACTCCTTTGTGTAGCATCTTCAGGAAAATTAATAAATTAATAAATTTTCAAAAAATTTTAAAGTTTGAAAAAATTTTTGAAAGTTTGAAAACATATTTAAAATACTTGACAAATATTTCTAAAACAAAAAATATAAATAATTAACACTTAAAAAATCTATTGATGTAATATTTGTTATAAATTAATATAGTATGTGTTATTTCTTTTGTAATAAATATTTATAATTCTGAGCTAAATTTTCAACATCTATCTTAAAATTAATTCTATTTGTTAGTGGTGTATTAATTATCTGTAACATTTCTAATAAATAACGACGTTTGTAATTTTGTTCTGTATTTAAAATTGAAACATTTTCAAAGTCTGGATAGTGATTATATCTTGAACAATGAGAAGATAATGCTGTTTTTTGTGAATTAATATTCCTATATTTCTGATCTGATCTATGTCCAGCTAATCTAGTTCTCAATTTATTTTTCGTTGTACCTATATATACTTTATCACAATTTTCTGCATTATTTCCACTACATGGTATTTTATACACTATATTTGCCATGTCTAATTTCTGTATTCTATCCTTTGTCCTATTATATAATTTATTAACTGTATTGAATGATTTAAACGCTATTCTATATCTATTAGAATCGATGATATTCGATCTTTCTAAACATTCTGATAATCCCGGTACATAAATCATAGACTTGTAAATTCTCTGTTCATTCAAGTTATTTGTGCTGTTATTCCTTCTAAATTTATACTGATTTATTAATGAACAGATTAATTTTATTGGAAAATCATTATCCATTAATAAATTCTTAATAATTACCTCATTCTTCATGTGAAATTCTCTGTCACTAATAGTTAAAACCCTTTCTATTAAATTCTTTGCAGTATTAATGATTATTCTCCTATTATGTTTTGAATAAAAATTAATAATTCTACCTGATGCGGTTGGTTTTTGATACCAATCCATTATCAAATTGTTACCTCTTCTAACTACCAAAGTATCTAAATAAGAAAGTCTTGAGTCGCGTTCCTTTTCCATGGTAAATTTAATATCCGTATTAAATTCATTTAATGCAATCAACATATTATCTATTGCATTCTCAGAAATAACACAAAATATGTCGTCAACATATTTTGTTATTATATTTGGTTTGATATCAAGTTTCTCAATACATGTGTCCAGTAATTTATCCATAACTATATCAGCAACAATTGGAGAAGCAGGGGATCCCATTAGGAGTCCTTTTTGTTGGAAATAAATCTTCTCATCGTATTGAAAGTATCTATTATCCTCTATACAAAATTTTAAAATACGTAAAAATAGGTCTTTATCAATAGTCGTATATTCTTTGATAATATTCCATTCTCCTTCTATAATATTAATTGCTAAACTAACAGGGATACTCGGGAATAATGAAACCACATCAAATGAAACTAATTTTTCATCATCCTGAATTCGTTTGTCCAATAATCTATTCTTAAATTCAATAGAGTTCTTCACATTATACTTAGAATGTTCTGTAATCTTATTTAAAATGTTAATAATGTATTTACATAGTTCATATGATGGAGAATTAATGAAAGAACAAATTGGTCTCAATGGAAAATTATCCTTATGAATTTTAGGTAGTCCGTATAATCTAGGTGCCGTAGCAATATTAGTCTTAAGTTTATTTTTCTCTATATTAGTAATAATTTTCTTTTTAAAAAGTTCTTCAACTAAATTATTATTAACCTTTTGTAATTTACTTGTTGGATCTCTATTTTGTAAACTATATTTTGTAGTATCTTCAACTATATTGTTCATTCTCATATCATAATCTTCTCTCTTGATAGCTACAGTTGTATTTCCCTTATCAGATTTTAATATTAGTATTTCCCTATTTCTTTTCAAGAAAATTTCTGCTTCCTTTACTTTATCTAATGTGTATATATCCCTATTCGTTAATCTTATCCTATTCAAATGGTTATTTATTACATTTGTTAATTTATTTCTAGCTATTTCTTGTTCATCCTTATCCGGTATTGTCTGTATACAATCCTCTGCATTAGTTATAATATTTAACTTAGGAAAATCTTCTCTTCTAACTGGCAATGCATGTTTCTGTCCTAATGAAAGTATCCACTGTACGTCTGTCGGTATATCTAAGTCAGTCTTATTAATAAACCATTTTCTATTAAATTTAATTCCTAATTCTTTCTTTTGTATTTCCCTTAAACGATCAAATTTTCTTTTATGAATATTTTTTACCTTTTCATTAAATGATGCTGAAATTATACCTTGATATCTTAAAAATTCTTCCATATCTGTTTCATTTAAATATCTCTCTAAATCATTTTTTTTTTATAAATTTAATCTCACTTTGAAAATGTTTCAATAATTGGTGTTTTTCTTGCAATGTTAATTTTAAAATTTTGTTGTGTAAATCTTGAATATAATTATTGATATTCTTTTGAATTGATGAAAGTCCATTAATCTTGAAAACATTTAAGATATTCTTTGTAGAATTTGAAATAAAGTTTGGAATAATTCCTGTATTTCTGCAACGTATCAAGAATGTAATTGTAGATTTTATTTTGATAATTTTATCCGTTATTGTCTTGAATTTGTTGATCAATATCCTAACTTGTTGATTCTTTTTGAAATTATTATAAATCATCTTTTCTTTTGATCTCTTTTGCTCTAGGATTTTGTAATTATGTTCGTTTATTTAACCTTATTTCTTATTTTTGAATTTTTTAATTATTTGAGCTAAGGTTTGTTTTTTTATATAACAGTTTTTTATTTTCGATATTTCGCTACTCCTTTGTGTAGCATCTTCAGGAAAATTAATAAATTAATAAATTTTCAAAAAATTTTAAAGTTTGAAAAAATTTTGGAAAGTTTGAAAACATATTTAAAATACTTGACAAATATTTCTAAAACAAAAAATATAAATAATTAACACTTAAAAAATCTATTGATGTAATATTTGTTATAAATTAATATAGTATGTGTTATTTCTTTTGTAATAAATATTTATAATTCTGAGCTAAATTTTCAACATCTATCTTAAAATTAATTCTATTTGTTAGTGGTGTATTAATTATCTGTAACATTTCTAATAAATAACGACGTTTGTAATTTTGTTCTGTATTTAAAAAAATCTAAAAACTTTTTTAGTAGACTACAACCACTTTTATTTATTTTTTTTTGAGTTTTAAGTATAATTATTTTGCAGACAACACTTCACATATTAAATGAACACCACCAAAAGTGGGATTACTTAATGAAAATATG
Organism: Delia radicum; assembly: GCA_021234595.1. Lineage (NCBI taxonomy): Eukaryota > Metazoa > Arthropoda > Insecta > Diptera > Anthomyiidae > Delia > Delia radicum. The sequence goes on along the minus strand of CM037852.1, from coordinate 228,783,193 downwards.
GCAACTCTAAAGAGCGTTTTAGAGAAATCGTAATAAAATTAAATAACATATTAATTTAGTGCGTGCTTTCTCTACACACAAAAAGTAATTAGGATCATTTCAAGTGATAAAGTATTGTCGCAAAAAAAAAGAAACTAGTACTAGTTTACCAAGTTTTTTCTGGTTTGAATAATTTATGTCAAAAAACTTTATCAGTTGAAATGCTACTTATTACTTCGCAAAGATTGTGTTGTGTGTATTTGTTTTGTTTTCAATTCTCCATATAAAAAAAAATAAACGCTGCCGCAGCCTGGCGGCTCTATTGTATCTCTACTCTAATGCAGTAAAATACAAAATAATTCAATATTTCTGCACACTAAGTGTGACCAGTTTTTTTTTTTTTTTTTTTTTTTTTGTGCAACATTTACTACACATTTCGAAAGGCACGATAGTGATAATATTCTCTTTGCATCTACTTAAAGTTGAAATTTCTCTTTTTCACGATTTCGTTCATAAAATATCTTATACGAAAAGAATATCCAAGACTTTAATACGTACCTTTAGTGAACATCACAGGCTATTTACAATATGAAAAAACCTTGCGCACTTTCTGTTTTAGTTTAAGAAAAAAATTACTTAAACTACAAAAATGTTATATATTTTTATGCCTTAAAAATATGGAGTCTTTGACAAATCTTAGTTAATTAAATTAAAATAAAAACACTCAAACATATTTAGCACGTGTTTTCTAATCAATACCAACCAAGTTCCAATTAATTCAAGGGCGTTTCTTAAAAAAAAAATTACGATTTTAAATGAGGCATGTTCAAAATTGTTTTTTTTTTACATACAAAATTTATTTAAAAAAAATGTCAAAAGTTTGTAACATCAAATTGAATTTTCGGAACATTTTGATATGAAAGTTACAGTTCTTTCGCTGAAATTAATTAAGTGGCATATAAATTAACATTATGTTCTACAATTTTGCAAATTCATTTAAGGGCTTTGATGGTCCTGAACCATTCTGTGGAATACCTGCGGGGTATGTTAGGGAAAGGCTCAGGGCATGGAGAGAGTCTGAATTCTCTAGTTACTGGGAAAACTCTCCTGGTCAGCGCCAGGCTAAAAGATTGATCTCTTTTTCCAGTAGGGGGTCGAGGCGACTCTTGTCGCTTGAAAGGGGGGGTTTGAGGACCCTGGCGTCGTACTTAACTGGACACTGTAATCTCGGACACGGATTTGTGTAGGTTTTGCGAGATGGTGTCTGAGACCTCGGAGCATGTTCTCTGCGAATGTCCCAGGCTTTGTGATAGGAGACTTAGGTTTCTAGGTGATCGCTTCATTTCGCCTTCCGACATCACGAACATTTTGCCTAATAGGATAATTGGCTTTATAGGTAGCTTGAATCTGTAGGTAATCTTAGGCAGCACAAAAGACCTACATTGGTCGCGGTGCATAGTGCCTTCTGATCTAATCTAAGGGCTTTTGTAATATTCACAAAACAGAGAAATAAGAGAAGTTTTCACTTTAATTGCAAGGATATCCTACATCCTTCACCCAATTGAAATAAATTTAAAAAAGGTTTAATGCTCAAATTCTATACTTTAAGGCCATATTAGAAGTTATTTGTAGTTCATCCGTGTATATGAATTAATCAGAAGTTTTAAATAAAAAACTAGATTTTTGTTAAAAAGCTAAATTTTTCCAATATTTCGAAAATTTGAGCTAATATTAAAATTTGGTATTCACATTTGTGTTCTACGTTCTAAAATCTATCACAATACATAAGTCCATTCTCCGATGCACTTTTCAGGATTAACAGTGTAATTACAAACAATTGATAAGTCGCAACTCCTATGAATTTTTAGTATTTAAGAGCGTTATTGAAGGCAAATAAATTGTAAAGCATTTCCTTTGAAATTGCATATGTCTACAATATTTAAATGAGCAATAATACCCAGTAATATCTTATATTTACAGATACAATTTTCACATTATTAACTGCCAACCAAATGTGACCTACATCAAATATATTTTAAGATTATTTTAAGTCAACAAAAATAAAAAAAAGAAAATAAAGAAAAGAAAAGAAAAGAAAAGAAATTTCCCGAGAAAGTAAAATAAGTTTATTTCAACAAAAAGTTGACTTATGTTTAAAAATAACAATACAGTTTATGACATCAGCAACACAACAGCAATAAAAACCCATGTTGTTTTGTGACGATAATAATGATGACGAACAATAACAAGCTCTCCCTGACATTAGCTCGATGTAAAATTATATAAAAAACTATACACTTGCAGTTACTTAAGTAAATAAAAAAAATATATAAGAAATTCTTAAAGAAAGCTAAGAAAAATTATAAAATTTCAGTGCAAAAAGGAGATGGTAAAGATCTGAAAAGAGTAGAAAAAGGAAATCACAGAAATAATATAAATGAGTGCGTATACGTTATATTAATTTTATATAAAAAATAAAGTATACGTCTCAGTGTACTTTTTTGTATACATTAGAGTTGTACAAAAAATGATAAAAGTTGGATTTTACATGTAAATTAACAAGACTACCTTCATGTGTTTTTTTAAAATAAAAAGAACGTTATTCTTTTTATGTGATTCGACATAGAATAATCATTTTTATTTAGCAAACTTAAAATTAACTTAAATCTGCTAACGGGGCATTAATATCATACACTCAAAAAAAAAGTTTGTAAAGTCCGCAAAAAATTTTGCTGAGTCAGCAAAATTTTAGTCAGGAGGGTGCTTGCAAAAAAATTGCTAATGTCAGCAAAATCTTTTGCTGAAAATCAGCGAGCTGGTTTTTAGCAACAAAATTAGTAGATTCAGCAAAAGTTTTGCTAACACTTAGTAGATTAGAAATTAAAAAGCCTTGCTAAAAATTAATAATTTTTTTGCTGAATTTTAGTAGACTGAAAAAAACGCAAAAAAATTGTAAAAAAAATTGTAATTTAGTTAATATATTTGCTGAAAATCATAAAACATATTTTTGTGATTCTTTTAAAAATAATTTATAATAATTACGAAATATAAAAGTTTTCATTTTCCCACATTGACGACATGAATTAATTTAATATCTGAAAATATATAGAAATAAATATATATAACATAACAAAAATTTGCTTTCAATTACTTACATCAATGGTTGTCTAAATGATGCTATCTTTTAAAGGACGCAACTGCCGAAGATAATTATAGAAACGAAACGAAAAAATAAACAGAAGCAAACGAAACGAAAAAAACAACACTTTTTTGAAATACGAAAAAGGAACCATAAAAATCTACCTAAGATGTGTGTTTTTGTCTTTAGCTTTACTCTGGCTACATGTCTGTATATGTTTGTTTGCAATTTGACCACACTAGATTATAAATCTATAAACATTTAGTTTAGAAATACCTATTAAATTTAAATATTTTATTTTGTCTTTTATTTAATTAATAGACAATTATTTTCACAAGCCGGTGACAACGCAACATTTAAGTTGTTTTAATCTTCAATTTTGTTTTATGTATGAAAAACAGATACAAAAACTTCTATGGTTGATTTTTTTATATGTCTTATTAGAGTTGTACTTTTTAGTATCATTTTCATCTTCTCTACTACATCTTGACATGACGCGACATCTACTTCATTCTGCGTATATCTTTCAATCTGGTTGTCGTCCACACTATTAATGTGCTTATCAGCACAATGTTTTTTAGCTAAATTAATTAGTAAAACATTAGTATATTAGTAAAGTATTAGTATAAAACAGTTAAGTTTTGAATAAGTATAACAAAAATTTTAGCTGAAAACATGATTTTAGCAAAAAATTTTGCTAAAAAATAGTATACCTGATTTACAAGATATTTTACTAACTTTTCTACTAAGTTATTTTTTTGAGTGTAGTTAAAATTTACCTTATATTAGAAAATCGATTTCCATAGCTTTAACAATTTCTCAAAAAAAATATGCTGACGCTATGTTTGCATTCTTATTAAAATTTAAGTGATATTAGCCAATCATAAAGCAACAAGTAAGACTTTCAAAAGGCAAGTGCATTTGTAACATGATATGTAACATTGTGAATACCACTATTCACAATGTTTGCCCAATTATTAAAAGTATTCACACAGCGTTGCTAACTTGTATAAAAAATAAAATATAAAAAATGTAAAAAAATCGAAATGAAAAAAATAAGAAGTGGCATAAAACTTTAAAGAATTAGTTAATTGTCTCTGGAAGAAATTCACACAAATTTAGGGTTGACGTTAAATTGCATTATTTCTTAATATACACCCAAAGGAAAAGCTTCATCATATATATGAAAAACTTCATAAATACAATAAAAAAAGTCGTTGATATTCGTCCAATGTAACACTTCATAAATACACTTATTGAACTTCTGCTGTACATATTTGTAGGTGTTTCAGTTGTAGTGCTAGTCCTTTGTTGAAGAAATTTCAGTTTTGACTACATTTGTAGTTCATTTGAAAAAACAAACTACATCAAATTACTGTACCATGAATTTACATTTATTTTGTTAGTGTTTTTTGTTGTTATTTAAAAAAAAATGTAACACATAAAGGTAAATCAATTTTTACTACATTTGTGGTTAATTTCTACTACATTTGCGGTTCATTTGATCATCAGTCAAAAACAAGTGACAATGTTAGTTGAATTTAATTAAATATAAGTCGTCCTATTTTCAAGTGAAATTTCATTTGTATTTAACTGCATTTGCAGTTCTATTTACCTACATAATATTCTAAATATTTGATGAAGCGGTTTCATTAAAGTTCAGTTTCATTAAAGTTTCATTGCTTATCATGAAATGTTTCATAAATGTTAAAAGTCAGGTTATTAATATGATAAAGCAAATCCATTAATTGTTATAAAATTAAAAATTTGCTTTGTTAGCCAATGATTAAAATTTATTTTCAATTAATAAATTTGAAAACAAAAACTCTATAGATTATTTGTTAGGACAATATCCCAAATAAAAAAATATAGAGTATGGCCTCAAACTTGAATAATTTTCATTTTCATTGCACAATTAAAGGTCGAAAAAACATAATGTTTATTTTTAATAAAAATTATATCAAACTTGAAAATATTTTTGTTGACAAAAAGTAGAAACCTTTTTTTATGATTTTTTTATTTAATACATAAAAGTTATATAAATGCGCCTCATAGTGATAATAATTTATTAAAATGCAAGACACAATAGTTAGAAATTCAGAAAATGCATTAGTATAGAAAACAAATGCATAGTCGCAAATTACCTCGCCTTCCCCTACACATTGTAAAGTCTCATGATTTCATGTTGTATTTTTTATTTTTTTTTTTTTTTTATCAAATGCCAATAACAATCAACTCTTATTTATGTTGTTCAATTCGTATATAATTCTCTTATTTACCAATTTTCTTGTTAAGAAAAATGTAACATTTTTATTTATTTCTATTTTTTTCCAGCTTTCTGTTTGTATTCTATTAATGTCATCTATTGGTGTTACGTGTGAAATCTCTAAATAATGTCTAAATATTGCAATACAAAAAAAAAAAAAAAAAATTGACAATCATTCGTAGAAAACACAATATATTGAATGAAAAGAAAAAAAAAAAAATCAAACACGTTGCATGTTATAAAAAAAGAAATTGTCATAGAAGATAAAAAGTGAATCGTAGACAAATCAGTTTGACATACGAGTGTTAAATATTTAATACAATAAAAACACTATATCAACTTCTTAATAGAATGGTTTCTATAAATTTGTTATTTGAATTTTAAATTAAATTTCAAAATTCAACAATGAGTATTTTGTCATTACCAGACACCAGATTTTAATATTTACTTTTAAAACATTTTATTTTGTGTGTTCCTCGATAAAAAGCAAACACTTGTGTACAAATAAATTTATTTTTTTGGAAGGATATTTTGTTTTTATAAATACTGATACTTTCAACCAAGTACGAAATTATTTTCATCTTTTAGAAAAAAGGTGAATCAAATAAAACACAAAATTAGAACAATAATACATTTTGGGAAAATTCTTTAAATCATATCCCTCCATATGGATGAGACAATTTTTTTATGAATGGCCCTAATTGCAATTTTTCAAATTTCACTTATAAATTGCAAAACAATGGTGGAATGCTAAAAGACCCTTTCCAGTATAAAAGATAGATTACAACATTTGATTCAAAATTTACATTCTACAAACGGATAAATTGGTATATATTTTTTTTGTATTTTGTTTTCAAATTGTTTTGCTATTTTTTTAATTGAAAAATGCATGTATTTTACAGCGGCCCAATCCCATGTTTAGGGGGTTTAAAAGTTTCTTTCAAAATTTACCCATTTTTTATGAAAATATGTTTAAAGTTCAGGTAATTTTGACCTTTTTAAAAACAGCGTTAAAAAATTTTGTTAAATTGACAAATTGATTTTAAATATTAATGAAAAAATTATTCACTATTTTATTCTCGTTTTTCATATATCCGATTTTTTTTAAATCGGGTTAGTTTCTTTAACACAAAGTAAAAAAAAAAATTTTTAATAGTACAAATATTTTAGTAAAAATCAGCAAAAGAGTACTTTTTATTCCAGTTATTAATAAAATGTTCAATCTTTCTATCCTTTTAAAAATCTCTTCTAATTTCCAGTATATAACTATTCCAGCCTATTTCTAAACACAAAAGTTCTCGTTAGTCATAAATTTTTCTCTATTTTTTTGTAAACTTTAAAATTTTAACGCTTTTTCTAAAGATTTTATATTTGCTACGGGAAATATTTCAAATATACGTGACTTTTTGAATGGACACATTTTTTTTTTTGTAAAAAAAAAAATTGTTTTTCCACATAATCTCCTTTTAGGTGAATACTCTTATTCCAACATTTTTTTCCAATTTTTGTATCCCTTCCAAAAAATAGGATTTTTCGAGGTCCATAAAATAGACATTTCTTGGCCATATGGGGTCGTTTTTTTTACTCCTCGTTAAATCGGTCCCATAAGTTGGCATAATATTCGCCGTTTATTATTTTTCTCTTTTGAAGGTAATCGATGTGGATTATACCGCGTACATCCCAAAAAACTGTTGCCATCACCTTATTGGCCACGATTACGTTCATGGTCAATTGAGGGCAAACGCGGCACCCATTTTGCAGACAGCTTTCTTTTACCCAACTGATCATTTAAAATCGAAACCACACTGCTATATGAAATGCCTATGGCATCAACAATCTCACGCACGACTCACGATTTTTCGACATTTTCGGGTGTATTGACCTCAATTGGCAGTCCAGAACGTTCAGCGTCATTTGTACTTGTGCGACCATAACGAAAGCCAGTAAACCACTTTTTTGCCATTGAAATCGATGATGCAGAGTCCCCATAGTATTTATCAAGCTTTTCCTTTGTTTGGTTGACGGTTTTTTGCCGTTTAATGAGCACTCGAAATTCACTTTTTTCCATTTTTAAAAAAAATCCACGAGGTTGTATGTTTTGAACAGCTTTTAAACGCAAAGTAAATGACGGAACGAGCTCAAAATTTGACAGTATTATATTAACAGGTGGTACTTGATGGGAGCAGTGTTGCATTTCATATAACTACGAGGGAAGTTCGCAAAGTCACGGACTTATTGATCCGCCCTTTATATATTTATATATTTTATATATTTAGGGAAATGTTTTTAATTTGTGTTTTAAGCTAAATTATATACTTAAAATTTACATTGATTTATATTTTTATCGTTCTCAGATGCTTTTCAAGCATTCATGTGTTGTTGCCCTTCCTTATAAAGTTTTTCATCAATAATTACAGTTTTCTATAATATTTTTTTTTTTAAATTTCTAAAAAAAGTAGCGTACTTCTAAGGTCACTAGTTTTCATAATAAGTAAAATAATATTAAATCATTTTCCATTTCGTTGCAACTTTCCAACATCCTCAAAAAATTTATTTCTTTGTGCTGAGCACGAGGCGCTGAAGTGAATTTTAAATTATCGTGATATCTGCAAAAAAAAAAAAAAAACACCAAAAACAATTTTAACTGATTCGTGCTTAGCACACCCAAATTGAAATATAAAGATTGCATTGTAAGTTAAATTTTAACTTTTGAAATGACACACCAAAACTCTGGGACGCGTAAATTTTTTTTTGGGGCGTAGAATCCAGTATATAAATCTGTTTTAAAACATTAACAGGTGATCAGGTGTTCAGCAACTTTGCGGATAAAATTTATGTTGATTCGGTTGAATGCAATCTGTCAGATCATAATATAGTCTGTTGCAAGTTTGAAAGTAATGTAATGAATGCTAAATATACAGAGATAACGAGGACTTATTGTGATTATACGAAAGCAAGAGAAATCCTGCAAAATAATTTACCAACTAACTATTCTTTAATTGATGCCTCAGAATTAACGAATATTTTGGTTTCTTGCATGAAAAATGCTTTAAATGATTCAACGACAGTAAGTAAATGTAAAAAACAGTTAAGGTTTGAACTTACTCCATGGATTAACAAGAATTTTCAAGAATTAATTCAATTAAAAGAGAAAATATTAAGAAAAAGAAGGAAGTCTAAAAACAAACAGGGCTTAGAAGATTTTTTAAAGCGAATAAGTAGAGTTATAAAAATTGCTACTAAAAAATGTAGAGATAGTTATTATTCTGAGAGTTTATCTAATATTGAAAATGACCCAAAAAAATCTTGAAAATTCATAAATACAACTCTCGGCCGAAAGAAAAATAATCAGATTCACCTTTATGATGCTCAGGGGCAAAAAATAACAAGTGATCAAGCTAAAGTTGATTGTTTTAATAACTTTTTTCTAACAACCGTGAAGAACCTCAAAAGAGGAATTGAAATCTATCCTGGTGACAATTGTAACTTGTTGAGGACGCTTTCCCACTCTCCGAATCGCTTTACCATTAATAACATTAATTGTAGTGCAGTGATTGAGGTAATATTGGGTATGAATGCTAATAAAAGTCCGGGCTACGACAATATTTCACCGAAATTTGTCAAGGAATGTCGAGAGGAAATTGCTCCAATTTTATGCGATATTTTTAATAAAATGATTAATAACTCAGTTTATCCTGATACCTTAAAAGTTCACAAATTAGTGCAGTCGAATATGGTGTGCCGCAGGGAAGTGGACTGGGCCCTCTATTATTCTCAATTTATTTAAATGATATTAAAAACCTGAACTTAAGTGGGCAGCTGTGTATGTTTGCTGATGATGTGTGTGTATTGTATCCATATAAGCATGATTTGGTACTTAAAACCCAAATTGAAAGGGATGCATCATTTATTTTTGAATTTGCGAGATTAAATCGATTACTGTTGAATCCTGGTAAAACTAATTGAGTAGTAATAATAACTTTAATGTATATGTTGATGGAAAAGTTGTGCACGAAACCCATTCAATAAGGTATTTAAGAATTATTCTTCAAAGTAATTTATCGTGGGATCTGCACATCAGTGATGTGAAAAAAAAGATAGCTCAGGCAATCGGAATTTTATATAAATTAAGGAACAAATTGGAAAAAAGATCAAAACTGATGATATATCAATCCTTGATTCAATCTCATTTGAATTACTTGGCTATAACATATGCTTACAATAAAAACAATGTTTCACTTAAATCGCTTCAATGCATGCAAAACAAAGCATTAAAAATTGTATACAATTTACCATTGTTGTATTCAACTATTTCATTATATAAAGAAATATGCAAAACAATATTACCAATTTATGGGTTACATGAATATCAAGTTTAAATGTTTGTTTTTAAATGTATTAATAATATTGGTAACCATACTATACCTTTCATGCAAAATCAAATAAATTTCAATACACGGAACAGAACGAATTTAAGAATTCCTAGATGCAGGTTAGAAACAACCAAACAGAGAATTGATTATATTGGTGGAATTAAATATAACAATTTGCCTACAGCTTTAAAATTAATTGATCGAGTTTCCATTTTTAAAACGTCTTGCAAAGAATTCTTATATAATACAATTGAAACGCTTTTGATATAATTTTTCTCTCTCTCTCTTTTTATTAATTACATTTGTAATATATTATATAAGCTACTTTTAAAAAATTTGTACATTTAAATTTTGAGTTATTTGCCAACTTGCCTCAATAATGCCTTCGTGGCGCTGAGGCCAAATTGAAATTTGTAAAATAAAATTTGTTCAAATAAAATAAGCAGCTACAGTGATGTTGTAGTTGTAAAAATACAAAAAAAAAAAAAAAAACTATACAGTGGTGAATCCGCAGATTTGAATGCAACTTGGATATTTTGTAGAGGACAACAAAATATTAGATTGGTATTTTTTTTAGGTGCGCCATCTCTAGTTTATGGTTTAAGAAGTTTACGGTCTAGTTTACGGTCAACAATTACACAATTTGACGACTTTTGAATATATTTCGTGTATATACTAATATAGACTATTGTCAAATTGGGTATCAACTGAAAGGTATTTCAAAAACTTTCGTATAAAAAAAGTTCGTACATGTCCTAACATTTTTGTTATTCGTACACTGATAATAACCCATGCGTAAAAATTAAAAAAAAATGTCGAAATAACCAAAAAATTTGTAAAATAAACGAAAATTTGTTAATTTTTTTTTTTCGTTGTTTTGACATTTTTTTCGTATTTGTAGCATGGATTATTATGAGTGTATTAGTTAGTATGGGAAGTTGTTGTTGGTTTTAGTTGAAATTAACATATAATATTGCTTATTTAATTATACACAGAAAAAATTATCAACTTAAAATATCTAATTAAAGATTTGATTTGAATTTAATTTGTTTCTAAACTAATATTTAATTGAATCAATTAATATTTTAATTGACTTTTAAATATATGAATACATATTTTATTTTAGACACAATTATCATATTATACACAAGCACACACACAAACAGACTCAGCATTGCAACAACCCACACATGCCAACGTATAGATCACACACTTTTTTTGCGAGTATCATATTTTTTTTTGCAGAAGTTATTTATAACTTTTTTTCCTCCTTTATTTTAATAAAAGGTTTAATTGATAGTTTCATTGCAGGGATAGGTGCAAAATCAATTAAAATATTAATTGATTCAATAAATTTTTTAATTGAAACCTGTTTTTAGTTTTTTCTGTGTATCGAGAGGATTTCTGGTATTTTTTAAACGTAAGTAATCGTTGGGCATTATCACGACTTTTGCCGAAGAGCTTTTATAGCAACCCTTTTTTGTTTTTTCAAGTGCTTTAACACTGGGTACAAAAAATCTGAATTTGTAAAATTTTGGACATGTAGCGTTGAAAACAAATCTGAATTTCATTAAACTTGAGATTGGCACGCTACAAAAAATACGTGTCATTAATTTATTTTTTCCTATATCAGATATCCAAATTTTATGGAGATCGGCTAGAACCCATCGGGAGGCTCTCCTTGTTAGTATATGAACCGATTTGGAAACTAAATTTGAAAAATGCTAAAATTTGTGATTTTAAATTTTATTGAAGATTTTAATGTAGGCGATTTAAGTACTCCTCTAGATAAATATATCTCACTTTAAATTTAAACTCCAAATTTACTTGTTTATTCTGTAGAGATAGAGCTGTTAATAAATCAATCGTTACATGGTACACCACATTCCCCTACAATGTAATGTGCAAGGGCAACTTGATTTTCATAAAATAAAAATCTATGTAAAGTTTTTCAAACAAATTTAAAATTGGTTAAGGCTTTCATTGATAATTTCCAAAATGTTATAATTAACCTACGTTACAATAGAATAATTTATTATTTGAAATTTATTAATATTACATACGACTCTGACATAAAGTTTGTTCGCTTACACAAAAATTTGTATAAATTTGTAAAAGTTTTTACTGGAAGGTGTTCGTTTACACAAATGCTCAATAAAAATAGTAAAAAGAGAAACTAAAGTGACAAGTTGATGCCAAAAAACTTACAAGTTTTAACTGGATACATTTTTGCCAGTAAGAATTTGTAAGCAGAAAAAAAGATATGATTGAAAAAATATGCTTGTATTTTTAGTAAACAAAAACAAATATTAAATTAAACCTAACCACCTGCTTGATTACTAAGAAGACAAGAATGAAGCAAAATTGATTATTAATAGGTTTTTTGTTAAAGTTCTAATATTATAGAGGCTCTAGCTTTTCTAAAACTTCGGGTTCTGATGAGATATTTAGCCAGATCGAAATACTAGTATCAACCTAGCTAATATGTTGGATTTGCTTTATTTTTGTAAATATACGAATGTTGAAAGCTTGCTATAAATTGAAAATAACATAAAAATAATCTCGATGTAAAAAATTATAATTGTTTACTGATTTCAAGTGAAACATGTTACAAGAACTAACTGTGGAAGAAGATAAAAAACATTCTAAATTGTTTCTGATCGACAATTTTAATTAACTTTTATCTTTTCCATAACCACCAGTTTATTTTTTATATATTTGGTATTTAAAATCAGCTGTTTTATATATTTTACCAATTCTTACAAATTTTCCGTTGGTTTACTTTTTTTTTTTAAATTTTTCTTACTCTGTAATTTTTTTACTGAGTAGTTTTTACTGGACTTTACTGGGAAAGTAATCGAACAGAATTTTAGTCGTTAGCCGTAAAAAAACGGGTTAATTATATTAGAAAAACAATTCATATTTCAATTTATACAAATAGTTATATTACTGATTATAAGCATTTATTAAAAATTTGCCGATATTTAAAGCATTAACAATGCAATTCGCTAAAATATCCCAACTATAATACTCTCCATTTAGAATTCGTATAAGATTTACCTCAGATATTTTTGTGTTTTTAAACAATTGCAACCTGAGACTATTAAAAATGGGGCATCTGCAAATAAAATGTTGAGTATCCTCATAGGTCTTCGTATTACAAAGTGAACATAGTTTGGAGTAACGTCTTGAAAATCGTGAGCCATTGAGTTCGATAAGGTCACACCGGGTTTTGAAAAGCCACATCACAGTAGTATGTCTATCGCTACTCATAAAATTATATTGCCCTCTGGTAAAATTTAGATTTTATTAAAATCTATTAGTTTTATTGTTAAAAATTATATTTGGTTTTTATAGATATAAAATTTTTATTTTGAAATGAGTTCCATGTGGAATTTATGCTACTTTTAGTCGTTTTATTTCTATTACAAACAAATTTAGTAAATAAATTTTTGGCGTTAAAATCATTCGCAGATAGTCATATTCATTTTCTATATCAATTGCCTCTCCTTTAAAGAACCATTTTTCTCTATTAGCTATTCTTCCTCCATTTCTAAATATTATTATTTTTGATTTTGTGAGATTGACTTCTAAACTGCAGCGTTCACAGTATACTTCAAGATTTTGCATCATTTTTTGCAATATCACAATATCGTCTGCATAAAAAGGAAGTCTTATATTTAGTTCATTAATCTAAAGGGAGAAAAAAAGCGGTGACAGTAAACAACCCTGTTTTACACCAGATGTTGTAGCAAATGGTTCAGAAAGTTCGGTTCAATTCCAAACTGAAGATTTATTTACCGAAGAAATTTTTTTTAGAAAATAAACCATTTTCGTACACCCAGAAAACAGACTTGGTAGTAGCAACCGTATTTGTAACCAATCGAATGTTTCGGTTGCTGCGACCGAATTTTTCTGTTATGATAATAATCGATTCGATTAAAACAACAGAAATCCTACCACGACAACACAAATTCGATTGCCTGGACAAAAATTCGGTGATTACTACAGAATTCGGTAGCCACAATAGAACCATTCGATTGTCAACAAATACGGTTGCTACTACCGAGTCTATTTTCTTGGTGTAGATACTCTAATACCGAGTTTTAAGGATGTAGATTATCTTTAATCTTAGTTTAACGCAGTTTGTAACTGGAATACTGCTATTGGAATTTGAATAAGAAAAAGTTGTTCCGAAAAATGTTTGTTAATAAAATTGGAAATGGTTGTCACAATTCGTCGTCAGTTTAGCTAAACGAAGTTTAACGGTCATCTCAAAAACTAGGTCTAATAGTGTGTAATTTACATATTAGTGATTGAAGACAAACTTTATCAAATGCAGCCTCAAAATCGTTTAATGTAATTTTAAATTCACAATTGCTGCTAGATTGTAAATGTTATCTAACTTTTCTAAAACCTGTTATAATTTGTTTTTGTTCTATATAATTATAGAGCCGTTCATTTAGAATTCCCATCATGATTTTTGCAACACAATTCATAAAGGATATCCCTGTGTAATTATTTGCCAAATTTGGATTACGCTTTTTTAAATTTGGGTACACACAGAGAAATATAGTGCCAACCGAATTGAAAAGTGCATATTAATGGTAACAACTTATAATTTCAGTTAGTTCAACGATATTTACATTATATTTCTGAAAATGTTGGGTGTGGCAACTAAAATTCTGTTGAGTTAACCGAACTTTGTTGTGAAATCTAATTTAAAATTGTGCCAACTGTCTGAAATTCGTAATAACCGAACGTGAGTCGTAGTAACCGAATTTCAGTTGGCAAATAGCTAAATTTTTTTCTGTGTGTATATTGCAATTATACATAAACAAAACTGTCATTTTAAAAGAGGATACCAATAATAAATATATTCTCGTAAAAATAGCCTGCGGTTAAAATTGTATGATGTGATTTTTAAAAGAATTTATGTTTTATGTTCATATGTTTTTTGTTATATATATAATCTATACTTATTAATATAATAGCGTTAATACTAAAGATCCCCTGAGGAAATCGACATAAAATCAACGAAACGTCGGGAAAAATTGTAATTGATGAATTTTTAAGTACATGATTATACTTATTAGCTAAAAATAAAAAACTTTTAAATTATCATAAACTTGGCGAAACAACCCAGCAAAACCACGAATTACCAAATAATGTGTAAAGTAATGTATCTCCATAGAACTCCATGCATTACAATACACCTGACTTCAAGTAATGGGTGGACTCATTACCTAGTAGGGGGTAAAGTTACTAGTTACCCAGAAAAATACTCAAAAGCGCTTCCGGAAGGCATTATTTAATTAAGAATCGCTCTCAAAGCAAATCCATAAGGCATGATTTTTGTTCACGATGTCCCACTTGGTATGTCTCTTTTAAGCAGGTGAAATGCTCTTCTTTCATGTTCTCTTAGAAGCAATAAATTCATGACTTCTTAGGCAATAAGAAGCGCCTTTTGGTATGTTGACAACATTATTGCTTTATAGTATGCAAGGGGGTGAAGCGCTATTTTGGAAGCATACACATGTACACTTTGAATACTATGTAGGTAAAGACCACTGCAAATGTAGTTAAAAACAAATGAAATTTTACTTAAAGAAAGGACGACTTACATTTCAGTAAATTCATTGTCATTTGTTTTTTATTGTTCAAAAAATGACTAACAAATAACCACATGTTAGTAAAAAAATAAACAAACATTTATTTTTTCAAATAACAAAAAACTAATGTAAAAAATGAATGTAAAATCATAAAACAGTCATTTGATGTGGTTTGTTTTTTAAATGAATTACAAGTTTAGTAAAAAATTTAATTTGTTCTACAAATGACTAACATTTACATTAAAAATATAGAAACTGTATTTCAACATAAACAACTACATATTTTTAAAGCAAAAGTTCCCTGAGTGTAGTTACTGCTTTCCAAATCCAGGTTATTTTTTGCTGAGTACTTTTATTGTTACCGGGTGTAGATACTGCTTTCCAAATCCACGTTATTTTTTGCTGAGTACTTTATTGTTACCGGGTTCGGAAAACTAATATGTGTTATAATAAAAAAATTATTACAAATAATTGAAATAAATAACGTGTTCTCACTGAGATTCGAAAATGGGGTCTCTGGTTGTTGGGCGAGAACTCTACCAACTGAGCAATCGTCACATATAGTAATGGATTGCTTAAAATGTAAATGAATTGTTGTGCTTCGAGTTTTTGTTTGTGATGTTAAAAATCTGTTACTTACACTCATACTTACAAAAAATCACAAAGTAATGTGTCTAACTACATATTTTAAAAATAATATTTCAAACATTACTTTACGCTTATATTTAACGCATTATGTAATTGAAGATCGGTAATTCCTTATTTTATGTTTTGAAATAATGTAAAAGGTAATGATGTATCATAACAAGGTAACCCATGAGTGTCCAATTATTGGTAACTCATTACTTAATGTTTCAAAATAATGTTGAAGGTAAGGAGTATACATTACAAAGTAATATATTACGTAACCAACTAGTGGTAACTCATTACTCTATGTTTCGAAATAATGCTGAATGTAAGGAGCACTCATTACAAAGTAATACAGAATGTAACCCATTATAGGTAACTCTTTACTTTGTTTTGGAAAATAATAACACTCTTATGGAGCATACATTACATGGTAATGTACTACCAAAGTTTTGCTGGGAACCTACAACAACTATACATTTTTAAGTTAAACACCAATTTTCATCTAACCATTTATTTTATAGCCTTCTTCCTGTTTTGTGTTAATAATAAATTATAAATGTAGCAGACATGATACATTTTGCTGCAATTATATCTAAAGAGGCAGTAATAAAAGATAATAAATTTAGAATTACGTTAGTAATAAATTTATAAGATGGCTGAAATTTAATTCACTTCAACAAATTATATATTTTTTGGTTAGTTACAATCAAATGAAACTGGTAAGAATGTATTTGTATGAAGGTGATCATTATTTTAACACAAAAATCCTGATTAAATGACATTTTATAAAATGATAAAAAGACAATATGTGTGTGTAAGTATTATATTTGATATATGATACACAAAAAAAAAGAACAACTACTACGATATATAATAAGTAACATTTAGTATTGTTAGTACAATAAAAAGTCATCCAAAAATATTTTTACAAACTTAAATTGTATTCTTATCGATGATATTCTTTTCTTTAGCAAAAACCGTAGTTTACAAGGATTTTACAAATTTCAGCAATGTTTTAGGGATAACATTTATTTAACTGTGATGCTGTATTACAAAGATAAGAAAGACTTAAGTGGGCTGAGTAATAAGTTATTATAAAGAATATACAAAAAAAAAACGGGATTATAAAGATTAATGACTGCTGGCTTAAATTATGCAACAGGGGTCACTTAATTTGAAAACTAAAGAGAAAACTCAAAATGAAAAATGTGAATAGATTATGGTGATGAAAGATTTTACATATAGTTTGAGCCCAAAGTTAAAGGTTAAGAGTAGCTGAATTTGAATACGAAATTGAATTTGAATTAATATAAAGATTTTTAACAGACTAGTAAGAAAGTTAAATTATGAGATACTAAAATACGATTTAGCAAGTGAATTTTTAATTTATCCCCGCATATATGTAAAGGGTGGTTTTAATACAGGTATAGAACTTTAAGTTGGCAACACTTTTGTAACAGCTTCCAAATTGTGCAAAATTTATTTTGAAAATCATGGTTCTATTCGAAATTCCGATCACGATTTTCATAAACGAATTTTGTTTAGTGAAGAAGCTCACTTTTGGTTAAATGGATACGTCAATAAACAAAACAGACGACTTTAAGCACGGACCGTAATCATTATGAGTTTTATAATAAAAATTACACAATAATGATTATGTTATGAGTTTTAGGGATTTTGTTCAATGGTAATGATTATTTTTGAGTAATATTAATAAAAATCAGCCATAATCATTATTTTTGAGCAAAAAAATACAACTCAAAAATAACACTGTGTGTAATTTTTTAAGTCATGGCAAAATAACCATATACGGACACCACTACGTGATAAAAGACTAAAAAAAAAAAGACCCGTGTCTCCCAATTTTTCCCAAAGTCATATCCTCTTTTGTTTATGGGCCGCCAAAGATTTGGGGCCTCGGTATCTTTTTCGCAAAAAAGTGATCATTTTCTCAGGCTCATATCTTGCAAACCGTTCAGAATTTCGATTTACTCTCTATGGCAAAGTTGTAGCTCTTGTCATAAAGAACAAAAATTGCGATCATATAAAATCAAAAAAACTTCACCTTCCAGATCAAAATCGCAAAAAACTTAAAAAAATTCGATTTTTTTTACCTTTTTCCCGTGTTTAGGTCCATAGGTAGCAAACCGTTCAAAATTCAAGGAAACAATCAACTACAAAAATTTACCTAAGATCTCAATAAACAAATTTCTAGAACATATAAACTGGAAATTTGTTTATTGAGATCTTAGGTAAATTTTTGTAGTTGATTGTTTCCTTGAATTTTGAACGGTTTGCTACCTATGGACCTGAACACGGGAAAAAAGGTAAAAAAATCGATTTTTTTAAGTTTTTTGCGATTTTGATCTGGAAGGTGAAGTTTTTTTGATTTTATATGTTGGCAATTTTTGTTCTTTATGACAAGAGCTACAACTTTGCCATAGAGAGAAAATCGAAATTCTGAACGGTTTGCAAGATATGAGCCTGAGAAAATGATCACTTTTTGCGAAAATGATACCGAGGCCCCAAATCTTTGGCGGCCCATAAACAAAAGAGGATATGACTTTGGGAAAAATTGGGAGACACGGGTCTTTTTTTTTAGTCTTTTATCACGTAGTGGTGTCCGTATATGGTTATTTTTTTTCGTGTTGCGCTGTGTAATCATTATTTATGATTTTTATTTTTTTCGCTCAAAATAAAACTCATATACAATGGTTATATTATTAAGAAAAAACAACAACATTACAGCATCCTTTAATTATTATAGTAGGATAAAAATTGTAAGTTTAAAGTACGTGTATATTTGCAAAATGGATATATATCCTGTTCAGTTTTTATTGCACGTTCTGTACAAATATTACTGATGGTGCGTGATATTGCCAATTGCTATGCCAATTATGATATTTTCAAAAAAATTCAAAAAGTTATATGCCTAATGCATATGTATGTATATGCGTATGTACCATACATACGTACGTAAGTTCAAAACGATTGTTAGTAACAAAATTTATATATATCAAAACAAATGCAATTATAACAAATGATTCAAAACAAGCGCTTAGTAACAAAATTATTAAGTACAAATTATATTATCGGTATTCATGTAGGTGTAAATATATATACATATGCATAAAAATATGTAAGTACATCATATATAAGGTTGTAAATTGAAAGTGAGTTTTATTTTGAGCGAAAAAAATAAAAATCATAAATAATGATTATTTTTGAGTTTTATTTTTTCTTGCTCAAAAATAATGATTATGGCTGATTTTTTTTTAATATTACTCAAAAATAATCATTTCCATTGAAGAAAACTTTAAAAATCAAAAATTTAAAAATCATGACGGATATGCAAAGATTGTCAAAAAATAATAATAATGGTGCAATCAATTTTTTTTTATGTCTGTTCTAAGTGATTGATTTTTTGATTTAAAAAAACGAACAATAATCATTATTTACGGTCCCTGACTTTAAGTCATTGTTGTTAATTAACTTATTCTTTATTTGTAATATTTTGTACGATTAAATAAAGATGAAAATACAATACAATACAATTTATAAAAAATGTGAAATTTTCAAAATAAAAATGTGAAATTTTCAAAATAAAAATGTGAAATTTTCAAAATAAAAATGTGAAATTTTCAAAATAAAAATGTGAAATTTTCAAAATAAAAAAAAAAAAATAAACAAAACTGCTGTACTTGCAGTGATGATAATCCTCAAGTGTATGTTGAGACAACGTTACATCCAGAAAAACTGACTGTTTGGTGTGATTAAGGGCTGGTGGAATCATTGGTCCGGTGACCGCTCATCAATTGAACAACCATGATGTGCAGAAGCTGTGGTTTCAACAAGACTGCGTAACATGTCACACAGCTCGTGCCACTATTGATGTATTGAAGGAAACGTTTGGTAACCGCATAGTTTCACATTTCGGACTCGTGAATTGGCCTCCAATATCGTGCGATTTAACGCCGCTGGCATATTTTCTGCGGGGATATGTAAAGTCGCTAGTCTACGCCGATAATCCCGAAACGATTGACCACTTGGAGGACAACATTCGCCGCGTTGTTGCCAATATACTGCCACAAAGGTTGGAAATAGTCATCGAAAATAGGACCTCCAGATTAGACTACGTCCGAGCCAGCAGTGGCGATCATATGCCAGAAGTCATATTTAAATTATAATGCCAGAAGATTATCTTTCGAATAAAGTAAATTTCATGTCAGTTTAAAAAAATCATCTATGTTTTATTCCTTTTTAAAGTTATATACCTCTATAAAAACACCCTTTATATTGACTTGAAATGTGGACAGTAACAAAACAGCAACAAAAAATATCTACAAAAAAAATGACTTTTTTTGTACAGTTTATAAAAACAATAGATTTTGTTTTTTGTTTTTATAAATTGTATCATGTAACATGACACAGTGCGCAAATTTGGATTTTTTTTTAGCAGATTAGAGCTATAGACTACAGTTTTAAATGATTTTGGAAAAAAAAAATTTTAAATAAACAGCTGACTAAATTGCAAATCTATTCCTCATGGATGATTTTTAAAAGTCATTTTCTTTTCATTCTTAATAATCGTCAAAACCCAGCAAAACTTTAGCAATGGGTGCGATAAAGTAATGCATTACCTTGTAATGTGTACTCCTTGTAATGTGTACCTTGTAATGTGTACTCCCAGCATGACCACGTAATTTATTTAATAAAAAAAAAGTTATTTGCTTAATTAAAAAAAAATATCTGTAAAAAAATTTTTTATGCATTTTTTTATGGAAATCTATTTATAGACACATTACTTTTTCCCACCATGTAATCATATAAGTAACCAGTTACTTTACCACCTACAATGTAATGAGTCCACCCATTACTTTTAGGCTCATCGCCTGTAAAATTCATCAGTGAAGTAAGGTGTAATGTAATGCGTGAAGTCCTATGGCGATACATTACTTTACCCATGATTTGGTAATGTGTAGTTTTGCTGGGAATCAGCGAAATTTCCATTTGTTTGATATTTTTGCTATAAAAAATTGTTAAGTTGTGGGATACAAACGAAATGTATCTCAAATTAAAGATAATTACATTGTCCAGTGATACTTTTTATTAAATCAGCGGTTGCAATTTTAGTTTCGTGATTATAATCAAATACAAATTCAAATATTCCCTTTTTGCTGGCAATAATGTATCATTACTATCATACCAAAATTGTTAAACTTCTCTTTAATTAAAAGCCAATATTCTGATCCACAAATGTCCATTATTAAAATAATTTTAAGAAAATTTCAAAGTCTGGTATTTTTTAATAAGTTTAGTAATGCCATGGTGATTGTTAGGAAAATACCCCAGCCACGTGTTTGATTGGTAAGAATTAAAAAATACCAGACTTTGAAATTTTCTTAAAATTATTTTAATAATGGACATTTTTGGATCAGAATATTGGCTTTAATTAAAGAGAAAAGTAATTAATTATAATTAAGCTCTGCCTATTCTGGAGGTTCTAGATTTTCTAAAACTTCGGGTTCTGACGAAATATTTTGTTAGATCGAAATTCATGTATCAACCCAACTAAAATATTTTATTTGCTTTATTTTTGTGGACATACGAAGGTAGAAAGCTCGCTATAAATAAATAATAAATACAAATTACCTGACATATTTTTTTTTTTGTAAAATACTTGATATTTGTAATAAATTTGTTACTACTGTACTCATATTTTTAGTTAAAAGAGTTAACAAATTTTTAAATAAAATTATGTAAATTTCTCTTGAACAGCACTTTAACCGATTGCTGCTTATTGGGGTTTGAACTATTAAAAAGGACCCATCTTAAAAAAATAAAGTTTTAACCAAACTAAAAAAAATAAAGTATAAAAATTAGTATAAAAATTAGCAAAAAGTATAAAAATCAGCATATTTTTTTGCTGAAATTGTATTTTCAGCTAAAATTTCAGTAATACTTATTCAGTACTTAACAGTTTTGAAATAATGCTTTACTATTATTTTACTAATGTTTTACTAATTTTTTTGGCTAAAAAATGTGCTGATAAGCACATTAATAGTGTGGACGGCAACCAGGTTGAAAAATACACGCATTTTTGATAAAAAAGATTAAGGAACGATTTAGATACGTGTGTTGAGTCGATAATTTATATAAAATGTAAAAATAATACTTCAGCCAGAGTAAAAACTAAAATTATTTTATATAAATAGAACATTTTTGGTCTTCAAAGTTTAGTAACGTTATGATATTTGTTAAGAAAAACCCCTAGACACGTGTTTGATTACTAAAAAGACAAGAATGTATAAAAATTGATGATTAAACATTTTTTTGTTAAAGCTCTGCCTATTCTGGAGGTTCTAGCTTTTCTAAAACTTCATGTTCTGATAAGATCTTTAGCTAGATCGAAATACATGTATCAACCTAGCTAATATATACTAACTTAGCTTTATTTTTGTAAATATACGGATGTTGGAAACTCGTTATTATTAAATAAAAACTTTCGCTTTATATTTACGTTTAATTTATTTTTATTTGGCACAACAAAATTTACATTTGTTTAAAGCAAGGCAAACTTGTTAGCAAAACTTTATAATACTCGGAATTAGATATTAATGTCGGTAACTGGTTATTTTTTTGTTACAAACGCTATTATTTTAACAAGGACATGTTCTGGCAACACCTTACAAAACACACTATTACGCTCTCATTCTTGTAAAATAAAAATGTAATTGTATCATACAAAAGAAGATTTTATGAGCTTTTCAATGACATCTTTCCAATGATAATTTTTCCTCAACAGATAAGTAATTTTTTTTTAGAAAATTTAAACTTAAAAAATGTAACTTTTAAGACTTGCAAACTCCAAAGGGTGCGTGTCTGACAAAAAAATATAAAATTCTCGACTCGGCTCACATATCTGAATCGTTCCTTAATTTTTATTTATCAAAACTGGTGAGGTGTCTCCAAACTAAAGACAGGGCAAATTTTGATGGACCGCTAAAAATAAAGTGCCACCTAGATTTTTTTCGTTTTCGTTGGAAACTATTTTTTAGACTTTCTAGAAACAGAGTCCGCTTTCAGATTGGAGTGTTACTCAAATTTTATTTAAATCCTCTCAGGCGCACCGTTTCCTATATACATATTTTTAAGATATAAATTGAATATGAGTTAAATCTAATAATTTCTTTACAGTTTTTGTTAAATCTTGACCCAAAGCATCTTAACCAATGTTGTAATTCTTTAGGGTGTTGATTTTAAACCTGCTTATGCCCGTATGACACTGTATAGTTTTTGTATAGTTTCAAGATGTATTGGGAGAAAGAAACAACATTAATGTGCGAATGAAACATATATACAATTTGTAAACTTGGATCATATTTAAATTGTGCACAAAACCACAAAGTGCAATATTTTTATTCATTTTCTTTTTTTAATTGTACTATTTGTTTACAAAAAACTGGCAACAAACTTATTTGCCTGTGAGAAATGTCAAGATAAAGTTCAAAATTTTCGTTTGCACTTTTGACAGATATCCCAATTTTTCGCTGATTTATCGATAACAAAAGTATTTGTTTTGACATTTACTACAATATGGCACTATGTGTTCGTACTCTTTACACTAGTTAAAAAATTGAGTAACAATATATTTGTACTGCTTTAATTTAGATTGTCAATACAAAAACTATACAGTGTCATACGGACTTTAATGAAATACCGAAAAAACATTCGTTATTTTTTTGTTAACATAATATTTTTTTTTTATCAAAACCATATTTTTTTATTATGTTTAAATAGATTAAATAACAACATAGAATAGCCAGCAAAAAATAGCCTTGATTTGGCAAGAACATTTGTAAGCTTCCAAAATTGCACTTAACCGCCTTACATTCAATAAAGAAATTAGGGAAGACATTCTGTTGTGCTTGCCTAAATGTCTTCTTTGAAGCAGTGATTATTGCATACAAAGAAGCAGTGAAGAATGCATACAATGAATCACTAATGTAACGAGCGCTTTTTATTGCATACTAAGGTATGAATTTATTGCTTCTAAGAGCACATGAAAGAAGCGCTTTTCGTCTGCTTAAAAGAGACATTCCAATTGGGACATAGCGAACAAAAATCATGCCTTCTGTATTTACTTTAGATCGGTAATTAAATAATGTCATCCGGAACTGCTTCTGGGTAAGCACTATTTTTTGCTTGATTTAGTTAAATTGTTAATATAAATGAATGAGATAAAAGTTTGATTTATGATAATGCACTCTCTAAAATTTGTCTTAAATATAAAAACGGAATAAGTGAATGAATATATTAATGTTAAATAGAAATATGTTTCAAGTGTACACTCACAAAAAGGCCGAACAAATAGTTGAAAATTCAGCTACGACAACAGAAAATAATACCTGAATTTGCGCGAACAGAATTTTCATAGAAGTTGAGAATCACAGTCTACTAAATTTAGACGACCTAAATTTTATAAGAACTAAATTTGAGTTGAAAGTTGTAGTTAAATTAACTAAGTCTTTAGCTGAATCAGCAGAATTTTTAAGCTGAATTAGTAGCAAATTTCTGCTAAAAAGGACTTTCCGGATCTGACCAGAGGCAGGACTATATTTACTACCTGGAATATAAGTAGTTAATAAAGAGTACTTTAAAGGTACGGAGAACCGAGTTTTGGTCCATTTTGTTCTATCTCACTTAGTTTCAGAGATATAGACTATTTTATGACTATAAAATAAAAAATATGAGTAAATAATAAAAAAAAAAAATAAAAAAAATTAATTTAAAAAAACTAAAAAAAACACTACGAAGGGTAATTTTTAACGCGGACATTGTGTCAAAATTGTACTCCTTTTGAACAAATTTGCCTACAACGCACATTTTTAATCGAATTGGAAAAAAATTAAGTTTAAAAAATAGTTGACTTAATTCCAGATTGGCTCCTTATTAATTGTTTTTGAAAGTTATTTATTTTATATTCTTAATAAATCGTCAAAATAAGAAAAATTTCCATTGTTTTGATATTTCTGCTTTGAACAACTTTAAAGTTGCAGGATATAAAGGAAATGTATTCCAATTCTGAGGTAATTTCATTATATATTAATAATAGTTATCAATTTCGCGCTTACTTTTTTACTTTGTTTTATATAAAAATATTTAATTGAAAATAAAACTTTTTTATTTTGAATACATCATATTCAAAAATTTACCAATCGTGATGAACTTTTATTGAAATGAAAGTGGATGTTGTTCTGCTTCATCGACATGCTAATTTTTAATAAATAAATACAAAAAAATATCTGATTTATTAAAAATATAAAAAAAGGCCTTTACGAATCGGGCATTAGTAGACATGGGAAAAGGGAAAATACCCAGCAAAAATTGTAAATAGGGTAAAAATGGGTAAATACTCGAGTATTTACAAAAAATGTGGGTTTAAACTATGTTGTAGAAAATTTAGCGAACAAACATATTGAGCAGCAAGATTTAATGAACTTTATAACAAATTTTATACATAAAAATAACAATACTTACAGAGCAGTTAAAAAATCACAAAGCCAAATTTATTGGTTTTACCAAAGAGTATATACAAATAGAGAGATTACGCTTCCCACGCCTCTCAAGAACAAATACCGAACTCGGGCAAGCAAATGAAAATACTTTTTCTGCACCAAAAAATTATTGCAACATGATGATAAAAAATTGTTGTTCAAAACACTCACTTTTGTTTTGCTTATATTTTGTTATTTTCTATTAAAAATTAATATATTTTAATTTTATCTTGCTGATTTTATTATTAATATTTGAAATAATTAAAGATTGTATTAAATTATTATTTAAAACACGATCAAAAATAATTTAAACTCTTAAATTTCTGCAACATGTTTTCATTTTCTCTGTGCGACTTTACGAACAAATAAAAAGACAGCAGATTGAGCGACCCTGAGTAGTGTGGAAACCCACTAGTTTTACAGACATTTTCATCTTTTCCTCAAACAGAGACAATAATTTGTATTTTTCTTTATACTTAATTTCAGTTATTTACTAAAGTTTTTTTTTTTAGTTTTTTGTTTTTATATACATCGAAATAATTTTTATGTTATTTTTAGTTTACAATGAGCTTTCAATCTCCGTATATTTACAAAAATAAAGCAAATCAAACATATTAGCTTGGCTAATACTAGTATTTCGATCTGGCTAAAGATATCATCAGAACCAGAAGGTTTAGAAAAGCCTCCAGAATAAGCAGAACTTTAACAAAAAAGCTATTTATCACCAATTTTGCTACATTCTTGTCTTCTTAGTAATCAAACACGTGGCTAGGGTATTTTATTAACAAGCATCATGATGTTTGTTACTAAACTTTGAAGACCAAAAATGTTCTATTTATATAAAATAATTTAGTTTTTAGTGCGCCGATTCCCACCAGATGCACTGGTCTGTTTTCGCTACAACGCGCTGAAGGCCATAGTAGCTAGTGCTCGGTTAGGGTAATAGTATATAATTTGTAATTATATGATTATTAATTAATAAAAAAAAAAAAAATTTTGTTTTTACTCTGGCAAGCAATATTATATTTTTATATTTTATATAAAGGGTGGTTAAATTGTAAGGGCCAATGTTGAATGTGAACCACACCTAAACGCCAAGTTTTTTCCGAATTTTATTTGACATTTCTCTATTTCAGACTTACTCAATTTGAACCATGGATAGATACACAATCCAACAACGTGTTAAAGTTATCCAGACTTATTATGAAATGGGCGTTCAAATCAAAATGCATATCGTGCACTTCGTGATTTTTTTGGTCAATTTTATCGTCCAAATGTGCGTACAATCGCAAAAATCGTGGAAAAATTCGAGCAAACCGGGTCTGTAGAAGATGTGCGAACACCAGTGCATGCTCGTACAGCTCGTACTGCAGAAAATATTGCTGTTGTTCGCGATAGTGTGGCTGAAGAGCCGTCCACCTCAACTCGTCGTCGTGCCCAACAATTGCACCTCTCACGCTCGTCGTTGATGAACATTATGCATAAAGACTTGCATTTACACGCTTACAAGGTGCAATTGGCTCAAGAACTAAAGCCTCTTGACCATTCCAAACGTCGTGAATGTGCAGAATGGTGGCAAGAAATGGCAACAGTGGATGATCAATTTTCGAAGAAAATCATCTTCAGTGATGAGGCACATTTTCACCTCAGTGGATTCGTCAATAAGCAGAATTGCCGCATTTGGGCGAATGAGAATCAAAGAGTGATTGTCGAAAAACCAATGCACCCACAAAGAGTGACTGTTTGGTGCGGTTTATGGGCTGGCGGCATCATCGGGCCGTATTTTTTCCAAAATGAGGCCGGTCAGGCAGTTACTGTGAATGGTGTTCGCTATCGTGAGATGATAACGAACTTTTTATGGCCCGAATTGGAAGATATAGATGTGGACGATATGTGGTTTCAGCAGGACGGTGCCACTTGCCACACAGCTAACGAAACAATGGCTCTTTTGCGCAACAAATTCAATGGCCGTGTTATCTCACGTAATGGCGATGTCAATTGGCCGCCAAGATCATGTGATTTGACACCGATGGACTTTTTTCTTTGGGGTTATTTGAAAGAAAAGGTGTACGTCGATAAGCCAGCAACAATTCAAGAGCTAAAGAATGAGATAATTCGGCACATTAACGGCATAGAACCTCCATTATGCCTCAGCGTCATCGAAAATTTGGACCATCGGATGGAGGTGTGCCGCCGTGGTCGCGGCGCCCATTTGGCCGATATTTTGTTCCATACATAATTGAGTAATACCAATATATCATAATAAAATAAAATTACAATAATTTCCTAAATAGTTTGTGTTTTATTCAAAATCAACATCGGCCCTTGAAATTTAACCACCCTTTACATCGAGATTATTTTTATGTTATTTTTGATTTATAACGAGTATTCCACAATCTGGGTAAATACCGGGTATAATCCCATCTCTAGCCATGAGGAGTCGATCCGAAATTCAGTCATTCGTTTAAACTGTTTTGTTAAAAAAAGTCCAATTTTACCTATTACCCTTGAAATTTTGTTGTTGGTATTTGTCCCATAGAATACAAATCTATACAAAATTTAGTTGTAGCCTTTTGAATGTTATACATGTGAAAAGATTTTAAAATTGTATCATTGCATATAAACTAAATATAAAAACCGCGATATTTCAAAAATTAAAAATGAGAAAAAAAATTGTAACAGCTTTAAATTCCGCGTACCCGAGTAAAAAAAATATATTGGTATATATTTTTGTATCTTAAAATATATTATAATAATTGATTATATATGGTGTCATGCATAGCCATATATTAATATATATTTCCTAATTGGAATATTTTTTTTTATTTATTAAAAATTATATATTGCATGGGATTTAAATAAATCCAAATAAATCTCAAAATATCTTATTTGATTCACTAAAAATTACTTATCTTTTAGGATCTAATTTTATCCAACTAGTTTTAAATATATCCCATTGGATATTTTGTGATCTCTCAGTATCTTAAATAACATATTATTGGATTTCCCAATTTTGAGCTCAATTTTGATCTAATTTAAGCTAGTAATATATTTCAGGGATATAATTGGATATTACTGGTTACCCCAATTTTTAGATTAACTTCTATAAGATTAAATATCGATCTATATAAAATGAAATATTATTTTATATTTGGATAAATTTTTTTTTGATCGGGTACCTAAATTTGTTCAATAATATGTATTTCAAAGAGAGGTTCTGCAAAAAAGTGAAATTGGACGAGTACTGTAATTCATAATCAAAGTTATAAAAACAATTTAAAGTTGTACTAAAATGACGTTAAAAACATAAATCGACACTTTGTATAACACTCATCAAGAAAGTCGTAATTTTATTATTGTTCAAAAAGACCATAAAATGGAACTTAAATTGTATGAGAATGCCCATAAAATAAACACAAAAGACAACAATATTCATACCAAGGCACAAGTATTAATTTAAAAAAGCCCTAAGTAAGAATTATTTATGTGTGTGAAGATAAATTCCATAGTTGAATTCCATTTTATTGAAATTCACTAGCAATTTCTATTCTCTCTCATTCTCAGTCAATTTTACCATCAGCTGTTAAATTAAATGTTAAAAAAAATAACAGTATTAAAGTAGGATCAAGTGGTTACCTAGTCCACCAGGTCGGAACACGTTTCCTCTTAAAATATACCCACAGTGTCATATGAAATTAACAGAATTTTAAAATTTGATAATGATAATGGCCAATAGTATCGCCCCTAACTGAATTTCGAGAAAAAGATTTTAAGTTACATTTGTTATTTAATTTTTTAATAAATAAAAAATTATCATTCATTATTTCACTGATTAAACTGCTTCATTACAAATTCACACTTTTTATTTCAGTTACACGACAAACACACAAATATTGTTTTTTTCATGTTTTGTTATTTTTTTAACATTTAATTTAACAGTTGATGGTAAAATTGGCTGAGAATGAGAGAGAATAGAAATTGCTAGTGTTATCATTCCTGGGTGAATTTCAATGAAATGGAATTCAACTATGGAATTTATCTTCACACACGTGAATTATTTCACAAATAAAAAATATCTTCATATAAAATGCACAAATTATACCCTCGATTACGAACAGCAGCAAAATAAGTCAATACTATTTGTAGAACACAATATATTTATACACTGGTAAGAAAAAATTACTAAAATTTGTTGCTAAAACTACTGGAAAATATGCTAAAAATTACGATGCAGAAAAATCTGCTTAAATGTTTATTTTGCAAAGTATTAGTAAGATAAGAATAGCAAATATAAATTTGTTTAGTTAACAAATATTTCGTTATATTTGAGCTAAGTCGAAAGTAGCAAATTGATCTGCTTAATTCACCAAAAAATGCGCTAAATATTAGTAGACCAAACAAATCATAAAAAAGTGTTTTTTTAGATGTTTTTTTTAATACGAATAAAAATCTGTTTCTGAAATTTGCAATTTACAATTATTAAGCAAAAAATTCTGTTGATTTTAGCAAAATATAATCTTTTGTTTTCATTCTACAACATTCAAGATAATTATAGCAAAAATTTTGTTGATATTACAGTTTCTGTTTGCTGTTTTTAGTCTACAAGCATTTAGTAAAGGTTTTTGTTAATTCGAGCAGATTAAAGTTAACTAAAATCAAAATCGAATCTATCTAAAATTTTGTAAAGTTAACATGTTTATTTTTGCTGACCATATATTTTTTTTTTTTGATATTTAGCAAATAATATCATTTTTGAAATTTTGAATCAATTTCCTTTCATTTGAGTACTTATACAGTAGTGGTCAAAACATTTGGAACTGAGACCACATTTGTTGTATTCATTGATTTATTTTCTTCAAATCACACTTAGTTACTAAAATTTATTTTTTACATATTCTTCATACATTGTTTTATGCTAAACAAATAAAAAAAATTAATTCCGTTAAATTAAAACAACAAAAAAATTAATAATAATAGATGTATTCATAATGCAGGTGTTCAAAACATTTGCAACTCTCATTATTCTTACTCTTAACGAAACAATTTATACTAACAAATGCTAGGATGAAACGGTAATCGCATTCCTTTTTAATATGAGACTCAGGCCTTTACATTTTTTAAACAAATTTATTATAATTATTGTTCTTTAAGATGTTGGAAGCATAAACATCGTAAGAATAATTTTTGTAAAAAATGGCAGGAAATAAATACAATTCTGATTTTAAATCAAAAGTTTTAAATGATTTTCAAAATGGACTTTCCCAAAAAGAAATTTCTATAAAGTACTCCGTTCCAAAATCAACGATTTGCCGCATTGTTAATAGTGGTAACATCCACACAACTCATAAAGGTGGAAGACCCCGTATTACAACTGTAAGAGAAGATCGGAAAATCAAGAATTTGTTTACGAAATATCCCAAAGCAGTTCCCAGAGAAGCTAAAACTTAACTTTTAATAGATGCCAGTCTTCCCACCATTAAAAGAAGAACCCGAGAACATGGTCTTAGAAGTTATAGATGTACAAAAAAACCGTTTGTGTCGGAAAAAACCGGAAAACTCGGCTTTGGGTTGCACGCACCCATTCGAACTGGACTCAACAGCTATGGAAAAATGTATTGTGGTCAGATGAGTCTAAATTCAACCTCCGGGAATTAGACGGAAGAGAGAATGTTCGAAGACCATGAGGCGAAAAGTTTAATCCCAGATACAAAACCGCCACAGTGAAGCACGGAGGTGGAAACATTATGGTGTGGGGGTGTTTTTCAGGAAATGGGATGGGCCCAATTCACCGCATTACTAGCACAAAAACGGCCACAATCTATAGTTCAGTTATGCTTCCGTATACTGAATGGGAAATGCCACTCCCATGGATCTTCCAGCACGATAACGATCCAAAACACACGGCGGGGGTTGTAAAAGTTTGGCTGCAGGAAAATGAAATTAATATCATGTCGTGGCTGGCTCATTCTCCCGATTGCGAACATGTGGATGATTGTAAAACGGAATATCGGCAATAAAGTATTCCGAAATGGTGATGAAATTTTTGTCGAGTTGGAGAGCAGTGGAAGGAAATTTCTGACGATTATATTAAAAAGCTCATTGCCTCAATGCCTAAGAGGTCTTCGGAAGTTATAAAAAATAATGGCTACACTACAAAATACTGAGCGTAAAAACCATTGTTTGTATTTCCTGTTAATTACTTTAAGAGTTGCAAATGTTTTGAACACTGCACTATCGACTTATTTTGTTAAAATTACTTTTTTTTTATTTTTGAGAAGTTATAAATATTTTTTTTGTATTTGTAAACTAATATGCTATAACTGAATTTAATAAAAAAAAAAAACAAAAACTTATACCACAAATCTTTTTGATAAAAAAAATTATAATTACCTAAACCATGATTTCAGTTGCAAATGTTTTGAACGCCACTGTATGTTTCTAAGCATGCCGGTTTTTGGGAAATGGGGGCCCCAGGAATTACTGCCCAAAAAACCGTAAAAAAATTCTTTTTTAATTTCAGAAGTGGTCAAATGTTTTTTTTTGTGCAGTTTTGTCAAATTTTTTTATAAAAAACTGTATTTAGGTCATTTTGATGTTAACGTTACGTTATAAAAACGCTTTATTGTTTGCGAGAGGAATCATATATTGCTTTCCTACATATTTATTAAAAGTACATAGTCTTATATTTAAATATGGTCGCTCTGTATTCCATATATATTTTTTCTTTTTTTATGTTACTAATATAACGTTTAAAAGGTTTTTTTATTGGACATCCACGTTTTATAAATATAATTTGTAGTTAAAAATAGGAATGTCTCTTAAATAATGATTTGTAGATTTTTATTAATCACGCCCCCAGTTTTATTCCAAATATTTCCAAATGGAAGAATTAAATTTCGTTTTTGGAAAACGTTGTCCCGTGCTAATTTTCTGTATTTTTATTAAAAATTCACAATATTCGAAATTTTGAGATATTTAATCTTTTATTTCATTTAGTCATTTAATAAACTTGAAGTAATTCATATTTAGGTTAGGTCGAAAAGATGATTCGGAGAAGGGAAAATGCTTAATTTTAAAGATGTTTATAATATAAAATTTGTAATTAAAGAAAAAAATAAATAAATAAATGTTTGTGTGTCATGTCCATAGCCAAGTCATGTCCAACGCTCTGTTCTAAAAATCTGAACTAGTTTAAAGAGAGTTTCGAAAAAATGTGTTAACAGTTGCACTTTTAATTAATTAATTAAATTTTAAAGATAATTAGAGTTGTTTAATGTATTCTCTGTATAAGTTTTGTATAATTAACACAACACTTTGTTTATGGTAGCCATTCCTATTCTCACTTTCATCGTTCACCACAGTTTTCGAACCTCTTTTTCTTTCAAATAACACAAATTTATAAATTTTTTATTGTCAATCGCCTTTACAATAAACAAATATTAAAAAATCAGAAATCAAAATTGGAAATTGGAAATTTAATTAACACACGGGAAATAATGAGATTCGAAAATTGAGGTAAATGGTGAAAGTCAGAATAGGATGTACAGTGGGGAGCACTTGTGAGTACATGTAAGTACTTTTTACACCTAAAGATTCAGGTCGAAAAATGTTTGACACTAGAACTAAATTATACTTTTCTGAAGGTACAAGGTACGCTGAATCCAAATCTGGCCTTAGATTCACTCTCCGACATCAGACGTTCGAGCTATATTAACAAGAAAAGTGTATTTTTTGATCAAAATGCTCCGATTTTTCACGTTCCTGGAAATGTATTTTTCATAATACTTGTAACGGCAACTGAACGCACTACTTTTACCTTTTTTCAGTTTTTCAATTTTTTAGATAACTTAAGGCCAGATTTGGATTCAGCGTATCTTGTACCTTTAGAAAAGTATAATTTAGTTCTAGTGTCAAACATTTTTCGACCTGAATCTTTAGGTGTAAAAAGTACTTACATGTAATCACAAGTGCTCCCCACTGTATGTATATACGAAAAAATATGCATTAAAAAACCTTTAAAAAACTGTTTCTCTTAAAAGGATTTGGCATATAAAATTTAAAAGAAAATATTTTATGTAATTTCCATCCATTTAGGGTTAATAATTCCACTTTTGACCCAAAAGGATCTACTAGGAAACTTATCGACTAACTTCTTTCACATTTTAATTATATTTACATTTGTGAAAAATTGTCCGAATTTCACTTTATAAGTTAAAGAAGTAGTGTCGAAAAAGGCCTACAAATTTCGTTTTTTGCGTTTTTTTTTCACAATTGTTCCAAAGAAACCATACAAAAATGGAAGATAAATTCAAAGTATTTTACAGATCCATCAAACGGTTTTATTTTTGCATTTCTAAGAACTTCGCGGGTAATTTTAGATTCCGGCTACACTCAAAGAAAAATCTTCATCATATTTGTGAAGTTTTTCATTGACTTTCGTAAAATGCAACACTTCATAAATATGGTGAAGCTGTTTTATAAAAGTTCAATTTGGTGACAATCTTCCTCATATTTATGAAATGCTTCACAAATATAAAGAAGTTTTGTATTCACAATATTCCATGAAACATTTAGCACACATTAGTGATATAAATTTCTGATTTTCAATTGATGTTATGATAGTTTTTGAATTTTTAATGGAAAATCTAATTTATAAATAATTTTTTTTTTATTTCAAATTAAAAATTTCTCTTGATGAGCTCTAAATTTGAAATGAATTCTGAATTTCAATTGATAGGAAAACAAAAAAAAATATGTGTAAAAGGTTTATTGAACTTTTTTATGAAATGATGAAGATTTATGAAACATTTGTCATACATTTCTATGAAACTTTTCCTCATATCTATGAAAACTTTATAAATATGATGAATAGTTGATGACAAATGATTTATGAAACAGTTTCATCAATCTGATGATGCTTTTTTCACTGAGTGTAAAGTAGTTTAATGCTATACGAAGAAGTCCAACTTTCATATTAAAATAATCTTTCATATATTAAATGAATAAATGAAATAAAAAATTTAATTTTTCCAAACTTCAAATTTAAGGAATTTTTAATATAAATACACTTTTTGCTTTTATTTCAAAAATTACCAATTTTGGTATGGAATTTGAAATAACGAATGAAAAACGACAAATCATTTATTAAGGGACATGCTGTTGAACATACTATACATGTGGAGATGTGATTGAAAAAATAAAAAACATTTTGTATGGTTTATTGGATAAGCACCAAAAGTGCTTTTTCGTTATGAAATGGGTCAAGGGGCGGCTAGAATATGTAATTCGTATGTAATCATAGAAATATATAAAAAAATTATCAACATATTTTGAAAAATTTTATTTTATCATTCGATGCATTTAAGTATATAAGGAAATATAACATATATTAACAGTTTATATAGAAAATTATGGTTTTGTCTTAAATGTGTTTTTTAGGACACGTCCCTTAACTGTGCTTTAAGATTAACTTGAACAGGACATATGCTTAAATTTAGTTGTGTAACATGTTACAAGGGGATTATTTTGATTCTCATGTCACATCTCGTTAAAATTTCCATTAAAACAGACAAAACTAAAATTGAGTTTAAATTAAAATATTAGTTAATTCAATTCAGGAGCGGGTCCAGGGGGCATGATGGTGATGTAACCCCCCTCCCCCCCCCCCCGCACACTACAAAATTATGTATTATGAAAAGTGTCGAAACTTTCTCTCAAAATGAATAATAACCAAAGCTACTTAGTTTTCAGTATAGTTGGAATAACTTTGAGAAATTTATTTTAATTGCCAACAGAAAAGGGAATTAAAGATTGAACATATATATAAAAAAAAAAAATGCTAAAATATGCTATTAAAATATGCTTTTGTTCTCAAAAGTACTTAAATATGCTCAAAAATAATATTTTAGTTTTTTATCAGAAATAAGATTTTTTTTTATCGAAAATAGGATTTTTTGTCGAAATCTGCAAACACAAGATGCAAAAATATGCTATAACAAATCAATGCCAGAATTCCTCAATTGTTCTAATTAATTTTTCAACACGACCTACATAAAAAAACATAAAAAACACATTTCTGGATGCGCTGAAAAAAGGATATTTTGTGTAAAAAAAAATCCGTAAAAACTTTTAAGAATTTTAGATTTATAGAAAGAAGTTTAAATGTTTCGTTGGGAAACAGAAATAAACACCAGAAAATTTAACAACAAAAAAAATGTTAAATTCGGCAATAAAATTGCAATTAAAAAGACTGAAGGAAACCAAAAGTGTAAAAGTTTGCAAAAACACTTAAAAACAACAAAGTCATTATTAAAACATAACAGAAAATGTTAAGTAAAATTTACGCGAGAGTTCGAAAATTAAAAATCCAAAATATTGTAAAATAGCCTAAAACGACAAATTACTTTTCTCTGGTTTTAAAAAAAGAAATTTTGCGAATTTTATTTTGTTGTTAAATTTTATACAAGTGTTTGACAATTTTTTTTCATATTTTTTTTGATAAAAAATTGCTTGTTTAACGGCCACTTTGAGGACCTCTTAACACGAAAAATTCCGAATTTCACACCAATGCTTTTACTGAAGCTAAAAAAGTTTTAAGTTGGAAAATTCTGAATTTTTCATTTAAGATCATCAAAAGTAAATAATTTTTAATAAAAGTCTGGAAATCTTGAGTAGGGAATTATATAGTTTTGCGAAAATATGAGACATGAAAACATTAAAAATTTGTATGCTCTATATCCTAATTTTTCGGCTGAAAATCCATCTCAGAGTTCCCGTACCCCTTCAAAAAATCAGCAAAATTTTTCGAAAATTTACAAAAATATTAATTATATTTACTATTTTATACAAAATGTGGGAAATAGTGGAAATTAGATTACATATGATTTTCTAACAATTGTGAATTGTTGTGGTGTTTGTCTTAGCTATCTTCTGCAATTACAATTAAATGTAAAAATCGACCCCGTATAATTGAATCTGGTTTAAAGCCACAGCAAAAATCGACCTGACTTTAGCTCAAGCGGATAAAACGCCTGTCTAAAGTGTAGTGCGAAGTGCATGTGGCAATTGAAAGCAGGTTCAAGCCACGGTCAGGATTGCATTTAATAAATAAAAATTTCATATAGATGCAATCAAACAATAAAAACCATAACAAATAATTACAGTATTGTCAATAGGATTACTGATGAAGGTTGTGTTACCAGAAACTGCGCAGTCTAATTCAATAAAAATTTAAAATGTAGTTATGATTTTAAGAAAAGTATGCTTAATCTTCTTTACCACGCCTATCTCATATAATAAATTTTTGTTTTTCTTTTTTTAATATTAATATTCCACACTATTCTAGAGTATAAGTTATTTCTCAGTCATACATAAGGAGTAAGATTGAATAAATCCTAACACAGGTTATTACTTATAACTTTTTTTATATATAAAAGTAAACTTTTTTTGAATCAAGTTATCTTTTAAAAAGTCGCCATATGATGTGTATAAATTATTTGCTAAATCGGATCATTACTTTGTTCACAAATGGACTTTGAACAAAAAGTGAAAACAAAAAAGTAGCATTTTTACAAAAAAAAACCTTAAATTTCGTAGAAAAAAATATGCTTAATTGTTCAGAACTCAGAAAAGTTAAATTATATTAAGATTCTTTTTAAATTATTGATGAAGGCTACAAAGCAAGTTCCCAATACTGTCACTTTTATTTGAAAATGGTCTGCTCCTATCAATTAGGGCACTAAAGATGGCAAAAAAAAGCTCCTTTACTCACTTTTTGTTCAGCTTCGATTTGTAAACAAAGTAATGATCCGATTTCGCTATTAATTTATACACATTATCTGGCGACTTTTTAAAAGATAACTTGATTTAAAATAAAGTTTACTTTTAAACATAAAAAAAGTTATAAGTGATAATCTGTGTTAGGATTTATTCGATCTCACTCCTTATATGGCCTCGGTTATTTAATTGAAGAATAATAAATAAATAAAAAATAATAGAATATATATCTATTAAAAATTTAATGGAAAATTATTTTTAATTTCAAACAAATGTTAATATTTTTTAAATTTTGCTGAGTTTTTAAAAATTTAGGTATTTTTTAATTTGTTTTTATTACTTAGTGTATAAACGGTAATGACATGTCATTACTTTTCTCAATACCAGTAATGACACCAGCTGACTCTCTGCAGTACTTTATATACTTTATAACAAATAATAAGGACTTATTAATAAGTAACTAGTTCATTTTCAAATTATTTCAATACAAAGAATAATGCGTTACCCATAAATACTTATTTTTATCATTATTTTAAAGATAAAGTAACGATCGAAGAATTTTTGTAAAATCTTTTTTTTTACACTCAACTGCTTGTTTTTGATTTTTTCTAAGCTGGAAAGTAATGACATTTTGTGCAAGCAAGTCATTTATTCTTATCTATCAAGTATAACATGTCGAGAAAGCGCTTGACTGACAACCAGGAGGGCCGGGTTCGAATCCAGTGTGGGCATATTTTATTAAAAAAATGTTTCAATAGAAAAATATTTTTTTATTAAATTGTTATTTTTTTTTTTAGTTTATTTTTAAACTCAATATTTTTGCCCATACTTGTAAGCATATAGGTAACCACATATTTTCCTGTTTCTACACCCCAGGGTAGAAAAACATTAAAGCATGTCAATTTTGTGTGCATCAAATTAAATTTCAATAAAACAGTTA
Source organism: Delia radicum (assembly GCA_021234595.1). Classification (NCBI taxonomy): domain Eukaryota; kingdom Metazoa; phylum Arthropoda; class Insecta; order Diptera; family Anthomyiidae; genus Delia; species Delia radicum. The sequence goes on along the minus strand of CM037852.1, from coordinate 228,744,922 downwards.
AAATATGTTTTTAAACATTTAATTGAAAGTGTAACGTATGCGGAATGAAATTGCAACAAAATGTAATATGTTGTAGTTTTTTCTAAAACTAACGTAAATTTTATTTCACTTTAAAAAAAAACAATACATACTATTATTTATATATATGTATATATTTCGACCTTTTTCAATTAAATTTTGAGTTATTTTTAGAGTTATTCTAATCAGGCTTTCAAGGTCATGAATTTTCTAAACGTAAATAAAAGACTTTTATTTCATTTTTCGTTTAATTTACTATTAATTTAATGTAAAAAAAAATTTGGGACCATCTGATCCGCTTTGCGGCAGTTTTGGGGAACTTTTTCCATAGCTGTTGAAAATATCGATTTTTTGTATTTTTCGGTCTAAAGCCGCCAGCATAAACTCTTCGCTTTAAATTAGGCCAAAAATCTTCGATTGGGCGTAATTGAGGGACATTTGGTGGGTTTTCCTCTTTATGAACATATGGTATATGAAGTGTGTCCATAGCTTCTACGAGCGTAATGACTAGATGCTAAGTCTGGCCAGAAGATCACATTTAGTCCTCGATGCATCTATTTTATGAAATCCTTCACTTTTGTCAAACAGTGCTCAATATATCGTTCAGAATTGACGGTCAATCCAGATTCAAAAAATACTGGTTCCGACATCCTTTGCGGACTAATTGCAAGGCATAGTAAAACTTTTTTAGGGAACTTTGTATGCTCCAAATATTTTATTTTGTTATCAGTAGGTTTCTTTCCTTCGAAAAAGTGCATTCCCTGCCATTCATTGCCATCTTGCGTAAAATACGACTCATCATCCATGATGCATCCATGATGATTATTGAAAAAATTACAACTTGTTTCTCGACATTTTTCTTCTTTTGTCTACATTTTAAAATAATTAAATGTCAATTTATTGATAAAATTGATAACAATTTTTTCTGTGAAGAAAACCCCAACCCACACTTTGAAATAGCTTCATTTAAATATTTAAATTCTTTCATATTTAAAATTAAGAAATATTTTTTTTTTAGTTTTATTACAAAAATTTTATTTAACAATCTTTTATGTTCAGTGGTTACAAATTTTAAGAAAAAAAAGGTTTTGTTTCATTATTTTTGATTGTTTATTTTCTATTGCAACGTTTTATGATTGAAGTTTTTTTTTCTACAAAGTATGATTTAGTGGTTACACACTTCGTTAAGTACAATTTTTTATTTTTTTTTTGAGAGGGAGATGAACATAAAATTTTTTTTTTTTAAATTACACAAGGGAACAAAATTGAACTTTTTTTGTGTTGATTTGAAATTTGTAGCAAATTTTTACTAATTTGAGGTCGCTGATTTCAAATATGCACTTGGTTTTTCTCTATCAGCTCGACTTTTCGAGATATACCGTTATGTTCAAAATTAAGGCACTTCCGCTACATATATTGGAATAACTTGAAAACGGTTCACCATATTATATTAAAAAAAAAACCGAAACTCGCAAACAATATTCTCTTTAAGCCGTGCTTACATTGTTTTTAAATTTTCCAAGTAGTTTTAGAGATATCGTTCAAGTTTTGAAAAAAAATTAAAATTTTTTTAAAAAAAACAAAATTTTTGTTCTTTAAAAATTCCTAAAAAATAAAAATGGAACAAAAATCACAGTTTTGGTCTAGAAACAGTTAGTTAAATATATTTCGAATGAAATGAGCTTTATTTCATTGCAATCGGTGCACAACTTTTGATTTTGTTCACGATTTGCTGAATTGATATAAATCGCGATTTCCATACAAAAATAACATTTTCTAATGTGTAAGTGTTTGTATGTAATAAGTTAGTTTTTTATGATTCTAAGAATTAAAAAAATTAAGTAATAAAAAAAGATTATTTCATTTTTATGGTTGCGGTAGCAAACTCATAACGCCTATAAATTGTATTGTTCCTTTATGACACCTAGGCAGTTCACAGTCAATTAAAGAGAAAAAAGGAAAGTGCACTTGTTTTTATTGATGTGTGGTTTACCGTTGGTAACGGATGATTTTTTAAAGAAATTCCCCTTAAACCATGTGTTCATTCATAAGTGACTGTCAATAAAATTGTGGATATAATTTTTTCTAGGTATTTCAGTAAAAAACTACGAAGTATTTATATGGGTTCATTCAACCAATTTTTCTCATTCAACAAGTGTTTGCGAAAGCGAAAAGTATAACGACAAAAAATATTAAAAAATTTTAACCTAGAACATTTCATCAGTGAACACAAAAAACTTTTTTATCCCTTGTTTTATTTATTGAAAACTGTGTTACTTTGAAATATATGTCAAAATTGGGCTATGACTACGTCAAGAAACACCTGTAAAATCAATCCCAACTATTTTTGTAACATATGTGGCGAATACACGTTTATAAAAATAGAAAAAGTGGTTCAGATTTTATTAAAAAAATTTATTTCGACTACTTCGGATTTACCATGGAAACCCGTGACAAGTACTGGATTCCTAATACTGTATGTAAAAACTGTGTAGAGTATTTAAGGTTATGGGCAAACAAGCAACGGACCCAGTTCAAGTATAAAACACCAATGATCTGGCGGGAACTTTCGAATCATTATGATGATTGTTATTTTTGCGCTGTCAACATAACAGGCATTAATAAAACAAACCGGTCTAAATGGATTTATCCTAACATGTTGTCTATTACCCAACCAGTCCTGTACTCTAGTGAGGATTCATATCAATTCAGTAAATCGTGAACAAAATCAAAAGTTGTGCACCGATTGCAATGAAATAAAGCTCATTTCATTCGAAATATATTTAACTAACTGCTTCTAGACCAAAACTGTGATTTTTGTCCCATTTTTATTTTTTAGGAATTTTTAAAGAACAAAAAATTTTTTTTTTTTTAAAAAATTTTAATTTTTTTTTCAAAACTTGAACGATATCTCTAAAACTACTTGGAAAATTTAAAAACAATGTAAGCACGGCTTAAAGAGAATATTGTTTGCGAGTTTCGGTTTTTTTTTTTAATTTAATATGGTGAACCGTTTTCAAGTTATTCCAATATATGTAGCGGAAGTGCCTTAATTTTGAACATAACGGTATATCTCGAAAAGTCGAGCTGATAGAAAAAAACCAAGTGCAGATTTGGATTCAGCGTCCCAAATAACCTTAAAAACAATATTCAGTTCTTAATCAACAGAACCATTGTTCCCTTGTGTTATTTATAACAAATGAAAACATAGATAAACAACAATAAAACTTAAGGGTAGTTTTTTTTGTTCTATTAAGTAAAATTAGAATTAGTTGTTTGCTCTTTAAACTTAACATGCAATGCAATTTAAGCCACTTTGTGCCACAACCAGAAAAAATAATAATGGCATTCAAGTAAGAAATTTAAATGTCAGAAATAAATTTGAGAAGTAAAAAAAAAACGATAATTGCAATTTTGCAGATGGTATGAAAAATATATTTAAATAAAAATTAATTTTGATTCCAGTTGCTAATAATGAAGTGAATACCATTAGTATTTGCATTACTAGTTACTTTAACAAAATTTAACAAATTCTTTTTACTAACACTGTGCAACAAATTTGGCGTCACTTTGATAACTCTGAATCAGATCATAATTTTTTTTTTTTTTTTTTATAATTTAACCAATACTCAGGTTATGCCCCCTACTCATGCAGTGCATTGTATTGATCAGAAAAATAAGGTATGGGAAGGAGGAAAGAGGAAGTAGTGTTTGTGGATATTTGATTTAAATTTTTCTAAATTGTAAGTAACAGGGAAGTCTTCTGCGGGAAGTTTGTTCCACATACGAATCGTTCGACTAAAAAACGAATTTTCTCTGTAATGCGTTGTGCGAAACACAGGACAATCAACTACAAACGGATGTGCTCTACTAGATAAGCGAGTATTACGAATAAAAACTCGGGCTCGTGGAATAAGTTCACTTATCTCAGATGAGCATCTCCCATGGTAATATCGATAGAAAAGTGTCACACAACCCACATTCCGACGATGCTCCAATGAATCAATAGAGTTGGATACACTACTGTCATTGATAAGCTTCACCGCCCTCTCCTGAACACTGTCCAGAAGCTTCAGAATAGACAATGGAGCCCCTGCCCATATATGAGAGTTGTATTCCATTTTTGGCCGGATATAGCTGGTATAAATAGTAAGGAGTAAGGATGGAGTGAAGTAAGTCTTGCACCGTTTTAGAAAACCGAGACACTTGAATGCCTCTTTCGACACTTGAAATACGTGCTTATTCCAACGGACATCACACTGTATTCTCATACCCAGAACATCAAGAGTATCCGATTCCTCAATACCTATACCATCCATAGTTACAGATGACAATGTCAATTCCACAGCTCGTCTGTGGGTTAACATACAACATTGGGTCTTGCGTGCATTAAAATCGACCTTCTGCCGTATGCCCTCTATCTCCAAAGAGCTTGGCCTGTGATCGAATGAAAATGAATGACAAATGTTGCTGTCATCTGCAAATAAGAAAAAGGGTAGGAGAAAGAACAGAACCTTGCGGTACCCCTGAATTTAGCTGAAACTCGTTTGATGAGACCCCATCTAAAACAACACTATAGTGCGGTCTCTGAGAAAACTCGTTATAAATCGAGAGAAGACATTACCGACACCATAAGCAACTAGCTTAGTCACGAGTGCTCCGTGTAATGCGTTGTGCGATTCACTGGTATATCGACTACAAACGGATAAGATCTACTTGAAAAGCGTGTGTTACACCCAGAAAAATTATTGGTTGGAATTTGATCGAAACTATTAAAATTTATTTGATACAACGTTATTTTATTTGGAACTACCAATAATCGGAAATTAAAAAGAGCGAAAAGGTACTAAAAAACAAACCATTTATCCAATTATTGGTATTTCCAATCAACGTTTCAAATAAAATTCGTTTAGTAATTGTGTACGGTAGAAGCAACTATTTATTTCGTCATAATGTAAGAGAATATCAAATTTTTTAAAAAAATTTCCATAATCAAAAGTGGTTACTGCAAATACTGCCTCCAAATTAGAGGTTCAGTATTACCAAGTTCTCATGGCAGTATCGATAAAACAACCCACATTCCGACGATCATCCAACGAATACTGTCATTAATGAGCGCCAGCGCCCTAATTTGCTTGCGGTAGTGAACTTCCAAAATATACTTTAAAGCCCCTGCCCATATATGGAAGTGTTATTCCATCATCGGTCGGATATAGGTGATGCAAACTATAAGGTGATCAGAGTTAGTGAAGTAATTCCTGCACCAGTTAAGAAAGTCCAGACACTTGAATGCTTCCTTCGACACTTGAATAACGTGAATTTTGAATTTTGCGACGGACATCACATTGGATTCGCATGCCCAGAACATCAAGACACTCAGATTCCTCAATATTGTTACTACCCATGTATATAGACAATATTGCTGATTCCAAGTCCCTGCACTCAGGGAACTTCTGCTGTAAAAATGTGTAGTTGTTTGGGTTGTAATATAGTTTCTTTATTTTTATTGTAAATGTCAGTCATTTGTAGAACATATTTAATTTTTTACTAACACTGTAGTTCATTTAAAAAAACAAACCACATCAAATGACTGTTTTATGATTTTACATTAATTTTTGACAGTCGTTTTTTGTTATTTAAAAAAATAAAAAAAAATAAATGTATGTTTATGTTCTACTAACATATGTGTTAGTCATTTTTGGAACAGTTTGTTAGTCATTTTTTGAACAGTAAAAACAAATGACAAATGTTAGTTGAATTTAATGCCATGTTACTTGTCCTTTCTTTTGTTTTTGACTACAATTGCTGTCGTCTTTAACTACATAATATTCTTAGTGTATGTGTTACGAGCATCATCCATTGGGACGACCTCAGACTCAGAGATTGCAATTAGGTCTTCATTGAGTGAGTCATTCATAATTAGCCTTTTGCCCCCAACCTCTACAATCTTTGGCCTGTGATCGATGGAAAATTAAGGACAAATGTTGCTGTCATATGCAAAATAGTAGTTAGAATGGGAAGTTAGACAAAGAAAGTCATTTAGAAACATAAGAAGCAGAAAGAATTTAGAACTTACTTAGGTAAACGATTTTTTCAATATGAGCACAGACATAGAAAGCTAAGAAAATTTCATGTTAACCAAGCCCCTTGCTGGCGATAAAGGTTAATATTTTATGAATTGCAATGCATTTTCATCAATAAAATAAATTTTTATATTGACAAAAACCCCCAAAAGCTTTATTTACACACAAAAAATCGTTGCCAAGTAATTAGTAGCATTTCAACTAATAAAGCTTATTTACAAAAGGTATATCAAAACTAGTAATATTTTACTAAGTTTTTGCTTGTTTCTACTTACTTATTGAATAATGTTACTTGGCAACGGGGTTTTTAGTGTGTAGGTACCGAATTTTTTCAATTGCAATCCATTTTTCCATAAAAGTGGCATATATATTTTTTTTTTATCTTATACTACGTTCATATTTAACCACAAAATACGTATTTTTGATTTTTTCAAGTTTTCGATTTAAAATTTGAACGGTATTTGACAGTCGAAAACTTTATAAAAACGAAAAAATGTACATTGGCGTTCAATGTGAATGTAGTTTTATATACAAATTTTCTCGTGAAAAATCCCAGTCACGATTTTGATTTTTCCTTCGAAAATTTTCTTAGAAGTTTCTGCTATAGTCTTGGTAAGCAAACCCACCCTAATGAACATAGGGTAGGGTGTCCCTTAAAAATGGATTTGTCATTACACCCCCAGCTTTACTACAAATGGTTCCAAATGGAAGAAATCGATTTTTTTTTTGGAAAACGTTAACCGGTGCTGAAAGTTGTCCGAAGATGGCCCATTTTTGGAAAACGTGTATTTTTAAATTACAAATTAAATTACAAAATTCTAAATTTCGAAAAGTTTGTTTTATATTTTATTTCTTAAATGTTAACATACTCAAAATTATTCAGATATGAAATTCCCACTTCATCGGATATCATAAGCCTGGTATCCAAAATGACCCACGAATTTGATAATTTTAAAGATTTGTTAAAATACCTAATTTCGAGATGTCGATTGCTATTTTTATAATATAATATTTGTTGTTAAAGAAAAAAAAAAATGGAAAAATGATGATTCGAGTTTGTATTTTAAACGCCTTCCTTCCGGAACGTTTTATGAAAATTGCTTATTTTGTCAAAAATTTAACAAAATTTCAATGTTTTTATCTAAGTTTACATAATAGCGGAAAAATATTACTTAAATTTGATAAGATAATAATTATCTTTACTTTTATTCAAAAAACTGATTAACCCTTAGCTTCATGTGGACACAAAAGTCCCATTAATTTTAATTATGACTACAAGATTGCAAAGCCTCTTTATTGATAACAAAATCCCCACTTGTTATAAATAATTATTTTATGTAACTGGATCCTTATGCTGTTAATTTTTAGACTTTTACACACCCAAAAAAGACCTACTAGGAAATTTACAAAACAACACCTTTTATAATTTTTGTAAACTATCACTTAAATTTTGTTAGACTATTATTATCTTTACTTTTATTCAAAAAATATTTAACCCTTAGTGGCCGGGGACAAAAAAGAAACGAAATCGAAACAAAATTTAAATTATGAGTACAAAAATATAAAAAATTTAAATGTATAAAAAATATATATTATTTTGGTTAGCTTGATCTATATACGGTTTATAATTTAAGGAAATTTAAAGAATAACACATTTCAGATATGGGTAAGTACCCATGTGAAAATTGATTCGTATATGAACATATATGATCATATATGGACTTGTATATGATCATATATGGGAATTGCTGGCCATATATGTCCATATATAGTTCAATATATGACCATATATGGTCTCATATATGACCATATATTTTCGGATCCGAAATTTGAGGGTATATGGTCATATAAGATCATATATGAGCATATATGTGTATATATGAACATATATTATCATATACGACCATATACCCTCAAATTTCGGATCCGAACATATATGGAAATATATGAGATCATATATGGTCATATATCGAACCATATATGAACATATATGACCAGCTATACCCATATATGATCATATACAATCCCATATATGATCATATATGTTCATATACGATGCCTTTTTCACCTGGGTAGGTACTAAACTGCCGAACAAGCGGAATTATATTTATAGTTCCAGTCTTATTTTTATGTTTTGAAAAGGTGGTGTCAAAAGTAACCCTTAAAAATAATATTGGGACTATAAAAAATTGTGCTTATTCGTTAGTGTTCTACCCTCTATCAGATATCCGAATTAAATAAAATCAGGAAGTGGCTTTCTGTAAATTTCTTAGTGAATCTTTTTTGGTGAAAAGTGAAAACATTAGCCCAATATGGATAAAATTACAAAAAAAAATTAACTAATTTATTTTATAGATTTAAAGGTTTTACAAAGGGTGTTTTTTTTTTAAAAAGGTTTTACAAAGGGTATCATTTTGTACAATTTCAAGTTCTATCGGGCTTAAAAAGAACACCCTTTTTAATATTATATTATATGAACTATTAGCTAATGTTAGAAATAAAAAGATAACCAGTAAACTAATTCCAAAAGTATTTATATATTATCTCTAATGGTTATTTGATGTTTTTAGTCTGAAGTACTTGGAATTACAATAGCATTTATTTTTTCATAAGTAGAGGTATAACAATTATATAACGGAACAGATGTCTACCACCTGCAATTGTTAAGCTAAAGTTATACCATCCATATCCTACCAAGTACATGAACATTAGGGTTATAATTTTTATTTTGCTAAATTTTAACCTATCACTACGAGATGGGCAATATTGTATTAATAATTAAAATCGCATTTTCCTGTCAATTTGAAGGAAAAACCTCCCACATAAAATGCATTTTCTATAAATGCATTTTAAACAAATTTTCACTATTAAAGTTACAAATTTACTGCACAGTATATTTTAAATTAATTTTTACGTAATAGATTGTTGTTTTGCGAATTTAACACCCATATCGCACAACAACGCTATAATATTTTTTTTTATTAAAATCCGCGAAACACGACAAACTGGAAAACGTTTGTGTCCTTTAAGATCGACAGGCATCGCAGTAGTCAAACTATTTTAAAGTTTTAGCGAGTTATTTACTTTTAGTTAATTAAACAAAAAAAAAAATGTAACAAACTTCAAAAACCTACGCGAGAACTTTTTTGAAAGCCGCGAAAAAATAAAATTGAATTTATTTATATTTTTTTATGGACTATACTTTTAGAGTAGGTGACATTTAATAATTGCAAAAACAAAAACTTCAAAAGTTATAACCCTAATGAACATGTTTGTAATACAATTTCGTTGGCAGTCAGTTGTTGGCAGGAAGGTTAGATATACAGTATACGGAATAAGTTGCAAATTGACTGGTAATTAAGCTCTCAACTGATGCTGTAAGGATAGTTAAAGAAGCAAAAGAAGAACAAGATGTGGATGTAAAACAAAAAGACTATCAAAATTTCATAGATTCTGACAGACAGATTTAAATATATAACAACTGTCACCAAAAAGTTTTGTTTCCAAATATTATGATAAAGTTTTAAAAACAATAAAGTGAATACTAATGAAATACTAATAAAAATGTTAGTACACTCTAAAAAAAAATCTGTCAGTCAGCAGCATTTTGGCTGGGACGATCCTTGCAGAAAAATTGCTTATACCAGTAAACAAATTTGCTAAATTCAGAAACATTTTTGAGGAATTTACAATTTAGCAGTTTTTTTCCAAGGATTCTGCCAACAAAAATGTTGCTGACTTTACATACTTTTTTTGAGTGTAGTTAAATAAGTAAAAAGTTTTTTATGTCAATTTACAATTTCTACTTTTGCAAAATGAAATAATTTTTTAGTGAAAATTCGACCTACTCTCTATTTACAAATAACAAATTTTTAACTAATTTTCTTTGCTGATTTTAGAAAAAAAATTTACTAATTTGTTAAGCCTGGGGTGCTAAAATTAGCTGGAAATTTATCTATTGTTTTTATTTTAAGTAGAAAATTTTTATAAACCAAATTTTAAACAAGGTAAAGGATTTTAAAAATAAATTTTATTACTAAAAAGTAATAAAAAATGTGTGATTGTAGTAAATCGATTTGCATGAGTCGATTTGCATTAGTCGATTTGTATATGTTTGTTATTTTTTTTTTAAACTCATTTTACGTTGACCACTTATTGGAATATAAAAAGGTAAGGGAATGTTCCCAATTGTAGTCCGTTCCCTACAGCGGGCCTTTCGTTTTTTTACGTGTTGTTGCATAAATATGTCAAAACTGTCATCGATCATAATTTCCGCCATTAATATTTAAAAAGTTTAGACTTGAATGCTTTTCTTGGTTTTATTGTGTCTTTTCAAAAAAAAAAAACCCAATATAAAGTGTAATTTGTTGAAAACACAAAAAGTTATTGACAAAAAAGTTTTAAAGATTTTTCCAAGTCGGATTTTTGTGAACGGTAAGAATTTTATTTACAAGTTTAATAAAATTAATAGATTCCATAAAAAACATAATAGTGTAAACAAAAATATGAAAAATTATATTTTCATAATGTTCCCTAGAGTGGACCTTTGATATATTTTCTTATTTTGTAGAATTTTATTTTTGGATTTGGAATAGTTCACTTAGTTTTTTTATGTATCCCAAATACAATTAGTGGGGCCACATAGGGGTACATTCCCTTATTATTTTAGTTGTCTGTTAACCTAGCAAATAATAGTTAATCTAACAGATTTTCATTATCATTCGACTATTAATACAAACAATTCCCAGTGTAGAAAAACATTACCATTTAAGTGGTTATATAAGTACATATTTGGTAATGGCAAGTACTTGCTATTGTTATTACAACTCTCATTACTTTAATTTGGGGATGTCGTGTAAAATAATGACTTATAATTACTAAACACCTTACAAAAAATAGAAAAATATGTGGTTACATTATGTACAAAAATAATGAGTCTAAAAATAAATAAAAAAAATATATTTTTTTATTGAAACATTTTTTATACAAAAATTACAAAAAACCAAAAATAAGTTATATATCACAGTGCAACACATGATTTTGGGACTCAATTCTGAGAATTGCACATGGAAGTAGCTCCAAAAATAAGAACTTCTGCATCATTCGGTTTGTCAAGTTGGCTACAGTAATAATTTAATGGCAATACGAATTTTTTGGCTCAAGGCGGATTTTTAGCACTTTTTCTATATTTGAACACGGTTATATCTCGGCATAATGTACGGAATATCTCTTTTGTGTCTGAAGCAAATTTGTAGATATTGAATAGGAGAAAAAAGTGCGGAACAGTCCTACCCGAAAAAAGTGCACCTGGTGCCTTTAAAATCGCAAAAATGCCCATTTTCCCCATTTTTCACATTTTGAACGAATGATGCAGAAGTTCTTATTTTTGGGGCTACTTTCACGTGCAATTCCCAGAATTGAGTCCCAAAATCATGTGTTGAAAAATGTTGTACTGTGTATGTCTTTAATAGACATAGATTTTCAGAAAAGATTCAGATCATTACTTCATATTTCAAATAATGATAAAAATAAGTGCTTATGGGTACCACATTATTCCTTATTAAGTCCTTATTATTTCAGTTAAAGTAATGCAGAGAGTAATCTGGTGTCATTACTGGTAGTGAGACAAGTAATGACATGTCATAACCATTTCTACACTGGGTTTAAATGCTAAATACTAAAAGCCAAAAAAAAAACAATTGTTAACAAATTTAAAAGGAATATAAAATATAATTAATTCAATCTGTAAATGACATTGCGAATAGAATACAAACACAAAACGAAATGAGATTTATTAATTCCAAACCATTGGAATGTAAATTAACTTCCTTCTTTAACATTCCTTGGGCATATGCCAACCATGCGGCCAATGTTTCATCCTTGAATTAATTACCCTGGTAAAAATATTCGTTTCCACAACCCACAAATGCCATGATGAATGTTTTAACATTATATAATGGGCAATTTGTTTTTTACTTTCGTCTGAAGATTTTATTTTTTTATATTTTACTGATGCTTTTGTTTTTAGTGTAGTATATTTGGCCCAGTGTAGAAAAGCATTATAAAAGAACATATTTGGTAAGGTACTTACAACTATTTTAACATATCTCGTTACTTTTATATGGTGATGTCCCGCTAAATAATGATATATCATTACTAAACACCTTACGAAAAATCAAAAAAAATATGTGGTCTCCTACATATATGCTTACTAGTATGGACAAAAATAATGAGTATAAAAAAAATTTTCAAAAAAACTAAAGTTGATAAAAAAAATATTTTTTTATTGAAATTTTTTTTTAAATCAAATGTGCCAATATGTGATTCGAACCTGGTACTCCTCGATCGCAGTCAAGAGCTCTACCATCTGAGCTATCTTGATATTATATACTTTATAGACAACAATATAAATGACTTGCTTGTACAAAATGTCTTACTCTTCAGCTTCCAAAAATTAAAAATAAGTAGTTACATATGAAGTTACTAAAGTAAAAAAACAATGAGTCTAAAAATAGATTTTGGAAAAAATTTTAAAATCATTACTATAAAAAAGTGATACAAATTAGTACTTATGGGTAAAGCATTATTTTTTTTATTCCAATAATGGGAAAATTAACTACTTATTAGTAAGTCCTTATTAAGTATTTGTGTTAAAGTGAACCAGACAGTAACCTGGTATCATAATTGGCAGTGGGAAAAGTAACGACATGCCATTACCAATTCTACACCGGGGCCTTAAGCAAATATATAGAGTAGCAGCAAAATACCCATGCAGTTGGTCAGCTGCGGTTGATCACAGGAAACCATTAAAACGCTTTAACAAATTGTTGTATAAAAAACGATTATATTGCCAGACTCTCAAAATAACGTCCAATTTGACAGATAAAGAAAAAAAAAACATAAAAACAAATGAACGAACTTTTTTGTTGGTTTTGCGTGACCACTTAATAAGCCAATGTATCAACATAAGGATGCTAAAAGTCACGATGAAATAAACATTTTTTTGTAAACGTTTTCCTGACGTGTTTTCTTTAGGAATAGTTGGCTTGTTAAAGACAAAAAATTTAAAAAATAACAATAAACCCGACAAACATGACCTTCAGTCATAAGGAAGGGTTTTATTCAAATTTTTCAGTTAATCTAAAGAATGCTTACGAAAATAATTTTACATTTTGTAATCATCATAAAAGTACAAACAAGTATAAATTTTAAAGATTTTGTATAATATAGAAAATTTGCAATTCGTTCACAGACTTAGTGAAGTTTCGATTTATAGTCAAATCGTCCCGTTATCGGTTTTGCTAACTAAATTTTTTATGGTTTTTTTAATATAAATCGGAAAAATAATATTTCTCTTGTGCGCCCCGGTAGGCTAATTGGTAGAGTGCTGGCTTATCAGTGCGGAGGGTAATGGGTTCCATTCCCAAAGTAGGCACTGGTCTGTTTTCGCTACAACACGCCGAAGGCTATAGTAGAGTGCTCGGTTAGGGTAATAGTATATCATTTGTAATTATATGATTATTAGTTAATAATAAAAAAAAAAGAAATATTTCTTTTGTCATATTTTGTTACGTTTTCATTTCGAGTTTCCGAGTTCAAATCACTGCAAAGACAGACGCAAAAAGTTTTTTATTTTAATAAAAATAAAATTCAAGTTTGATATAATTTTTATTAAAAATAAAAATTATGTTTTTTCGACCTTTAATTGTGCAATCAGATAAAATTGTAAAATGATTAAATATCAAATAAGTCAGTTTGAATTAAATATGATTGTGGCGCAATCAGCAGGACATTTAATCTGAGTACCACGGTTCAATTCTTGAAAAACCAAAAAAAGTTTTTTAATTTCAATAAAATTTTGTGAAACGTAATAATATTTATGTGGAATATGATATTGAATGATTCACCTAAATAGTTATCATTTACGACAAACATATGAAATAATAGTAATATAGTTGTCATAACCGCCAGAATTCAATTGGCAAAAAATTCGGTAGCTCCAACTAAGACTGTTTTCTGGGTGTTGCAATAAAGAAATAAGGCGCAACTGTGCAATTATAACAACCCAGTCAGAAACTGCCAGTGTTACAAAATGAAGCAGTGGCATACCACTGGCTAACCGAGGAATTATAAATAAACTCGCAGAACTCTTATATAAGATGCTTTAACAGCGTTTCCAAAAAGAGTTTTTTTTCAGTATTTGCTTCACAACAATTTCAGCGGTCTACAGCAAAAATCAAAACGAGTTTTCCAAGTGCTATCCAGTTAGAAATTACCAACAGCTTAAAAGTCTAACCACTGATAAAGAATTTATTTTATAAAAATGGAGATGCTTTGTTTAAAAAGTTTGTAGTTGGAAGGTTCAGAGTTCGAGCCCGATTTCAAGTAAACATTTTCTGTAATTTTTTTACACTTTTTAATATTTTTTTTATTTATATAAAATTACCCTAAAATAAATTAAAGCTGGTGTTGGCCATGTCTAGGCTACTTTTAAAAATGTAGTATTTTGAAATTTTTTTAAAGGAGTATTTTTCAAATTCAATTTTTATCTATACACTCAGGGAACTTCTGCTTTAAAAATATGTAAATGTCAGTCATTTGTAGAACAAATAAAATTTTTAATTAATCTTGTAGTTCATTTAAAAAAACAACTCACATCAAATGACTCTTTTATGATTTTACATTCATTTTTTACAGTTGTTTTTTGTTATTTAAAAAAAAAAATAAATAAATGTTAATATAATAATATAATAATAAATTAATTATAGTATTAGTTGCAATTGTCTAAAAAAGACGTTAAAATTCAAACTCAAACAAAAATCAAACTTTGCTCTCTTTCAATTCTTCCCTAACTACGTAAGCGCCATCTATCGAATATACAAAGAATATATCATAGATGTGGCATCACTTACAACATATGGGAAAACAGTGGACATTAGAGTGAGGTAAGTTTCTAAAAATAGAACTGTTGTGTTGTTGGAGTTGTACTTCTGAGATTATGTATGGAAGAACAAAAACACAGTGTATTGAATAAAACTAGTTTTAATCACAACAAAACTCGACCTGACAATAGATCAGAGGGCTAAAGCGCTCTGTCTAACGTGTAGTGCGAGTGCATGTGGCATTAGAAATCAGTTTATCTATACCACGGTCAGTGATTGCACAGAAAATTTCATATAGACGCAATCGAACAAATAAAAACATAACAAATATTACATTATTCAAAATAAGCAGGGTCACTGATTAAGGTTCAATACCAGAAGCTGCGCAGTCTGATTCAGAAAATTGAAAATTTGCAATGTAGTTATGATTTTTAGAAAATACACTCATTCTTCTCTACCACGCCTTTCACAATAAATGTTTGTTTATTTTTTACTAACATGTGGTTCATTTTTACTACACTTGTTAGTCATTTTTTGAACATTAAAAAACAAATGACAATGTTAGTTGAATTTAATGAAATGTAAGTCGTCCTTTCTTTAAATGAAATTTCATTTGTTTTTGGCTACAATTGCTGTCGTCTTTACCAACATAATATCCTAGATTAGATTAGATCAGAAGGCACTATGCACCGCGACCAATGTAGGTCTTTTGTGCCTACATTGGTCCTAAGTGTAGTATTAAACAAATTTGAAACGTATGTCAAACTCATTATAGAGTTAAGTTCAATAAATTTGCCATCGTAATAAAAGGGCTTAAGCTGCTCGGATGTGTTGTGGTTAAAAACGCAATTTTCCTCGTTTTTAATAACGGTTTTCTCAAAATTATGCCATCGTGTCACAAATTTGGAGAACATATTTGGAATCAGCGGGACAAAATGTGTCAAAAGTATATATTGCGGTTCAAACCAACTAGACTTTGTGTAATTTTGTGACTGTGTGTAATCATTACAAAACAAAAAACCTTGTTTTTAATGTTTTTTTGGAGTAAATTTTGAAACTCATTTATATTATATTGTATATAAAAGTGTTACAATTTTTTTTCATTAAATTTTACTATATATATTTTTATATAACGATATGTTTGGTCATATATAATTAGTTATAAAAATGATAGAATTATTTTTATTTAATTGTACCATATACACTTACATATGATCAGATATACAAGATATGCTAATATATATGATGACCTATTACGCCATAATAAAAATTGTTCATAAACTAAGTAAGATATGAACATATATCGTAGTATATTGCCGCACATATAAACATATATAAAGGTATCAAGTTATATGTGACTATAAAAAAACTTTTTTCATTGGGTTTAGAATATTTACATTCGACTTGGGCGACGTCAATAACATTTCACAATCGCTCACTTGTGAAATTTTTCTGTATCACTAATATTATCAGACCTAAGCTCACACTTATGAGCTCAATCGTTTCCTTTACTACCAAGCATGGGGATTAGTAACAGCATCTGGGTATTTAATTACAGGGCAATTACTCAATTACACAGAATTACATGTAATTGTACATGAAAAAGTAATTGTCCTGTAATTAAATACACAAATATTGGTATTGTGTCCCATGCCTGGTATTGACAAAATTGAACATTTTCCGAGGAAGCGGTTAATCCTACAAGTGACTGAAATTATTAATGATATAGAAAAATTTCACAAGTGAATGATTATGAAATGTAATTGACGTCGCCCAAATCTGACTTACATTATGCTTATAACAAAGGGGGTTTTTTATACAGGTATAAAACATTAAGTTGGCAACACTTTTTTAACTGGCAGCCATTTTATCAGCTGTCAAGTTATTTATGTTTAGTTTGGTTTGGATTTTCAACATGAATAGACTGACGCCTGAACAACGCTTCCAATTTGTGCAAATTTATTTTAAAAATCATGGTTCTGCTCAAAATACGTATCTAGCACTACGTCCATTTTAAGTCAACATAATTGTCCATCACAGCAATTAACTATGGAACTTTTTCGAACCACGTTTACTCTAAATGATAATAATTATCCACGTCGTACAGTGCGTAAAGAAGAAGTCATTGCTGCTGTAGAGCGTAGCGTAGAGGAAGACCCCAATCAGTATATCAGCCATCGTGCACAGGTATTTAATATGTGTCCATCCACTTTATGGACGAATTTTCGGAAAGATCTTGGTTTGCGGGCTTACAAACTGCAATTCGTGCAACAATTGAAGCCTGATGATGACCAAGCAAGGCGTAGATTCGGTAAATTGGCCCTAAAACAAGATTGCCGTTGAAGGAAACGTTTGGTAAAGGCATAGTTTCACGTTTAGGACCCTTGCCTTGGCCTCCAAGTTCGTGCGATTTACCGCCGCTGAACTAGTTTCTGTGGGGATATATGAAGTCGCTGGTCAATAAGCCCGCAACGATTGACCACTTAGAGGACAGCATTAGACACGTTATTGCCAATATACGGCCACAAATGTTGGAAAAAGTCATCAAAAATTGGACCTCCTGATTAGACTACGTCCGAGCCAGCCGTGGCGGTCATATGCCAGAAGTCATATTTAGATTATAATGCCAGAAGATTATCTTTCGAATAAAGTAAATTTCATGTCAATTTAAAAAATTCATCTTTGTTTTATTCCATTTCAAAGTTCTCCACCTCTATAAAAACACCGTTTATATGATTTTATTGACATGCATTTTCAAAAAATATGCCTTCTTAGTAGTAATTTATAATTGAATTGTATCCATTTACTTAGTTGGCATAGGTTATAAAGCTGCTTCTAAGGATTTTTTAATCAGATTTAGCTGCTTTTCTTGAAAAAAACCAAGATGTCAATAGTGTTCCGGACCACTTTGGTTATTTTTTCTAATAGGTACTATATAACAAAGTAATTTTTAACTTTAAAATGTAGTTCATTAAAGCTTTGCACTTTTTGCCCTTTTTCAAAAAAATTTTGCTTCTTGCAATATTACCGTTTTTAACAGCCCAGTTTTGTGTGGGCATATAATTTTAGTACCACCGCCTAAACTCCATCAAACCTAGGTGGTTTGGATTAATTTGTTATACACACCTTTTTCCAATTTCAATATTAATTTGTAACCTAACCTTTGAATTTCTTCGTTTATTAAATTATTTAGTTCATTTCCGTATTAACATTTCATATAAGTGTCTAAAAATGTTGTATTCAGAAATATTTTATATAACAAATCTGAGACAAGAAATAACTTATGAAACACTTTGTATAAACCACCCCAAAAAAAAAATATATATCCTTAAATCGCCTTGTGCTTTATTTCCAAAACATTTTAGGCGGTCATTAACATTACAAATCACAAAAAGTAAAAAAATGAAATTATGACGTATGAATATAGTATCCTTAAGCACGCACCGGAAATACATATTATAGTAAGCAAAAAAGAAAAAGTTGTCAAAAAACTAGTTTAGTATGTTAACATCTCAAACGTGCGTGTATTCATTATATTCATTATGAAAGTGTTTCACATGATTTTACCCTTACACACAGACACTATGACACAAATTAATGACTTCATATAATTTTTGAAAAAAGCAAAAAAAAAAGGATAATAAATTGTTTAATACATCACTTGTTTTACTTTCAACGTAAAGGAAATTAGCACAACATAAAACTAGGTGAAGTAGTTTTAAAATTGCTTTTAAAGTATTATTTTTTTTTCTTCTTTCAAACGGAAAACATGCTATAAAAGTCAACAACTGTTTTTAGAAAACTTTTTTTAAAACAAGTCATTTGTAACATTTTCATAATTCGCTTTAGGTAATTTACATTTTTTCAGCTAGTTTAACTTTTATCCTGTAATACACATGATGTATGTTAAAAATGGTAATTAAAAAAAAACACAGATTTACTGTACAAAAACTACTTTTAAACCATTATGAATTTTATGTAGAAGGGAAGGAAGTTAACATTTTTAGTTTAGTCAAACCCCAATTTTGTCATTTACGAGTTTCCGTGTATCTTAAATTTAAGATTTCTGAGCAAATTGCGTTTTGCAGGAAACTTATGATTACTATTTTTCCCTACGGGCATAACGGACATGAAGAGCATGTTCCATGGTGGCAGGAACTGGTTATTGGCCGAACTTTTTATACATCATTAATGTGGCGCATCAATTGACACATTTTAGGCACCCTGTGACGTTTTGGATGGTGTGTCTCACAATAGATTTTCAAATAAATAAAAATATTAATTTAAAAAATCGTCTAAGCGTCAGTAGGGTTCGATCACAAAACGTTCTGCTTACAAAACAAAATCTCCACCGTCTCACAGTGGGATATACCACAAAATTTTTGGAAATAATTCGGACATTTTTTACTTATTGCTCCGATTGCAATGAAATTTGAAACAGGCATAAGTGACATAATATCGAGCTTAAGCTCCGATTTGAAAACTAAATGAAATGTAGATTACAACATTTTTTAAAAAGAGTCCCATTAAGCACTCTTGGTAGAACAAAAACTTGGGTAATCCTAATAGGAAGGTAAAAATTTGAGTTTTTGTTAAAATGTAAATTTTCACTATTAAATAAAATATTTATTAATAGACATAATCTAATGATTTTTTGGACTTAAATAGACTTGTAAGTAAAAAATATGAAATTTATGTTCGAATTTATGATTTTCTGTAAGCAATTCTACAATTCCCAAAAATAAAATAAAAAAAATGGGATTTTTTGCATTTGTTGCTGTCATGTCTACATTTAAAGCGGGAATTGGAAGAGACTTAACCAATGATTTAGGTATATGTTGGAGTATCTACAACTGCTTTCGCTACCTAATTGGAGGCGTGCACAATTTTTAACAGTGGTTTAAAATTTATATTTGCCTTAAAAATGTGGTCAATTTAGAAGCGGCTGAGGGGAAAAGAATTTTCAAATCTAAAAATTTTTTAACTGAACTTGCTTTTATATAAAAATACCTTTCAGGATATGCATTCATACATATGAATGTACACTTTTTATGTTGAGAAAGAAAATATTTATCTGGAGGTAAAAGACTGTTGGTGCTTTTTGGTTAAAAAATCGCAAAAATTATATATTATATAGTGTTTATTTTAACGCATGTAGTTTTTGGGTAAAGCAAGATTTGCATTCCTGTTTTTTATTTAATCAAGAACTTATTTAGTTAAATTATCAATATTTAAAAAAAGAAATTGGTCCCGATTTCGTTCCCTATACGCAAAAAACTGGATTTCACATTTTTAAATGGGAATATCTCGGGAACTGTTGGAGATATTAAACACCTGTGATCATGGTTTTTGTTAGCCTCTACTACCAGATAACAAATAGGTTTTTTGAAAATCGGATTAGAAACCAAAATTGGCAAACACTCAAATTTTATCGGTAATATTTTTGTTCATATTTCCGCAGGGGGGGGGGGGGGTTAATATGCCAACTCGATATTACGTCACTTATGCCTGTTCCAAACTTCATTGCAATCAGACTAGTAAGGAGGAAATGGCAGAATTAATTCCAAAAAATTTGTGATATATCCCACTGTGCGCGTGAGCTAAAATTGCTTGTGCCTATTGTCTGGCTAGTAGAGAAGTAATATTTTTGCGTGTATATTTAACTTCAAATGAGAAACTTGTTTTTCACCACAAAAGTTATTTTTCTCATTAAAGATGTTTTAGCACCGCAAAATTAATTTCTTAAAAAAAAATTTTTATTTCAATATCCTTTTTTCACCTCTAAGTTTAATGTGTTATAATTATTTATATTTTATATAGTTTTACTTGTAAAACTTTCGAGGGTATAAAAAATTTCGTCTGTTCATATTTGAATTTGATATAACTTCTTATTTTAAAATACTACACTAAAAAAAAGTTAGTTCAACATTTTGCTGAATGTCTATTTAAAATATCTAACTAACTTATAGAAAATTTGTTGCTGACATCGCGTTTAAAGGCAAAATAGTTTAACTAAACGCTTTTATCAAAAAACTAATTTTGAACTAAAATTGTGCTAATAAACACATTCATAGCACGAATAACCAATAAAAAGACGAGATGCAGCTTGTATAGACAAAGAAGGGACAAATGAAAAGATACAAATGAATACGACCATTATAAGACCTACAAAACAACAACCGCTTTTGATTCCGTTCATTTCATTTCTTCTTTTGTATACTACACATCAAACAAAAGCACGCAAAAAAAAATGTTAAACATAAAAATATATTAATAAATATATTTAATATTAAAAAATTATTTATAAAACAATGAATAAATTAAATAGACTAGGTTAAAAAAATTACGGTTTTATGCGACTGTACACAACAATAAATGCAAATAATCCCAAATAGATTTTTTTTGAAGAAATGCAAAAAGGTAAAGGGTTTTTTTTATATGTTTGACATTTTGTTTTTGTATTTTAAAATTATCTCCAATGAGAAATGTAAAATTACCTCATTCATACATACACTTAGGACAAGTTTTTGGGATGTCAGTTAAACTTGGATTAGTTAAACCGCTGACGAATTTTGTCGGCCATTTCAAAGTTTATTAACAAAAATTTGTAGGAACAACTTCATCTTCTTTAAAATTTTGATCTTTATCATGATAAAGCAAAATAAACCAAATGTTACAAGTAGTATTAAATTTAAGAACTTTGTTAATCTAAGTTTAAAGATAATCAACATCCTAAAAATTCGGCCTTAGAGTACTATGTAGGTGAAGACCACTGCATATATAGTTAAAAACAAATGAAATTTCATTTGAAGAAAGGACGGCTGACATCTCAGTAAATTCAACTAACATTATCCGTAAACAATAAACAAACATTTTTTTAAAAAAAAATAATTACAGTATAAAATGAATGTAAAATCATAAAACAGTAATTTGATGTGGTTTGTTTTTTTAAATGAACTATAATTGTAGTCAAAACTGAAATTACTTCTACACTCACAAGAACTTTTCCATAAAAAATCAGCAGTTATTTAAAAGTTTAATCGGTAAAGTTGTTTCAATGGAATATACAGTTAAATTAACAAAAAAATATATTTTTAAGCTTTCTGTCTGTTATTCAATAAACAAAATAAACAAAAAAAAAAACAGACTTTCCGTAGTAGTTAAAATATTCAGTTAAAATTTTCTATTTAAAACAAAAAGTTGTTATATTATATTAAATATTGAAATAAACGAAAATCTATTGTTTTTATGGATTTTGTCAATTAATTTTTCAACAGTTGAAAATAAACTAAAAAATACAATTGTTTTAAACGAAAAGTAAGTAGTCCTGTTTTTAACTGATTTTCATTTAATTTAATGTGTATATTCAGTAGTCTTTACGGAAAAAATATTTTGAGTGTACAAATGACTGTTTTTTCACTTAAAAATGAAGATACTGTATTATAACTCAAACAACTACAAATTTTTATAGTAAAAGTTCTCTGAGTCTATGTATACATTAGACTGACTCACGAAAAAAGTTTATTTTGTCCAACCCTCAAATAAACTTTGGTTTGTTTTATGATTATTCCCAAAATATTTCGTGTCTAGCATTGAGATCGCGTGAGCTGGATCGTTTTCAAAAAAGATATTGTTTTTTTTTAGTTTTTCAAAGAATTTTGTACTTTAACTAAAGACAACCTAAACAACATAAGAATATTATTATCATATAAGTATATGAAAGGGTTTTTTAAGGTGCGTCCAACGGTATATAAAACATATCAACGCATATCCACACATATCCTTATTTCAGGAATATTCTGTACAAAAATTATTTATTAAAGCTTTTATCTACAAAGATTTATGTCACTTAAATGTCAAATTGACATATTTTGGTCATTAGTTGATTTAAATAAATTCGTGCTTCAGCTTTTATTGAAATTCGCACTAGTTCGCATTTTATCAAAAATGTAATATTGTATGTGAACTATATTTTAGTCAGATCAATATCTGTAAACAAATTTGTCTTGAGGTATACACATTATGTATGGAAACATTTTTGAATTTTACAAATTAGTTGTATTTTAATACAATCTGATAAAATTCCAATACGAGCCTTTTTCACGGGATAACTTTTTCGCGAATTAAAAAAAAATTGCGCAGTTTTTTATTTTTATATATGTATATCCAGCTTAAATGAATATTTCGTTGGGATATTTTAAGGTTAACAATACAGTGCGTTCATAAATTATAGCACATTTGCCATTTCTTCAGTAAATGCATTCCAAATCATAAAAGACAATTTTTTCAGATGAAAAAAATTTAATTTGGATGGCCCTGACGGGAATTGTTGTTACTGGCGTGACCTACGAAAAGAACCCCAATGTTTCTCTCGTAGAAACTTTGGTGGCGGTTTAGTTATGATTTGGGGTGCATTTACTGAAGGATGTTGTTTGGAGTTGCAAATCGTCCCAACTAAAATGAACAGCGAAAAATACTGCGATTTACTTAAATGCAGTTTGTTGCCATTTTTACATGCAAATACAGATAAAAAATATATTCTCCAGCAAGACAATGCAGCCTGCCATGCCAGCAAATTCACAAATGAATGGTTAAGGTCGAATGATGTCGATGTTTTCGAATGGCCTGCTTGCTCTTCATATATGAACCCTATCGAAAACATATGGGGAATTATCGCCAGGAGAGTTTATGCTGACAATCTTTAATATATAAATGCGAATGATTTAAAAAAATTCAATTTTCAGAGAATGGGAAGGACTGGATGAAGCTCTTCTAGTAATGGGGTGCGTTAATGTTAGGCAAAACATTCTTTTGCGTGCTCTGATGTCAGTTTTGACCATTTTTATACTTAAAATGGCAAAAAATACTATAAGGTGGCGCAAAAATAACCTTCCGATGTTTTTTTTTTTATTATGTATTTATTATGTATAGCATTTTCTGATAGGAGGATTACTTTTGCGCCACCTCAAAAAATAAATTGCTGAATAAAAAAAAAATGTTTCGCGAATGTCTTGCAAGACATTCATGCAACCATTTATAATCAAGCACACTTAAATTTAAAAGTGCAAAATGCCTTACAAAATTGCAACAACAGTAAAAATACATTTTTCGAATTTAACTGACAATATTTAAATACTAACGAAAGAACTTATATTTCTATAGTTTTTTTTTTAACAACCAATAGCAAAAGTTGAAAAAATGTTTTCCATGGATTTTAATTGATTCTTCATTTGAAAGCAAACTTTACGTAAAACTGTATAAATAAACTTGAATCGGTAACGGAAAATATATTATGGGTGTATTGCCAAAATATTGTTTACTTAAAAAACTTTTTTGCTATCTTTACTAACTTTCTTTTTTGAGTGTATACTTAAGAAAAACATTTCAATTTTTTATGTATTAAATAAAGTATTTTTGCTCAAATGTTTTCATTTCATAAGTTTTAATGTGTTAATGTTTTTTCACCTAAACTTTAAAAATTTTCATAGAAACTTACTCAACAGCACCACATGGAATATGCAGATGAAATAATATTCATAATTATGCTAATGAAAGTTTAACTTTGCTTAACAAGCTATTAAATATTTGAAGCAAAAAATATAAATAAATAACAAAAAAAAAAAAAAAATAAACTACACATTAGGGTGGCCCATTTAGACCATTTGCTGGAATTTGCTGAATGATCTCAAAAATTATGATAAAGGGCGTCATTTAACATATATTGGCTAAATTTCCACACCCTACGACGATGAGAAGAACTGGCGACGCGATCAAATAAATTGACGAAATGGGTGAAAATTCCATGCATTTATAATTTTTAGTTAACAAAAAAAAAACTACTAACTTAGGTTGCATAAAAAGGACTACAAGGATCTCCAAAGTTCAAAAAACTAGTAACAAAAAGATAAATAACTTTATATAGGTCCAACCAATATTAATGGTGTATAAATGAAATTAAATATATTTTGAAAGTGTTTCAAATAAAAGGTGTTTTTTATACAGGTATAGAACTTTAAGTTGGCAACACTTTTTTAACTGGCGGCCATTTTGCCAGCTGTCAAGAGATTTATGTTTAGTCTGAACAACGCTTCCAAATTGTGAAAATTTATTTTGAAAATCATTGTTCCATTTTACGGTCACCATAATCGCCTATCAGAGCAATTAGTTCGATTAACTATAGAACGTTTTCGCACCACGTTTACTCTAAATGATAATATGCATCCACAGAGACGTCGTTCAGCGCGTACAGAAGAAGTCATTGCTGCTGTAGAGCGTAGCGTAGAAGAAGAACCCTATCAGTCTATCCGTCAGTGGTGATCGCTATAGAGCCATGATTACTGACTTTTTCGTTCATCAATTGTGCAGGAGCTGTGGTTTCAACAAGACGGCGCAACATGTCACACAGCTCGTGACACAATTGATTTATTGAAGGAAACGTTTGGTAACCGCATAGTTTCACGCTTCAGACCCGTGAAATGGCCTCCAAGGTCGTACGATTTACCGCCGCTGGACTATGCAAGAAGTCATATTTAACCGTGGCGGTCATATGCAAGAAGTCATATTTAAATTGTAATGCCAGAAAATTATCTTTCAAATAAAGAAAATTTCATGTCAATTTAAAAAATTCATCTTTGTTTTATTCCATTTCAAAGTTCTATATCTCTATAAAAAACACCCTTTATTATAAGACATAATATAGATGTTTTTTCAATCCATTAAGTTATAAGAGTTTTTAATAAACTTATGTAAATCTAGTTTTTAATTTTTGCCATTTATTTTTTAAATGCATAATTTTTATAGCATTAATCGAAAGTATATTAACTCACTTTTAAATTGGTATACAACGCTCCTGCACTTATTTCATTTCGCTATTGACCTATTGCAAAAATATATTGTATAATTGGAAAAAATTCTTTTATTTTTTCTTTTGCAATTCAGTTCAAACATTTTATTTCCAATCAAATTATAAATAACCACCCTTTGGTTCAATTGACACCTTTCTACAACCACGGCATGTAAAAGTGTTGTGTCACGGACCGGGTCTAATGCCACTTCTAAAAGTTTTTTTTTTATATGGTATTATAACATTAAACCATATAATCGAGCTTAAGAGAACTAGTTCTAGCGTTTCTATGTACTTGGAAAGTTTTATAATACCCTATGAGAAAAATGTCCGTCCTGGTGCCACACAGTGGAGTGAATCAAAAAAAAGTGGTAATAAATATAGAACTTCTTAACTACTGAACCGATTAAGACCCAATGTCTATGTAATCGTTAAGGAGGAGTACAGCTTTAAAAAAAATTAGTTTTGAAGTCACCCTGTGTTAACACAGGGTGAACACTAAGGTGCCAAAGTAGACCACCTCGAGTATAAAAAACTTTTAAAATGCTGTAACTTCTATAATTATAAACCGATTTCGATGATTTTAGACTTTTTGTATCCGCTTGATGAGATTAATAAAAAACATGCTTACGGTAATATGTTACCTTTTAAAGTTGTGTGATCTTGAACATTAAAACTTAAATTTTTCGACAAGTTTTTTTTTATGTTTTAAGTTAATAACTTCTTTATAATAAGTGGTAAGCCAATAAAAAAAATTTTGTGTATTGCCAGTGTCATTTAATTATCTTTAACCATTGAGTAAAGAAAAATCTGCAAAATCAATTTTTTTAATAAGGTCAAAAAAATTGTAAAATTTTTGAGAAAAAGTAGCTTCACTCATACGTTTTTTTTATAATCTAATACAGGAGTGCCCAAAAGTTCTTTATGGAAGAGCAAACACCAATACATTTAAAGAAAAACTAATTTTTATTCAATATTTTTTGTTGTAAAAACCAATACATACAAAGAAAAAAGAAAAAATATTTCAATGTTTACCAGCAAAGCATACGAAAGTGTTGTTGCTTTGCACTTGCGTGTATACAGTGAAGAACGACAAAAAAACTAATAAGACAAAGTTGTTTGTGTATTTCGTATTGCTAGTGCTGAGCGCTCTATATGTGTATTAAAACACACAGCCTATAGCTAAGTGTTTTTACAAAAACAAATGAGCACCAAGCGCATAGGCCTTGGGCACCCCTGATCTAATAGAAGAAAAGTAAATATTTTTTTAAATATTCGTAAAGAACAGTACCACCTGCAAAATTCTAAGCCAACATTGTTGTTACCAATATTTCAACCAATTTGAATTTTATTTTATTTCACACATTTAAATATGATGTATAAGACTAAGACCGAACTGTATTGCATCTTTTTAAATGTGTTTTATTATACATATTTCTCAAAATTTATATAATTTAATTTAAACAATTTTAAAAGCACCAAATTTTTTGGATCACGAATGTTATGCCAACGGTGGCAAGTTTGCTCAAACCAATGGTTGGCTGCTGTTATCAATCGGGTAACACTACAATACTGTCTAGATTGTTAATCCCACGTTACCCCAAAGCAAAACCGACGGTCGCCAACGCTTTTTGTTTTTCTTTTTTTAAAGAGAAGCAACACTCAGGAAATACTTCCTATTAATTAATGTGTTGCTTTCTTTGGAAAGGGGATAGTAGAGATATGAAAGGTGGGGAAAGCTGAAGTGCTTAAAATATGGCAACACTGTAATTGCCCGATATGATAAGTCTTAGAGCAGTTGATGCTCGCCACCTGATTAAGAGTTGGCGAACTTATTAAAGCTTTTTGGTTCATAGCCCTGATTCGTTATTTTACTTTGGTTAAGTGGTATGGGAACAACGAAGGTGGGCTCTGCGATACAAATGCGTAATAGTAAACTCATACGTATTATTTTTCTAAATTGATGTTGCCGTCACCGGGAATCGAACCCGGGACCATCAGTGTAAAAGTCCAACTAACCATTACACCACAGCGCCCACAATATTGTTAATCCAACGTTATCCCGACGCAAAACCGACCGTACCTGACGATTTGCCAACACCGATTATATTTTTCTGCCTGGGACATTGTATATCATTTGAAAGATATTTAAAATGCATTTAATTTGTTGTATAAACCATTAATATTGGTTGAATCTATTAAAATATATTAATCTTAATCTTAAGCTATGCAAACTAAGGATATTTTGACCTTATGAGGCTTACTATCTTTTGCAACTCTTGTATTATATATAGTTTTTTTTTAAAACTGAAAATTATAAATATATTGAATTTTCATCTATTTCGTCAACATATTTGATCGCATCGCAAGTTCTTTTCATCGTAGTAAGGTGTTGCAATTTGGCCAATGTATATAGAATGACGCCCTTTATCATAATTGTTGAGAGCACTCAGCAAATTCTACCAAGTAGTCAAAATGGGCCACCCTACTGCACATTCATATTCTAATTGAAAATTCTAGTTTCAACTCGAAACATTAACATATGGCTTCCAAAGATCTGCAGCAGTGAAATAGGTAATTTATATTAATCTACCCTAAGTTAACATTATGAGTTAATCAGTGAGTAAAAGTAATTTCCATAAACTTAATGTTATCAAATCATGTACAGAATACATATGGAATAATTCAAATTTATCATAATTAAATTACAACAAAATAATTACAAAACTTTTTGAAATTTACATGACATTTATGTACGTATATCAAACTTGTCAGACGTAATAAGATTTACTGTAAATTACTGTAAATATCAAGTAACAGTAAATTATACCCATACAGACGAAATTTTGACACTTGAAATGTAGATTAATCACATTTCAATCACATGTTTAACAATACTTGAGCAAAATTTCTTAAAGAGCTTCAGGACGTCCCACCCCATACCATTGCATGTTATTTGGCTTTACAGTAAAAGTACATACAATTTAATTTCGTTTTTAACAAATACATTGAAAGTACTTGTTAAATTTCTGTACAATTTTGTTGAAGGCAGCACCAATTACATGCAGCACGTACTTCAGGGCTGTTATACTTGTTGGTAAGTGCAAGAATTTAATTATGGCCACTATAACTAACTAAAGGATGCTTACGAAAAAATGTTTACATTTTGTATTCATTATAACTTCATAAAATGAAAAGCTGCAAACAAGATTTTTACATCAAATTAAACACAAAACTTTAAAGATTTAATAAAAAAAAATAGAAAATATATGCAATTCGTTTGCGAAACTTAGCGAAACTTAGCGAATTTTTGCTTTTTCGTCAAAATGTATCACTAGTTTTGCACACTAATCTTTATCGAAGTTTTTTCAATATAACTTTGTAAACTAATATTTCTGTTGTCATATTTCGTTACTTTTAATACTTTTTAATGAATTTCAATTATTTGAACATTTTAGGTTCGTTGTAAGTTTGGGATTTTGTAGGTTTTCAGCTCTGTTTGAACCTATTTCATAGTATTTTTTTCAAAATCTTGCAATAACGAATCCTTATTTAGAATCAAAGAAAGTGTTGTTTTAAATGTTGAATCACGAACCACGAGAACAAAAAATTCTCATTGAGTTTGTGATTTTACCTACAAATTGTCTCTAGAAATTAGAAGAATATTCTCGCCTGACGATTTCCTTAGGCCATAATGAAATTCTGATAGGGACCAGCCCAATTAGAAACTGCCAGTGGTACAAAAAATCAAGCAGTTTTATGCTACTACCTAACCGATGAATTGGAAATAAATTACTGGCAAGAACACATGTTTAAGGCGCTTTACCATCGATTCCAAAAGTCGTTTCGCCAGTATTTGTTTTACAATAATTTCAATGGTCTACAGAAAAAATCATTGGCTGAGACCACTGGGTCAACGTTCTCAAAAAGGGGTTTCCCAATGCTATCCAGTCAGAAATTGGCAACGACACCAAAGCCTGACCACTGGTAAAGCATTTATTTTATAAAAATTATGTTTAAAAAAGTTTTTAGTCGGAAGGTTCCGAGTTCAAACCCGGTTTCAGGGGTTTTTTGTTTTTTTTATACTTTTTAATAATTCTTTCATATAAAATTATTTTTTTGTTTGTTTTGTTGTCCCGGTTGGGACAACATTACACCTAAAATGTTATTAGTACGAAAAGCAGCTGTGTCTGAAGAAATAACGAAAATATTTAATAATATGATTGAGGAAATGAGATATCCAAATGTACTAAAAGTTCACAAAATTATACCAATACCTAAAGGTATTAGAAGTAATAAAGTGGAGAATTATCATCCGATTTCAGTTCTTTCAATCGTTGATAAGATATTGGAGAAAGTTTTGTTTGAGCAATTATCAAGTTATCTTGAGATAAATAACATTTTGTTTGACCGACAATTTGGTTTTAAAAAAGGCACTGGAACTGAAGAAGCTGTTGTAAATGTGGTTGAGTATGTTTGTAGTGGACTTGATGCAGGTTTTAAAGGAGTTGCAGGTGTTTTCTTTGATCTATCGAAAGCGTTTGACTTAGTTGATCACGATATACTGGTAAAGAAACAATATTTCATTGGTTTTTCACAAAATGCTATTGAAGTGTTTAAAGATTATTTAAGGAATCGCAGACAATTTGTTCAAGTTGGTGAATCAAAAAGTAGCATGCTCGATGTGTTATGTGGTGTCCCACAAGGTAGCGTTCTGGGGCCACTGTTGTTTAAAATTTACATAAATGATATGAAAAATATAAAATTTTATGGAAAACTATTTATGTTCGCTGATGATGTCTGTCTTTTATACAATTATAAACATGAAAAAGTATTGCAAACACAAATCGAATATGACGCTGCTATTTTGTCTGAATTTCTGAGGATTAACAAACTTATTTTAAATTCAGGGAAAACTAAATTTATAAAGTTTAAGCCACATCTTTCAAGAAACGATGAAGTTATGAGCGTACATATTGGTGATAATTTAATAAATTAGTCAGAGAGTGTTAAATATTTAGGAATTAATCTATGTCACAATCTTACATGGGAAAACCACATTAATCAACTGAAATCTAAAATATCATCTGGAATTGGTGTTTTGCATAAATTTAGGAACAAATTGAATCCAGAAACGAAAATTTTACTCTACAATTCTTTAGTTCACTCACACTTAACATATCTCCCAATGATCTATGCCTCTAAATCAAGCTCAGTAATAAAGTCGCTGCAATCAAAACAGAATAAAGCTTTGAAGATCGTGTTTAATCTGCCGTTACGATTTAGTACAGTTGATTTATATAAAAATTTTGCAAAAACTATACTTCCAATACGAGGGTTATATAAACAACAAATTTTGATTTATGTTTTTAAATGTATTAAAGGATATGGATCTCACATTATACAGTTTCATCAAAATCTGATACACACTCATAGAATAACAAGACATGCGACGGATCTGAACGTAGCGAGATGTCGCCTCGAGTTGACTAAACAACGAGTTACTTTCGCTGGTGCTAACGAGTATAATCAATTACCTGACAGTCTTAAAAATATTTCTATATTGTCAACTTTTAAAGGAAGTATAACAATACCAATACTTGCTTAATAACGTCGAAATACTTCTTACGACTTAACATTATTAAAAATGTAAATATGTATATTTTTAATTCTTTTTTTTTTTTTTATTTTTATATATTATATATTGTTAAATTTTTAATTTAAGTTATACATTAAAATTGTAATATATTTATTGTTGCCTACTTTTTTTTAGCCTCTATAAAGCCATAATTGGCGCTGAGGCAAAAAATTTAAAATTTGTTAAATGAACCAACTATTTTTGTTTTCAAGTTTTCAAGTTATTTCGGCACTTCAAATTTAGATTTGTGAGCTTAATTTTATTTTCTATATATTTAAATCCTGTTTCTAACTTTAAATTTCTCAAAGTTGTGATGAACAATATGTAAAAAAAATTTCCGTAAGCATTCCTTAGCTCGCAAATTAATTTTATTCTCTTTCACTTTTTTTTGTTTTATAATATTTGTTAGGGATTGTTGCATGTTTGCATATTTTACACGCCAATATTGCAATAGCATCCATCTTTCTACACTAAAAGAAAAGTCAATAGAGTCAGCAGCATTTTTGCTTGGATGATCCTTTCAGAATAATGGCTAATATCATCAAAAACATTTGTGATTTCAGCAAAAATTTTCCTGAATTTAGCAACTTTTTCGCCGATATTAGGAATTTTTCTGCAAGGATCCTCCTAGTACAAATGTTGTGATTTTACTTACTTTTTTTTTTTGAGTGTACCATAATATTTCACAGCGTCATTAATGTTGCAAATTAAACAATGCAACTAACAGCTGTAACTGCTGTTGCTGCAAATGTATTAAGTGTTTTTGAATGCCCTTCTCTTGGTAGTAAATTATTGTAATTGATGAAGTGGTAATTTGTAATCAAGCTAAAGGTTATGAATGTTTAGGGAATTAAATTTAATAATTTAACTCTTGTGTTATTAGTTTGCATTTTTTTAATCAAAGATGCACAAAACATTGCTTCGTTAACAAATTTTTTTATTTTTTTTTGCCTTTTGTGGAAAGAAAAGCAACCGAAGTTTCAAATTTTATAGAAAATGAATCCTCGACTGTTGAAGATAATTCAAAAAGTTTAATTTTCTATAATGCTATGAACTTAATTAAAAAATATATGACGTTTTAATTTTTTAGGTTATCCGATTTTTGAAATTTTTTACCATTTTTTAAAAGTGCCATATGGCAAACATTTTTATAAGTGTAGTAAAGGGTCCACCAAATAACTTTTTTTTTTTGAACTCCTGAACCAATTGGACTTTGTATGGCGTCATACCAAGGTCTTTATGCTAAATTCGTCTCAATGACGTCTCCGAAATGTTCAATTGTTGAGAACGACGGTAAATTGATGTTGATGGCGCTTCACGCACACTTTCTGCCACAGGAGCAATATTCTCGGGTGTACGGACTGTTTTTGGCTTTTCACGCTTTGGTTTATCGATGAGGATGCCAGTTTCTTTCACTTTTTTCACTAGATAACGAACATACGGACCATATTCGTTCAACGGAAGGATAAAACTAATTATATATCAAATCAGACATGAGCTTAGTGTTACCATTCACGAAATAAGCACTAGTTGAAAAAAAACGTTAAATGGCGAACCCTTTATTTCAAAAAAAGACAATATTTATGTTTTGAGTTTTTCAAAGATTTTTGTACTTAAACCAAAAACAGCGAATACAATATTAGTATATAAGATATGGATATGCGTTGATCCAGATATATCGTATTTTCAGGAATATTCTGTAAAACACAGATTTCTTACGGTTTTTGTACTGAGATTTGTGTTGCTTATATGTCAAATAGACATATCTTAATATTTGGAACCGCCATAAAAGGAATTTCATACCCTCATAGAAACAAACCTGTAAAAATACGGAAAAACTAGTAAAAATTAGTTAAAAGTTATCTTGCAGAAAAAACTGCTTAGCAGATTTTTTGCTAAATATTAATAATATAAGATCAGCAAAAACAAAGCTGTTAACTTTACAAAATTTTAGTTACATTCGATGTGAAGTTTAGTTAATTGAAAATAGCATTTTTGCTGTAAAATTAGCAAACACTTTTACTAAATATATGTAGATTCAAAATAGCAAACAAAAACTGTAATATTAACAAAATGTTTGCTATATTTTACAATTATCTCACATTTAGTAGAATGCAAATAACGGTTTATTTTGCTAAAATCAACAGAAATTTATACTAAAAAGATGTTGATTTTTTTCCTTTAAAAAAAATTATTAAATATTGAAAGGTCGAATGGATACAACTTTTCAAAATAAAAAAAGATTTAAAAATTTCACATTTTTTTAATGATTTATTTGTCTACAAATATTTAGTAAATGTTTTTGCTGATTTTAGCAGACTACTTAATTACATTCAGTTAACTAAAATTAAGATAAAATATAACTTAATATTTGTAAATTCAACACATTATTTTAACTGCAAATATTTAATTCAAGTTACAAAACCTCCGAAAATTTGTTAGTATTAAAATATATTTTCAATATTGATGAGAAAAGCCAATATTTTAAATGCTAATTTTATTTGGCTAATTTTATATATTTTCTGTTCACAATATAGTTTCATTATTCTGATGATGAATTTTAAGTAATTTCAATTAAAATTATTGAATAATGGTTGAATTCTGTTGGTAGCAATGGAACTGCAACCAATTTATTCTCTGTATGTGCAAATTATTATTCTTATTATACACTCTCAAAAAAATAAGTTAGTAAAACGTCTTGTAAATCAGATATACTATTTTTCAGCAAACATTTTGCTAAAATTATGTTTTTAGCTAAAATTTTATTTATACTTATTCAGCACTTATCTGTTTTGAACTAATGTTTTACTAATGTTTTACTAATTTAGTTTGCTAAAAAAATAGTGCTGATTAGCACATTAGTGCTGATTAGCACATGCTGATAAGCACATTAATGAATGAATTAGATGTCGCGGCATGTCAGGATGTAGTATTGACTAGGAAAATTATACTAAAAAGTACAACTCCAGTAAGACATATAAACAAATCAAACATGGAAGATTTTTGTATCTGTTTTTCAGACATAAAACAAAATTGTGGATTGAAACAACTTAAATTTTGCGTTGTCACCGGCTTGTGAATGTAATTGTCTATTTATTAAATAAAAGACAAAATAAAATATTTAAATATAATAAAGATTAAATTTGTATTTATAAACCAAATGTTTATAGAGATTAATAATCTAGTGTGGTCAAATTGCAATCAAATATACCACAGGTAGGCAGACTAAAGCGAAAGACAAAGACACACATCTTAGTTAGATTTTTATGTTTCGTTTTTCTTATTGCAAAAAAATGGGTTATACAGTGGACTCGCAGAAACGTGAACATCCAGTAACATGAACGTCCCAGAAACATGAACACTACTTCAAAACGTGAACAAAGTTCAATAGCTCTAAAATGTGAACACATTTTTTTATAAGAAATGTTTCTATTTCTTCAATAGTAATTTGGGGAATCCCTGAATAATAATTTAACCACGTCCTTATAGTAAACACCTTTTCTAACGTGAACAGAAAAACTCTTTAACTCTGTTCCTGTATCTCCGAATTTAAGAATTTTTTATATCAAAATTGTTTTAAAAATTGTTTTAAATAGAATTAGCAGTAATTTTTATAGTAAATCCATTAGAAATTAAGAACTGTTAAATATCAAAAACGTATTAAAATCAATAATTTGGGTATGCAAAAATTGTCTTAAATTCTGAATTTGTTCTATTTAAAAAAGTCCCAGAATTAGAAAGTTTTCTAATACTAAAAATTTCTTAAAGTGTTAATATGTTTCTATATTCAAGTGTCTGAATATTTAAAAATTTTTTCTAAAAACGTATGTTTGAATTTCAGAATTTTTCATGAGAAAATATTCAAAATCTTTTCATATTTTTTTTTTTTCTGTTGAATAATCTATATAATGATTGGTTCTGAAGTACTTGGAATAGAATTTGTTCTAAGTGGAT
Organism: Delia radicum; assembly: GCA_021234595.1. NCBI lineage: Eukaryota > Metazoa > Arthropoda > Insecta > Diptera > Anthomyiidae > Delia > Delia radicum. Next base: position 228,709,504 of record CM037852.1, on the reverse strand, counting down.
CAATTCTGTTGTAAAATCCGAAACGCGAACTGTATTAGGGCGGGTCGATTTAAAAATCGCTCAACGTTCAAGGAAACTCGTATTCTAGGGATCAAAATAAGAAACTTTGCCGTAGGAACCATACCTCTAAAACGAATTCTGATATCCCGACTTTTGACCCGTAGGGTCAAATTTTGAAAAAGCCCACTTTGATATTTCAGAAAGTAGGAGGAATCTCTCCAAGATTATGGGAGCTACTTCTTCTCCGGGAGAGTCGCTAGCAGATTAATGCATAACTCATCATTGTAGGTGACCGTAAAGGTTTTAAAATTTAAGTTGAAAGAGGGCCTTTTTAGCCGTGTTTTTATAACAAAATGTACAAATCTCGGGATAGAGATATTTCAGAAAGTAGGAGGAGTCTTTCCAAGATTAGGGTCTCTATTTCTTCTCCGGAACACGGTCTAGCAGATGAATGTATACATTATATTCGATTGGATTCGATTGTGGCACTCTAAATGGGTCAAAGTGGGACTTTTAAAAATTTGACACTACGGGTCAAAAGTCGGGACATCAGAATTCGTTTTAGAGGTATGGTTTCTTGGGCAAAGTTTCTTATTTTGATCCCTAGAATACGATTTTCCTTGAACAATGAGCGATTTTTTTGCCTCCATACAAATCGACCCGGCCTAATGTATATGTTATATTTTGTTATTTTTTCGTTTCGTTTCTTTAATTATCTCCAGCATTTGCGTTCCTTTAAAATATAGCATTATTTAGACAACCATTGATGTAAGTAGTTGAAACATAATTTTGTTTACGTTATATACATATAATTATTTCTATTTTTTTAGATATTACATTAATTCGTGTCGTTAATTCGGGAGTATGAACATTTTTATATTTTTTTGTAACGAATTGCAAATTATTTTTAAATGAATCACAGAAATATGTTTTTATGATTTTCAGCAAATAAATTAACTAAAGTATAATATTTCTACAAATTTTTTGAGTTTTTTTCAATCTACTAATAGTCAGCTAAAATTTATATTTTAATTTCTAATCCACTAAGTGTTGGCAAAACTTTTGCTGAATCTACTAATTTTGTTGCTAAAAATCAGCTCGCTGATTTTCAGCAAAAGATTTTGCTGACATTAGCAACTTTTTTGCAAGCATCCTCCTGACTAAAATTTTGCTGACTCAGCAAAATTTTTTGCTGACTTTACTAACTATTTTTTTTGAGTGTACAAATTATTCTTATTATATACAAATTATATTTATAATGTTTATTTGTTTAAATGTAGAGGTTTATTTTTTAAATAATGGTAGAGATGTCACGAATAGTGTATGAGGCATTTTACCGAATACCGAACATTCGGTTTAAACCGAATACCAAATTTTCTGGATAGTTATTTTATTAATTTTCATATAAATTTCATAAGAACTTACACTGAATTTCATATGTAGAAAATATTAAATATAACCATAAGACTTTTTAAGCTAAGGAATCATCTCAACCCAATACAAACAGCAGTGGTTTTTAAAAAAAATATTTTGTATATTTTTATGGTATTCGGAAGGATATACCGAATATTCGTGACATCTCTATGTAATAGTTTTCCGCGCTCGTTTTAAGAGCTTTGAACATTGTATTTAGGGATTTGAAGGTTTTTATAAAATTTCTGTAACTTAATCAAAAGATTTATTGGCTGATATTAGGATCTACCGGTGTCTAGGGCTAAAAACGTTGAAGATATTTTTAATTTTTTTGTTTTTGTATTCATTTGATAACATTTCTTCTAAACGAACTAAATAAAAATGAGTTTTAATGGAAAGAGATTTCAAAGAAACATATTGCATTATTTTTATAAATTGTTCATATTTGATTTGTATAAAGAAGTATACTAAAACGTCTGCTTAATTCACATATGATATTTCTCATTAAACCAAAGAGTATATACAAAAAGAGAGACTATACTTCACACGACTCTCAGCAACAACATGGCGAACTCGGACAAGCAAATGAAAACATTTTTTTTACACTAATAAATGATTTCAACATGTTGATAAAAAAATGTTGCTTAAAACACTGACTTTTATTTTGCTTATAATTTTTTATTTATATTATATTTATATTTTAGTTATATTTTGCTGATTTTATCATTAATATTTAAAATAATTGAAAATTTTATTAAATAATTATTTAAAAACATGATAACATTTAATTTAAACTATTAAATTTCTGCAACGTGCTTTCATTTGCTCGGTGCGAGTTTATGAACAATTAAAAAGAGAGCAGATGGAGCGACATTGAGTAGTATGGAAACCCACTGATCAAACCCATATTTTTTTTATTTTTCTTCCACTAACTATTAGTGGTTTTTAGGAATGTTTAGCAACAATTTGGCAATCTTGTGCAAATACATAGGCAATATGTATCTCAAACTTTCTCTTTTGACAGTTACATTATTATTATTATTATACATAGATTCTCTAGAATTTCGAACATTTATGAAATGGTGCCGACAAAGCTTAGATTCTCTATAACATTTCCGAATTTTATTGAAAACGCTTCCCATTTGTGAGTATTTGAAATACGCCCAGATGTAAATAAGTTTTATTTTTCTTACCTTTATGATTTCATCAAGGTCATTATAACTAGCTACTAAATATCATAAAAAATACATACCTGAAATGAAAAGAAAAATATATTTGTTGAATTTAATAATTTTAATGCATAGAATTACACTTAATAGACCTTTCAATTCTTTAACTTGACATTTCTTTTTAATAAACAAAATAAAAATATACTCAAGGTTATTTGAAAAAAATATAGAAAAAACTCCCTCAAAAGTTATAAATAATTTACGAAAAAAAAAAAAATTGTTCAAGAAATATGCGTAATATTTATTATTCAAATAAATAGACCAAGTGCAGCAGCTTATCAAAGTCACTACCACTTTTTTATAATATCTACGCGAGCAAAATATAATTTGAAAGAAATAAAAAACATATATACACTCAACAAAAAAGTTGGTAAAGTCACAAAAACAAAATATTGCTAGCATTTATAGTAATTAAATGTGCTAAAATCCCAAAACTTATTTAACAAATTGTGAAAAGTTTTAGTCAGGAGGGTGCTTGCAAAAAAAAAATTGCTAATGTCAGCAAAATCTTTTTCTGAAAATCAGCGAGCTGCTTTTTTTAGGGACATGAAACATAAAAAATTACCTAAGATATGTTTTCTTGTCTTTTATCTGACTATCTGAAGTTATATTTGTTTGCAATTTGACCACATGCCATAAATAACCAATATAAACATTTACCCCCGTATTCATGAAAATATTAAACAGCATTTCAAATACATTTTAGTTTAAAGACATCTTTCAGCCTTAAACTGTATTCATAAAGGAATATTTACTTTTACACAGGGTTTGAAATTGGTATTTAAAGCTAATATTCGTTTATGAATACAGTTTTAAGGCTCAAAATGTGCTGCAACTAAAATATATTTGAAATCTGAATTTATATTTTTTATGAATACAGGCGTTTATTTACAAATACACATTTTAGTTTTTATTAAATTTAAATATTTTAGTTTTCCTTTAAATTAATTAATAGACAATAACTTTGACAAGCCGGTGACAACACAAAATTAAAGTTTATTTAATCTACAATTTATATGTATACTAGGGTGACCCTTAAAAAAAGATTTGTCATTACACCCACCTAGTTTTATTTCAAATGGTTCAAAAGTGAAGAAATCAGTTTTTTTTTTTTTTTTTTTTTTTTTGGAAAACGTTAACCCGTTAATGGTGGACATACGGCCATTTTGGAAAAAAGGTGCATTATTATTAACAATTTCCAAAATTCGAATCCAACAATCCAAAATGACCCACGAATTTGATAAAAATGCAAAAACGGTATTTTTTTTAATTAATATTAATAATTTTTTAAAATGCTGAATTTGCAGATGTCGATTGCTATTTTTAAAATATAATAATTTTTATTAAAGAAAAAAAAAATAAATAAATAATAATTGGAATTTGTATTTGAAGTATTTTTCCAGTCCATTTTATGCAAATAGCTTATTGTGTCAAAAATTAAACAAAATTTGTATGTTTTCATCATAGTTTGCATAATTTTTGGGAAAATATCACTTACATTTATTAAGACTATAATTATCTTCACTTTTATTTAAAAAACTTCAACCTTTAGTGGCCTGAAGACTAAGCGGACCCATTAAAGTTAATTTTAAGTATGATTACAAGATTGTAAAGCTTTTAATTAAAAAATCTCAACTTGACAAAAATAATTATATTATACAACTTGAGAGGCCCTATGCTCCTTGTAGGAACGACGGGAATATATATATATATATATATATATATATATATACAACTTGATGCACATAGCGCTAATTTTTACACTTTTGGCCAAAAAAAGATCAACTACAGAATTTATAGAATATCATCTTCCGTAATTTCCGAGAAAATATCACTTAAGATTGATAAAATTCTAACTATAGAGCAATTCCATATGAAAGCGATCACCTTTTGGACGACCCCCTCTCCGATTTTAAAATAAATAGTCTCAATCGATTGCCCAGCAAAAAATAATGTACCTACATATTTTTTTTTTTTTTTATAGTGACTGGTTTAGTGGTGGTGTGCACCACTGTCATGTGACAAAATTGAAGAATTCTTCATAAGGGACCTCATTGAAAGTTGTTTTAAAAAAAACTACTAAAGCGGAAAGGTATTGAATCAGGCTTTAATTGAAAAATAAAATTTTCCTAATTTTTCTTGTTAAATAATTAAAAATAATTCAATTATAAAAAATATAAAAACAATGAGAACAAGGTGGTCTCTTAAATGCTCTTCTCCTGTCCAAACAAGGAGTCGGGGCCCATTTTTTTATTGCTGATTCTTAAAGCAAAAATTATGAGGAATCCAAAAAAAATAAAATTAGCCGGAAAATTTAGGAGCTTCTGTGGAAAATCGGAAAATTTAATTTTCATGGGAAAATTTAATTTTCATGGGAAAATTTAATTTTCATGGGAAAAAAGGTAAATTTCTGAGAAAAATTAGGAAAATTTTATTTTTCAATTAAAGCCTGATGCAATACCTTTCCAACGAGCTATCACTCGTTGCGATCGCTTTAGTAGTTTTTTTTTAAAACAACTTTCAATGAGGTCCCTTATGAAGAATTCTTCAATTTTGTCACATGACAGTGGTGCACACCACCACTAAACCAGTCACTATAAAAAAAAAAAAATATGTAGGTACATTATTTTTTGCTGGGCAATCGATTGAGACTATTTATTTTAAAATCGGAGAGGGGTCGTCCAAAAATTTGCCAATTTTGATCGTTTTCATATGGAATTGCTCTATATTTACTTTTATTCAAAAACTGTTTAACCTATAGTGGCCAGGGACAAAAAATTCCATGAAACTTAATTCGAATTATAACTACAAGAAAATAATATAAACCCTTTAAATGGATTAAAAAAAAAAAAATGTCCACTTGATACAAATTATTAATTTGTGTAACTTAATCCATATACGGCAAATGCTTTCACTTTTCATCATAAAAGACCCACTAGGAAATTTACAGAACCAATATTGGTTTAGTTGTGTACCTTGTATCGCATATCCGAATTTAATGAAAATCTGAAAGATGTTATTCTGTAAATTTCCTAGTGGGTCTTTTTTTATGAAAACATTAACCCTATATGGATAAAGTTACACAAAATAATCATTGTTGTTATGTTGTTATGTTGAGGTTTTTTGTGTTTTTTGGTTCAGTTTTTTACAAAATGAGCTATTTTCATAAAATGTCCTGTAAAGGAGTCGCTCCAAAGACAAACTGGAATGATAATTTTTACAATTTATTTTTTTTTTCTTAAATAACGACTATTATATTAAAAACAAAGCGATCGGCATCTTCAAATTACGCACGCTATTAATGTGCTTATCAGTACAAATTACTTTTTAGCAAAATAAGTTAGTAAAAAATTTGTAGAATATTAGTAAAACATTAGTTAAAAAAAGTTAAGTGCTGAATAAGTATAACTAAAGTTTTAGTTAAAAACACAATTACATCAAAAAACTTACTGAAAATAGTATACTTAATTTGCAAGACGTTTTGACTAACTTATTTTTTTGAGTGTACTTATGGTGGTATAAACAACCTCAAATATGTTTTTTAAATAATACAAATAAATTTCAACATAGATAATCTCAATGGGGAGAAATAGCGTTTTTAATAAAGGACATACCGTTGGATGTAAATGGGAGGAGAATATTTTTGTTTAAAAATTAATAGTAAAATGTAGCCAAGGACTTATGTTAAAATTTTAAATAATTTAACCATTATTAAATTAAACGTCTATACATATTTTGATCTTTTAATAAGTATATCATTTACACCATCTTGTCATGGCATTAAAACATCTTAAATAAGGACTTAAGCAATAAAGACATAGTAATTTGCATATAATATTGAGTCCTTTTCGACAGCCTTTCTTCTCTTCTTTTCACTTACCAAAACAATGTTTAATGTTATTGTACAACAGATTGTGTGTAGCAATACACTCATAGAAAAAAATGTTTGAGAAAAAAAATGTTAGTTACTTAGATATTGTTTTTGAAAAGTTTTTATGCTAGAAGAATTTCTCTCTCTGAATATCGATATTATTTAGAAGATAAATTTCTTCAAGAATACAGATTATTAACACTTTCTATTTTAAAATTTTCTCCAATTATTAGGGTTTTTTTTTTAGTAGAAATAAATTTTTTTTATAAACGTTCTTAGATTCCGGTTCATACAACGACAAAATAATTAAAGAAATTGTTTGTCACTGTGCTTTGATGACCTCGAAAGCTATTTAATGACCGTGTTTGAAATGACCTTGAACGCGTTTTTAACACCGTGTTTGATTAACTTCGGTTTGTTTTTAAAGCTGATGTAATTTAAAAGCTATTAGAAATAAAAAACTGGGGTAAACATGAAACTATAATGATGCTGCATTTGATGTCAATTTAAAAGTATTTCTTAGCCACAATTCAAGTTAAATATAAAGCTTTTTTAACACCCTACATAAAGTAAATTTTCAAGTTTTTAAAAACCAAAACGAAACTTAAATTTAAACTTTTTTAAAACCATAACTTTTAAATTAAATGTTAAAGTAAACTTAAAAGCTTTTTTTTTGAAATTATGCTTTAAGCTAAATTTAAAGTTTTTAAGTATAAAGCAAACTTAAAAGCTTTTTTTAAATTACATGTTAAACTAAATTGAAAGAGTTTTTCGAAACCACATTTAAAGTAAGCTATAAAGATTTTTTGAATTCACATTTAAACTAAACATTAAAGCTTTTGAAACCATATTTAAAGTAAACTTTAAAGCTTTTTTGAAATCGAGTTTAAAGTAAACAAAAGAGGTGTTTTAAACCATATTTTAATTAAACTTTTCAGTTAACTTTTAAGCTTTTTCTAAACCACGTTTTCAGTAAACTTTTAAGCTTTTTCCAAACCACGTTTTCAGTAAACTTTTAAGCTTTTTGAAAACCACATTTTCAGTTAACTTTTAAGCTTTTTCAAAACCACGTTTTCAGAAAACTTTTAAGCTTTTTGAAAACCACATTTTCAGTAAACTTTTAAGCTTTTTGAAAATCACGTTTTCAGTAAACTTTTAAGCTCTTTCAAAATCACGTTTAAAGAAAACTTTGAAATTTTCGAAACAAAATTCGAATTAAAATTTTTCAGCACGGCTAAAGTAAAAGTTTAAACTTATTTTAAACAATTAAAACCTATAACGCTTTTATTAAACCGTAGTTGTTTTTCTTATTGTTTTAACATTGATCGATATAAAGTTTAAGGCATTTATGAAGCTATAATTAATCACGATTGAAGTACTTACAAGAAGAGTCTATCGATGGGATCTCTCCGATATATATAAAATTCAGGGAAGTGATAGAGCAGAAAAAAATAAGGGACGCGTATTTTTTTTTAAGCGGCCTAATCTCAGATTTATAATTGGGGTAAAAATGACCCCAGTTTTATTTTTTTTCGGTTTACTTTGTATTGTATCGAGTAATTCAATTGTGAGTACAAATATATTTGAATTTCGTTAATTTGAGGCATATTGTCATACAAAATAGTAATAATTTTTTTCACATGATATTGGGCAACTACGAAACACGTGTCCCTTATTTTTCTCCTCTATCACATATCCGAAATCCAACGGGAGACTCTCCTTGTAAGTTGAAAACATATTGTAACCATTTTGTAATATTTAATAATTTTAATATGCTATTAATAATTTTTAGCTCTTTCGACATCAAACTGGATTTAAAAAATTAAGCTTTTAACCCCCAAACCGGAATTAGCTTTTTTGAAATGAAATTTATATGCATCACGGATAAAACTGCTTTGGTGTCAAATACAAATCAACCTTAAAATTACTGAAGCTGTCGATGGGGCTGTATTTATTTGGATTAATATTTACTTTTTAAATTTACTTTTCTATAGAAGACTTTTTACCATAGATTCAGTTAATGGGTTTCTACAAAAAGTCTTCAGTTTGTAAGGACTATTTTCGATAATAGCATCACTACATTTTGAAGACAACTTTAAATAAAAACAGATTATGATATTTTTTTAGTACGGAAAAGGTTTAAGGATTTTAAAATTTTTTTTTAATTATTTTGAATCTTTGATGCATTTTCCAATAAAAACCCATCCAATTCAGATGGCAAGACCTCACATTCTGATAAATTTTTAGATATATAAACTGACAGATTCTAAGAGGTGTTTTCCATATAAAAATCACAAAATTTTGTGTACAGATTTTAAGTATTTTTCATTTGGAGAACCTTAAGATTAAGTACTCGAAATATTATGATCCTTTTCTTTAGCAAACCATCAGATTTATATTTATTATTTTTGTAGAAAAATACTGACATTCTTAGGAATTTTTCAATAGGAAACCCCACATCCTGTAGACGTTATCCTTAAATAAGCCCTCGGTATTTTGTTCCCTTCAAAAATGCTAAGACTTAGAGAATTTTTTTTAGAAAAATCCTCAGATACATATTACTGTTCACATAGAAGCACTTTGAGTTTTTAAGGACTTTGTTTCAAGAAAAGATAATAGGCACTGTTTTTTTTTTTTCGTTTCAAAATCTCTCAGAACCTAAAGATTTTTTCTTGTAAGAACGTAAGACTTGTTTTGAAAAAAACCCTCAAAATTAGTTCTCTGTTTTGTGGAAATCCCTTGGATTAAGATGACTTTTCACATAGCAGCCTCGAAATTCTACTGACTTTTTCCTTTAGTAAATCGCTTAAATTTCGAGGAATATTTGAACTTTTTCTATTTAAATCCGTTAGATTCCGATGAAAAATAGAAAAATCGCCAGATTCTGAAGAATTTTTTATAAAGAAAAACGCTTAGATTTATGAGTACCATTTTCTCCAGAAAATACTATTGATTCAGATGAGTTATCTGACTGTATCGACTTTTTCCCATTAAAAATTCTTTAAAATCTAAGTACTTTTAACTTTCTATGATTTTGAGAAATTTTGTCTTTTGTAATACCCTTAGATTGTAAGGACTTTTATATGGAATACCTTTTAGATTCCAAGGATTTTTTATTTTGAAAAAATGCTTGAATATGCTTTTTATTAAATAATATACGTTTCATTACCTAAAAATAAAACCAATTGTTTTTAAAAAAATTAATGTTTTTATTAACAAAATAAGGTCATGAAAAAAAATCATCAGAATTTTTCTATAATATTCTAACCAAGTTTTGTTATAGAAAAATCCTCAGAATCTTAAGACATATTCCTGTTAAGGAAGGTTAGAAAATAAGTGATTTACGGTAAAAAAAAACTGCAGTTATTTACCATTTTTTGTGGACGTTTAGAAAAATGTTTTTGATTTTTTTTTCATGATCTTCTTTTGTTAATAAAAACATTATTTTTTTTTAAATGCAATTGGTTTTATTTTTAATTAACAAAGTGTATATTATTTAATAAAAAGCATATTAATTACATATATACACATTTTTAAGCGTGTTTCTAGACATTCTAAATGTATATTCATGCATTTAATGTAGTTTTTTTAAACACAAAGAATTTAAATTCAAAAGTTGCTAAACCTTGTTGATACAATTAAAAACATACTTTTACACACATTGTGTTTATTATTTTAAACACAATGTGTCTATATATTTTGATTTTAATCATTGTGTTCACTTTTACCCCATTTATAGTAGGTAACACGTTGGAGTAAACTTCAACAAACTTTTCATTAGAGTGTATATTACATATTTTGTATCAAATTACTCTTTGAGTGTATTTAATGCAGGGTTATTTTCGAACGGAAAGTGATATAAGTTTGTAAATCTGTTTTTTTTTTTTTTTTTTTTTTGTGTTTGGTACCATCGTCTACAGGACAAGTTTATGTGTTGTATGTACATATGAGAATTATTATCATTGACAACATCACTGTCGTCATTATCATATGCTTAAAAATGTTGCTGTAAAAGCAAGCACAAAGATATTTTTACATTATATCAAAGAGCATATACAAATAAAGTGACTACACTTCCCACGCCTCTCAACAACAAAATACCGATCTCGGGCAAGTAAACGAAAACATTTTTTTTTACACTAAAAAATAATTGCAACATGTTGATAGGAAATTGTTGCTTAAAACACGCACTTTTATTTTGCTTATATACACTGATAATAATCCATACGCAAAAATACAAAAAAATGTCAAAATAACCAAAAATTTTGTATAATAAACTAAAATTTGTTAATTTTACAAAAGATTTCGTTGTTTTGACATTTTTTTCGTATTTTTAGCATTTATTATTGTGAGTGTATTGTTGTTTTCTATTAAAATTATATGTATTTTAATATTATCTTGCTTTTTTATCGTTAAAATTTAAAATAAATAAAAAATTTAAAAAAATTATTATTCAAAAACATTAATTTAAACTTTTAAATTTCTGCAACATGTTTTCATTTGCTCGGCGCGAGTTTACGAACAAATAAAAAGAGGGCTGATTGAGAGAGACTGCGGTGCATAGAAACCCACTGATTATATAAACATGTGGCTGGAAATGTGTTGCTTTTTCGATACTTGATTGTAAAGAGGGGCTTTTATTTCTTTAATTTGTTTTCTTTTTTCTTATACTACTTGTATAACAAACGCCCAGAAATTAATGCTTAAACATTATTCATTCATACAATCTTTGCTGATGAGAAGAACATGATAATGATGATGATAATGTTGTGATATCGTATGGTTGTGATATTTGTTATATGGTTATGATGATGCTGGAATGAATTTGTGTCATGTTATAAATTATTTAAAAATTACTTTAAGTGCCATTAAGGCTGGCTTGAATGCCTTGCATAAGTGCAGCAGTAGCAGTATTTTATATTTATACAGTATTGTATGTAAAGGAAAAGGAAAACAATAAAAAATTTATTAAAATACGGAAGTAAAATTGTTTGTTTAAGATGAAAGCAACATTAAGAAATAAAAAATAAGTAATAATCTATCATAATCCATCATCTTTTGTAGTTTATATTTTATTTTTTGTCTAGTTTTTATGATTAATATTTTTTTTTTGATCATTTTAAAGAAATGTTCTTTAAATGCATATTTAAATTGTGATTGTTTTCTTGTATAGATTCCCAAAATAGTTAAACTTTTCATAGTAAAGAAAATGGAAATATTGGAACGAACAATTTTGATATGTTGTTTAGGATTGAACTACGAATCAATGAATAAATGATTAGCTAAAGTAACTTCAATTGGTCTTTATATTTGTGACATTTTAAAAAGGTTTATAGCAAGAATTAGAAATCGTAATAATAATTATATATTTAAAACATTATTTTGAACAAAGAAGTTTTAACTGGACTAATACAAACTACCTATCACCGATTGGATATATTCATGATGAACCTTCAAATTTCGACTTAAATGTCAATATATGTCTCAGCTGTTATACCAAAAGTACTCCTGGTAATCATAGAGGATAGTGCTATCCTTGTAATATTTGTGTGTTATTTTTATTTTTTGTTAGTCTTATTTAGTCTGTAATTTTAGTTTTAAGTTAGAATTAAGTTTATTTTAAGATATTATCTCTGATTTAACATTAAATGATTTCATTTGAAACCACAATGCAGTATCCGATAAAAAAAGTTTCTATATGGTCATATACAACTTGATATCATTATACCTGTTTCTATCTGTGACAATATATTTCGATATATGTTCATGTCTTATACTTAGTTTATGCAATTTTTTTGAATCTTTACACTCAGGGAACTTCTGCTTTAAAAATATGTAGTTGTTTGGGTTGTAATACAGTTTCTTTATTTTTAATGTAAATGTCAGTTATTTGTAGAACAAATTAAATTTTTGACTAATCTTGTAGTTCATTTAAAAAAACAACCCACATCAAATGACTGTTTAATGATTTCACATAAATTTTTTACAGTTGTATTTTGTTATTTAAAAAAATTAAAAAAAAATAAATATTTGTATATTTTTTACTACCATGTGGTTCATTTTTACTACAATTGTTAGTCATTTTTTGAACATTAAAAAACAAATGACAATGTTAGTTGAATTTACTGTGTCTTCTTGTATAACTGGTCCTATTTTGCTATTTTACCGGCTGGATTTTGAAATATCTTGAACTAAAGTTAAAATATCGCTAAAATAGCGAAACATCAATTTATAATGGTATTTTGTAGATATAACAAAATCTAATTTGTAAAATTTTGAAATATACGCATTGATATTAGAACCCACACGCCACTATTGGAATCGTAGTTTAAAAATTTTCATATACACACAGAGAAAAATTTAGCTATTTGCCAACTGAAATTCGGTTACTACGACTCAAATTCCGTTATTACGAGTTTCAGACGGTTGGCATCAATAAACATTAGGTTTCTCAGCAAGATTCGGTTAATTCAACTGAATTTTATTTTCAACACTCAAAATATTCAGACATTTAATGTCAATATCGTTGTACTAATTCAATTTATATGTTGTTACCATTAATTAGAACCAAGGTACTCAACATCTGTTAAATTTTATATGCCAACTGATTTTAAGAGAATCGGTTTTTTCGAGATTTTTTGTAATGCATATTTTTTACTATTTACAAATGAAATTTTGTGTTAATTATACAAGACGTGTGCAGAGCATATACTAAACAAGTTAACTTTAATATTTAATTAAAATTGCTTAAAAACATAAAAATTAGTTAATTAAAAGTACCACAGTTAACAAATTTGTTACGAAACTTTCTTAAAACTAGTTCAGGCTTTTAGAACAGCGTTGGAAACAGCTTCTTTAACCAAATGCAACACCCAACCCTTATAACATGCGTAATGGATTCAAAATTTTCAATTTTAAAAATTAAATAGTTGCACAGTTCCACCATAGGCAATATACTTTCTACCACTGAGCCTGTTTGGTGGTTAACAAAATTGTTATTTTGAACAATCTGAAATACTTAATAGGGAGATAATTAAAATATCGTATTAATCCATAATACCGACCGCATAGTTATTATTTTTAATTATTTGAGTGTAAAGTGTTTATTTCTGCTCTTGAAAAAATCTGTAGGTCTTCTAGTTGAAAATTTTGCGATCAAAGAGTTTGATTTGATCTTCCTTGTTAAATATTGTTTTTGTTTTATAGCGTTTGAATTTATAATATTTTCCAACTTCGGGTTCAGAAAAAGAATACATTTTAGATTTAAAATAAATATTGTTGAACTGTGTTCAACAGGAATTTTATATACAAATATTTCCCCTATTTTGTTTATCTATTTATCTCAATCATTGTGTTCTCATTTTATTTTATTTCTCTTATTTCAGTTCTATATGAGCAAACCCCTTCTTTTCTTTATGTATTTTTATTTAAATATTATATATTTAAATATCATTTATCTTTTTTCCTATATATATTAATGGAGTTGGACTCCATATTTTTTCTGTTTTTTGTAAAAACCAGTCAGTATTATAATACCTTTTAATAAAGCAAGAAGCTTTGTTCTTTTTTGTAATACTCACCGACTCATAATCTAATTGGGAAAGGGAGTTTCCCACACCCCAACAAATATTTTTTAGTGTCCGACCGAACAATTCGGCCAGAAAATGCATTTGGGCCGTATTCGGTATTTTAAAGCAATATGAACAAATTTGGCGATTGTAAAAATGTTTATTAGACTGCGATTTTGACCAGGGACCGTAATCATTATGAGTTTTATAATAAAAATTACACAATAATGATTATATTATGAGTTTTAAGGATTTTCGTTAATGGTAATGATTATTTTTGATTAATAGTAATAAAAATCTGTCATAATCATTATTTTTGAGCAAAAAAAAATACAACTCAAAAATAATCTTAATTTATGATTTTTGTTTTTTTCGCTCAAAATAAAATTCACTTTCAATTTATGACTTTTTTGTGAGGTTTCTTACCAACATAGTTGCGTATCCTCATAAAACAAATCCAATTTAAAGTGAGTTTTATTTTGAGCGAAAAAAATAAAAATCATAAATAATGATTATTTTTGAGTTTTATTTTGTTTTGCTCAAAAATGATGATTATGGCTGATTTTTTTTATTATTACTCAAAAATAATCATTACCATTGAAGAAAACTTTAAAAATCAAAAATTTAAAAATCATGACGGATATGCAAAGATTGTCAAAAAATAATAATAATGGTGCAATACATTTGTTCTTTATGTCTTTTCTAATTGATTGATTTTTTGATTTAAAAAAAAACGAACAATAAGCATTATTTACGGTCCCTGATTTTGAGTGTCAAATTTAAAGAAAAGTCCAATGTTAAGCAAAGTTCGGCCAAATCGAAAATAGTTTAGAGGCCGAACTTTAAACTTTGTAGCTAAATTTCGGATTTTCGCTAAATTTTATACACAAAATCGAATTCAATCTGCTCGACAAACATGTTTCCCATTCGAAAATGTATCCTCATTGCCGCTAGATAACAAAAAATAAAAAACAGACCAAGTATAGTTTTTTGGCCAACTGTTAGTGTTTTTAGAAGCAGGATAAAACAAATGCGCTGATGTAAGTGCTTACTATTACATAATATTGAGGAGCAGCAAAAGAAATGAATAATTTTCGCAAAAAATAAACAAACGAATTTTGAGCTTACTGTTTTCCCTAACAAAGATGCAGGTTCTAACCAGCTTACCCTTATCCCTTATAAGGATACAGGTTGTAATGCAGAATGTTTCATATCGTGTATTATAAACGATCTGTCTCAATTTTCCCTAGTGATTTCGGATTGTGTTTGTAGTTTTCGAGGTAGAGAAGAATAAGTGTATTTTCTAAAAATCATACATTGCAAATTTTCAATTTTCTGAATCAGACTGCGCAGTTTCTGGTATTGAGCCATCGTCAGTGACCCTGTTTTTTTTTTTTTTTAATAATGTAATATTTGTTATGTTTTTATTTGTTCGATTGCGTCTATATGAAATTTTCTGTGCAATCACTGACCGTGGTATAGATAAACTGATTTTTAATGCCACATTCACTCGCACTACACGTTAGACAGAGTGCTTTAGCCCTCTGAGCTATCGTCAGGTCGAGTTTTGTTGTGAATTAAACTAGTTTTATACAATACACGATGTTTTTGTTCTTGCATACATAATCTCAGAAGTACAAGGTGGCGCATAAGTAATCCTCCTATCAGAAAATGCTATAAATTTTGCGATTGGCCCCTAATGTCAGTTCTGTTTTGACATTTGTGTAGTAAACACATGCGAAATACACGTTAATAAACAATGTTACGCAACACTGCTCCAGAACGCAGAATATTGGTGACACCAAGAGGAAGATGATTTTTCATCAAAAATAATCATAAGTGATGAGGCCCATTTCCATCTTAGCGGGTACGTAAATAAGCAAAATTTACGCTTCTTGGGCACTGAAAATCCGCGTGTAAGCCACGAAGAGCCATTAAATCCGCTCAAAGTCAATGTATGGTGTGCTGTTTTCGCTGGAGGAGTCATAGGACCTTTTTTCTTCGAAGACGTCGCCGGCCAAACGGTTACTGTGAATGGTGAGCGCTACAGAGCAATGAGTTCTTTTTGCCGCAACTTGATGAATTGGGATTGGAAAACATGTGGTTCCAACAGGACGGTGCAACGGCACACACTGCACGTGCCACAACCGATATGCTGAAGGATGCATTTCCCGGGCGCCTAATCTCCCGTTTTGGCGATTTGCACTGGCCAGCAAGATCGCCTGATTTGACCGCTCCAGACTTATTTTTGGGGAGTTTTTTGAAGTCGCGGGTTTATGTCAACAAGCCTTAGACTCTTGCAGCTCTTAAAGACAATATCCGTCAAGAACGTGAGGACCTATCGCCGAAAGTTTTGGCCAAAGTGATTGAAAATGCCATTAAAAGGGCTCAAATGACAATCAACTGTGGCGGCGGCCATTTACATGACATCATATTCTCGACTTGATGTAAAAAAAATTAAAATACCAAATAAAAATAATCCACAAGAAGAATCAAAGTTTTTCATTTTGTTTTTAAATTACAGCCAAAAAACATCGGAAGGTTATTTTTGCGCCACCTTGTACAACTCGAACAACACAACAGTTCTATTTTTAGAAACTTACCTCACTCTAATGTCCACTGTTTTCCCATATGTTGTAATGTTGTAATGTTGTAAACATCTTTGATATATTCTTTGTATATTCGATAGATGGCGCTTACGTAGTTAGGGAATAATTAGTTATTTAACTGTTTCTCAAGTGCTAGCACGTTGAGCGGTAAAAACATGAAATGGTTATATTATATGTCAAAAATTTTAACAACAAAAAAATAATATCTACAAAATTTTATGTAAAATAATTTATATATGTATATTCATGTTATTACTTTTGAACGTAATAATGTAGACATGAAATATGAAGCAAGCCATGAAATCACAGCTTTTTATAAGCGCTAAAATCAGCGCTTCTTTTGGCTTTCTCCCTTACAAACCTGCTTGCATGTAAGCAGCGTTTTTTACTGGGCAATATGTACACGTATATGTTCCATGAATGAATTAAAAGTAGTACTTAATTGCATTAAAATAAAAAGTACTGATCTCTAAAACATTTAAAATTTTTTATTTAAAAAAATTATTAGATGAAACTGTTTCAAATTATATATAATTTGATCATATTTGATAGACACATTTTTCGGATCAAATTATACGAGATTAGATACTATCAGATCGGCTTTTGTATGCTATTTTTCGGATCAGATTAGATGTGATGTTCAGTTATGTATGATGCTGTATATAATCATATATGAATATATCGGAACTTTTTTTGTCGGTATGTGAAACCAAATATTACCCAGATCGCATGGAATTTCAAGAGATAAGGTTATGTATACAGTTTTTAGGATCAGCTGATATATGATATGCATATATATACATATATCGGTACTTTTTTCATGGGGTATTTTTTTATAATAAATAGTTTGTTTTTTTCTATTTCTACTGACTTATTGTTTTGAGTGTACATATGATATTATTTAGCACTCACCATATAATTAGAGTATGGCACGCGCTTCCACTGTATGATAAATACAAAAAAATAAAAATACAAATTTTAGGTGAAAGATATTTGATGATATTGATGAAAATCTTAAAATAATCTACATTAAGGAACAAAAGTGTGACAGAGACTACCCTATTCAGATATATCGCTGTAAGTTTTTTACTATAAACTCCAATCAGATAATTTTTTAGCTTATTTTATTAAAAAAGAATCAAAAAACTGAATTTAAATTATTTTCGTTTGAAAGAAATAATGGTAAATCTCTGATTTTACAATTTTTTACTACGCTAATTTTTTATATTTTTTAAAGATCTTTTATATATTCATAAAGTTATATTATTTATGATTTTTTAAGTTAACTTAAAAAAAAAGAAAATTATCAAAAATTTAGTTTAAATTTAATTTTTGATTTCAAATTAAAATAGGTCTATAAACAAAATAAGCTAAACAATTATTTGATCTGATTTTATTGTTAAAAATTTAGAGCAACATTATCTGAACAATGTAAACCCTGTTACACATTTGCTCCTTACTGTATATCTTAATAGTAGGTACACTCAAAATTATAAGTCTGCAAAAGCTTATGGCGCTTTCTGATTTTTTTGTTTAATTAAAAGTTATTTACGTATCCTCAAAACCTCATATTTCATGAAAAATGTGTGGGTTTCAAATTTAGTTTCGTTGAATATTTACGTTTATATAAGCCAAAAAAGCTCAAAGTGAATCACGGCAGCTTAAAGAATAAGTCTTCTTAAAAGGGGGGGGGGGGGGGGGGGTGGACCCTAAGATCTCAAATAAACTTCATGTATTATAAAACATCGGGATCTGACGCGATTTTTTTTCCAGATCGAAATACATGCATCAACCAAAATTGAAATAATTAATTTTCTTAATTTTGTAAATATACGGAGCACAGTGGGATATATCAATTCATTTTTGGAAATAATTCGGCCATTTCTTACTTGGAAGTCCGATTGTAATGAAATTTGAAACGGGCGTAAGTAAACATAATATCAAGCTTAAGTTTTGAGTTTGAACCTTCCCAAGCTATGGTTAACTTTTTTCATATAAAATTTTGTGTCAAAAACTTTTAAATCCTTTGACACTGATACTATTTTTCAACAAATTCGTAATTTTCATATCTAAGAAAAGTGGGTTATATGTTTGGATTTGCAACACTTTAGGTCGTAGAAGTACAACTTTTAGAGCCGTATGAATGAATCTCTAATTGTTATCGTAAAGGTGAAAAATTAAAAAAAAAAATAGTTGGAAACAAACTAAATTTTTTGTTCTTTTTAAAGGGTCCGCCATCTAACGTTTTTTTTTTCAACTAGTGCTTATTTCGTTAATGGTAACACTTAGCTCATGTCTTCCGCTGAACGAATATGGTCCGTATGTTCGTTATCTTGTGAAAAAAGTGAAAGAAACTGGCATCCTCATCGATAAACCAAAGCGTGAAAAGCCAAAAACAGTGCGTACACCCGAGAATATTGCTGCTGTGGCAGAAAGTGTGCGTGAAGCGCCATCAACATCAATTCACCGTCGTTCTCAACAATTGAATATTTCGGAGACATACTGGAGACGAATTTTGCATAAAGACCTTGGTATGACGCCATACAAAGTCCAATTGGTTCAGGAGTTCAAAAAAAAAAAAAGTTAATTGGCGGACCCTTTATTTTTTGTTTGCCGCTTTTAAATTTTTTTATTCCATTTTGTATTACACACTCCTTAAAAACATGTGAAATTATTTTAACACATACCTTATTGTCGTGCCCTCACCTAATAATTACATGTTAGTCGAAAATTGACCCCATTTTGGGCATTTTGGAGGGTTCAAAAATGTTATTAAAAATAATATTGAAATAAATATCAATATGGTAGAATTTTAGTGCATTCTTACTACAGTAAATAATGAAACATTTTCAATAACTCTTTTACATAAATAATAGCAATAAAGTATGTAAAATAAATTTAAAAGATACACACAGAAAAAAATTTAGCTATTTGCCAACTGAAATTCTGTAAATACGACTCTAATTCGGTTATTACTTATTTCAGGCAGTTGGCACAACTTTAGTTTTTACAACAAAGTTTGGCTAATTCATCAGAATTTTCAGAAATCGAATGCTAATATCGTTGTACTAACTGAATTTAAAAGTAGTTAACATTAATATACACTTTACAATTCGGTTGGAACGTAATTTCTCTGTGTGTACTATTTATTTTTTTATTTTATTAAGACCTGTTAACTTATTTAAAAATAACAAAAGCTTTGAATTCCATATTTGTAATATATGTAACAACTTCTTCCAATTGTTATCTATGTTAGGAAAGCGGCTGTGATGGCAATTCTTTATTTATTTTTTATTTTAAAAACGGTTGAAAATTTAAAAAACCAACATTGGCAAAGTATTTTTAAGAAAACGTTGGTGAAGTGGATTATATTTTGCACTTTTTGCCAACGTTGGGACAGCGTTCTCAGCCAGGACTGTGCCAGTGCTTATATTATTTTTATGGTTGTAAATTTTGTAAATCAGGTACTGAGAAAGTACATTTAACGAACGTTGTCAGCGCGTTCTAAGGCAGGGGTGTGCCAGTGCTTTTATTATTTTTACGGTTGTACATTTTGTACTGGCAAAACACCTTTTACTAAAGTTGGCAGATTGCTGTAAATCAGTGCTTTGCCAGCACTTTATTTGTTGGAACATTAGAAAACAGTACTCTGTCAGTGCTTAACAATTTCTGGCTGGGTAATTGCATTTAAACAAAAAATTTACTTTAAATGTATGTAAGATTTTGAAAGCATTTTGTGCAAGCGTTAATTTTTCATAATTTAATTTTAAAGTATCAATGAAAATGCCCTAATAAAATTCGCAATTCCATAAATCAATTTGTCTATACATTTTTCAGTAGCTACATTAAAACAAAGTCTGTTAAGTCAGAAAAATTTTTGCAGGGAGGATTCTTGCAGAAATATTACTAATATCAGCCACAAATTTGCTAAATTCAGCAAAATTTTTGTTAAATTGGATTTTCATTGAATTTAAAGATTAGGGAATCAGCAATGTAAGGTAGCTTTATACTCGTATGAATAAATTCCCTCCTATGACAAGCCAATTTTAATTGACCTATGAGAAATTAGAACATTTGCCAATTCAAAAGTTGTAGTGTTTTTACTAGTTACACCTTTTTCCTCACCAGTTTTTGCTGGGTATGTATTCATTTTTGTGGTTGATTTTTTTTTATTGTCCACTTAATTTATTGTGGTTTTGTAACTGGGGTTTTTTGTTGTTATGGATGTTGCTGTTGTGTTATAAAGTTGGTTGAGTTTATAAAATACAATTTTTCTATTTTACTAATTTTATTTTCATTCCTTTTTAAACACGTGTTGAGATTTATGCAAAATACATTTGCTAACAGAAAATGATAAAAAAAAATATTTACTAGTTTCTAGGCAACTTGAGTGGGGAATTAAGGAGCCTAAGAAAATATTTATGGTAGTCTACAAAATGTTTTAACCCTTCGACAAACACAGGTAAACATAATTGGCTTCTTTAAATGTTAACGTTAAAGATGGAATAAACATGTTCTAAGATTATCTGTATAGGAGTGTTGGGAAATTATACATTTGTTAGGCGATAAGACAACATTTGATCCTACTTACCTCTTAGGAGACATTAACGTTTTTCGATAAGTATTGGGTACAAAAAAAAAAAGAACTTCATTTGATGAGCAAAATTAGGGGTAATGATTTGGATTCTATTACAACTATTACTTATCTATCTTCTATTCTATATATATAAAACAGGATGTGTATATGTATGTAACGTATGGACTCCAAAACGGCTGGGCCGATTTTGATGAAATTTTTAGGAAATCTTCAGAATATTCAGGCGGGTGACACTGTGAAGTCTGATTTTGATTTTCGGTCTGTGGGCGGAGGGGCTTGCAAAATCCAATTTTCATATTGTACCACCAATGACATATATATATATATTTTTGCTTTTTTTTATTTTATTTTATTTTATTTTTTGAAAGCCGTTGTCATGTTTTTCAAAACGAGATATCAAACTCTTAAATCGGTTATGTAATTCCGAAGATATTTACAAAAAACCTATGTTAATCTTCAAGCTATGTTACACGAACACAACAGCCTCATCCGTCTATTCAAAACAGCCCTAGACCAGATGCCGACAGATGATTTTAGGGTTGTGATAAGAGCTGACAAGACGTCGGCTGGTGAGCATGAGCGGCGGTTCAATGCACCGGTGATAGGTGACGTCGCAGTTGTTATGGCAGTTGTTTTCAGCTATTCATTTTATATACTTCAGCAAATAAAGGGGATAGAAGGACAAAGAGGCATTGAGCTTCCCATGAAATTGCAATATTTAAAATGATTTACTAATGTGAATTTATTTTTTAATTATTTATTTGCGTAAAAAAAATTTCTTGATTTAAAGAATTAATTACAATTAAAATTTGAAGGCAAAACAACTTTTGCCGGCTCAGCTAGTTATATGAATAAAAAAAATCGTTTTGTCAGAAAATGTATTACCTACAAAAGGGTTAAACAAGAAACAATAGAGAAATTATATTTTTCAACGTTTTTGTTGCTAAAATTCTTAACAAACATTTTAAAAAGTTTAAAGTGGTTTTTGGTTTTTAAGCAAAAAATCAAAATTAGTTTATTTTTCTAAAAGCTAAAAGTTGTTGAAATTGTCTGAAAAAAAGAAAAAGTAAGAGATGTTAAAAATATTCTGTTAAAGTCTGCTAACTTATTCCAACGTAAAGAGAACTGAGTGCTTAAAAACTGGTGATTGTTAAGGGAATGTTCGATAATGTGGCAAAACAGGCAACCTTTTGCATATCAAATATTTACTGTTCGCGATTTTATTGTTTCTAATCCGATTTTTTCAAAAAATTAGCATGTTATGTGGGCTATCTGTAATAGTGCCCGAGATATTCCGCTACGTAATTGGAGGCGTGCACAATTTTTGACAGTTGGTTAAACTAGATATTTGCCTAACAATTTGACCAATTTAAAGGCGGTTGGGGGGAAGTGTGTATACAAATCAAAAATTTGTTTAACAAAAATCGTTTTTGTATAAAAATATCTTTCAGAATAGAATGCACACTCTATATGTTCAGAAATAAAATAAGTATCTGGATGTAAAAGACTCTTGGTGGTTTTTGGGTAAAAAATCGAAAACATTTTTTTTTTTTTTCAGTTCTGTTAGTTTTTTGTTTTTATATACATCGAGATTATTTTTATGTATTTTTAATTTTTAACGAGCTTCCAACCCCCGTATATTTATAAAAATAAAGCAAATCAAACATATTAGCTAGGTTGATACTAGTATTTCGATCTGGCTAAAGATCTCATCAGAACCCGAAGTTTTAGAAAAGTTAGAGCCTCCATAATAGGCAGAACTTTAACAAAAAACCTATTAATCATTAATTTTGCTCCATTCTTGTCTTCTTAAAAATCAAGCACGGTACTAAACTTTGAAGACCAAAAATGTTCTATTTATATAAAACATTTTTTGTTTTTACTCTGGCTCAAGTAATATTTTTTACAGTTTTGCTAGTTTTTTTTTTTTATATACTTCGAGATTATTATTATTTTATTTTTAATTTTTAACGAGCTTCTAACCTCCATATATTTACAAAAATAAAGCATTTTTTTTTAACTTATACCTTAAACGAATGTAGTTTTTGGGTGGAACAAGATATTGCATTATTTTTTTCATTTAGTTAAATAACCTATATTTTAAAAAAGAACTTGGCCCCGACTTCGTCCAGCTATTCACAAGAAACTAGGCCTGAGTCGGACCAAATTTGGAATTTCACATTTTTTGTTAGTCTCTGCTAGCAGATTAGAAATTTGTTAATATTTTAAAAGTCGGATTAGAAAGAAAAAAAATTGCGATCTCTCAAAATATTATATGCAAAAAATTCTCTGTTTTGGGTGCGGCCACGGGCGGTCTGGCAGGTACAAAAGAAAAAACTTAAACTCGATATTACGCCTTTTGCAAAGTTCAGTGCAACCGTATTACTAAATAAGAAATGGCCTAATTATTTACAAAATTTTGTGATATATCGCACTGTGCAAGATAGCGAATATTATAAGAATTAGTTTAGAATTTATTTTTTTATGAAATCAATTAGTTTTATTAAAGTTGACAATAAAATTCTTACAGTTTGCAAAAAGGTAACTTCTTTAAATCTTGTTTGTTATTCACATTTTATGTTAACGAAAAATTACACTTTATGTTGCATTTATTTTTTGCCATGACACAATAAAACCAAGAAAAATGCTTGCACTTCAGGTCAAAACTTTTTTAAAATAGTGATATCTATAATTGAATTTAATGGCAGTTAGCCATTTGACATATTTACGCAGCAACAAAAAGCTAAAGGTCCACTTTAGCGTACAGTCCATATAAGCGGATATCTGACTGGGGCTGTGGTGTAATGGTTAGCGCGTTGGACTATTACACAGATGGTCCCGGGTTCGATTCCCGGTGACGACAACATCAATTTATAAAAATAATATGTATGAGTTTTCTATCACTTATATGTATCGCTGCGCAAACCTTCGGTGTTCCCATAGCGCTTAATCCCACCGAAGTAAAATAATGAATCAGGGCTATGGAACAAAAAGCTTCAATAAATTCGCCAACTCTACATCAGGTGGCGAGCAACAACTGTTCTAAGACTTATCATCTCGCGCAATTACAGTGTTGCCATGTTTGAAGCCCTTCATCTTTCACCACCTTTCATCTCTCCACTATCCCCTTCCAAAGAAAGCAACACATTAATTAATAGGAAGAATTTCCTGAGTGTTGCTTCTCTTTAAAAAAAAAAAAAACCCTTTTTTAGCCTTTCAAATTTTAAAATATTTAAAATACTTTAGAAAGGAATTTTTTTATCATTAAGAAGACAATGCACCATTTCACACATCCACTATTGCGATGGCCAACATCAATGAATTAAAGTTCGCGATATTTAGCTCTCTCCGATTATTTTCTATTTCCAAACTTGAAAAAATGCCTCTGTGTTGAAAGATTTGCCAACAATGAAGTGCTGGATTCTGCGGTTGATGGCTATTTTAAGGAGCTAAACAGTTCTAACTATAAACAGAGTATCGAAGCCATTGAATATCGCTAGGAAAATTGTATAGATCTAAAAGAATATTATGTGGAGTCATAAAGCAAATTTTGCCCAACTTTTTTGTGTTTTCTTTGTTAGGTCCGCTAATTTTGGGCCGGCCGTCGTATATGACACACTGTCACAAAATGAGAAAACCGCTATCAAAACGCGAAAAATATCGTGTTTTTTAGCATTTTTCTGTGTACACAACGCATTCGATTTACACTATACGCTTTTCACACAATTTCACTTTTTAGTTTTAGAAAATACCATTGAGGTTTTTTCAAGTATATAGTGTATTCTCAATACTAATTTTGATTTTTAATCATAAGAAAGCGTAAATTCTATAATAAATAGCTTCACAAAGAGACAGACTAGCAATTTACGCAATTGTAACTGCGGTTTTCTCAAAATTTGTGATGTGAGGCAAAAAACTTGGTTGTCGGATTTGGAATAGGAGCATCAAAGACTATTTAAATCCCTTAATTATTTTCTTTATTTGCCAATTGGTTTTCCGAATTTTAGCGACCAATACAATTGAAGTAGATTATATTACATTGTATGATAAATAATTTAAAAAATTTTTCATAATTTCTGCAAAAGCTTCCCTATTTCTCGCCTCGCTCAGGAGATTCCCCACATCTCGGATACCAGTCCATTAAGCCACGTAGTTTCTTTTCTTCCTTTAGTACGTCTACCTTCAATATTAGCTTTCGTAATGGTTTGTAGAAGCTTATATTTTGGGTTTCTCATAATGTGACCCAAGTATGCCGTTTTTCTTATCTTTATAGTGGCTAACAGCTCTCTATCGCGGTGTACTTGCCTTAGTACTTCGTTGTTAGATATAAAGTGGGTCCATGGTATTTTCAGTATTCGTCGGTAGATCCACATTTCGAAAACACCCTAATATACAAAGAAGTATGATGATGTGCAAATGATGATTTCGCACATCACACTTCAATTACAAATACCTAAAGCAATTTGGAAAATCAACACATGCTTGAATAAAAAGTACATGACTTTTTAATTTTATTTAAATTTGGAACTTTATATTATATTTTAAATAAAAGGGTGACAAAATACGAATACGATATTTTAATTAAACATACTTTTAAGTAAAAATTATTAGAATTATACACAGTAAAATAAACAGCAACATATTTTAGAACAGATTACCTCTGAAGCTGTTCTAGAACAACTTCATTTACAATTGGTTACATGGAACCGGTTTTAGAACAGGTTCCTGGGAGTCGAAATGTAAGGTGTTACTGTCCCAGAACCAGTTTTATAACTGGTTCTAGAACCAGTTCTAAAGCAACCTGCTCTTGTTTGGAGGTAAAGGACCTATTACAAATAGGACAAACTCCATATAAAAAGAATCAGTTGCAGAACAGAAATTATAACCTGTTATAATACGGTATAACCTAGCAAAATTTTTTAAAACAGATTACCTCTGAACCTGTTCTTGAACAACTTCTTTTTCCAACGGTTAAATAGAGCCCGTTCTAGAATAGGTTTCTGGGAGTTGAAATTTAAGGTGTCGCTGCCCCAGAACCAGTTCTATAACTGGTAGTATAACCGGATCTAGTGCAACCTCCCAGCAAAAAATTTCCGAAAAGGCAAGGTGGTTTGTAATCAGACATTTTGGGCAGAACGCATTCCTTACTAGATTACCTACTCGATTCTTTTAACAGGGCGTGAGACTAAAATAATTGGTTCTTTAGAATTGATTATTTTTTTAGGTCGAAGAACTATTTACTTTATAGTTTTAGGAACTACACACATTTTTTAATAAAGAAATTGGTCCATGGTATAACTACGAACTACATACACAAAAAAGAAAAAAATAGTTTCCTTGAAAAAATAAGACATACTTTCATTTACAACTTACATATACAACTACATTAAAAAAACATTAAAAAAAAACTACTAAATTACGAGGGAAAATCGTTATCACGCACACTCAGGACGTTTTTCCACTAACTCAAGCTCACTTGAGTAAATTCAACTTTTACTCACACGTGATTCTCCTGAGTCACCCAAATATAACGATCAAATCTCATCCGGAAAAAATAAAATCCTAAAATGTGAAACATCGAATTGTTATGATAACATGGGTGTGCCATAATTTTTTGGCGTTAGGTAATAGCGTCCAAAACCATAAAGCCCAAAAACCGAAAGGTCATATCGCCCAAAAGGCTAGCATATTGCCCAAAAGTTTATGTACAGAATTGTCATATCACCCAAATGCAATGTCATATTGCCTAAAGGTTTTTTTTGGGCAATATGACATTTGCTTAAATTAGATAATTCTTAAAAATACAAGACAGTAAATTTCATATTAACAAAAATTAATAGAACATTAATAATTCAACAAAAAATTTAACTGCAACAATATTGAAAATCTTTGCTTTATAAAGTTTTTCTGCGTGGCGGCCTGCGGCCGCTCTTAGGGGTTTTCTCCTCCATGGGACGCGGCAGGTGGCTTCGCTGAATAAAGTTTCCCTGCGCGCGTCACACTAGGGAA
The DNA here is from genome assembly GCA_021234595.1 of Delia radicum. Lineage (NCBI taxonomy): Eukaryota > Metazoa > Arthropoda > Insecta > Diptera > Anthomyiidae > Delia > Delia radicum. Next base: position 228,682,208 of record CM037852.1, on the reverse strand, counting down.
GATAATGAGACGGGCGCAGGAAAACTGTATTCAGCGAAGCCACCTGCCGCGTCCTATGGAGGAGAAAACCCCTAAGATCGGCCGCAGGCCGCCACGCAGAAAAACTGAACAGTGTAACAAAAGAATCAAAAAATACAAAATAAAGGCTTTATTGCGGTGTGTAATTAATACATATGGCTTTATTTCTCATGTTTGATGGGTAATAAAACCATATGACTTTATTACCCATCAAATATGAGAAATAAAGCCATATGACTATGAGCAATAACGCCATAATGGCTTTATTTCTCAATTCATTTGGTAATAAAGCCATATGGCTTTATTTCTCAATGCTATGGGAAATAAAGCCATATGGCTTTATTACTCACAAAATTTTTGTTTGTTAAATATTTCTATTAGAAAATTGAATAAATGTTTTCTTTACTTTTATTAAAAATATTAACTCAACTCTCCTTTATTTCGGGCACTATAACATTTTCAAGGCTGGAATTTTTGGGCTAAAAATTTGGGCGTTACCTAAAAAAAATGTCATATTGACCAAACTCGATGCCATGTTGCCCAAAAAATCAAAAAAATTTACAACAACAAAATATACAGACTGTTTTTGGGCGAGATGACATTTTGGTTTTTGGGCTTTATGGTTTTGGACGCTATTACCTAACGCCTAATTTTTTAGCTATAAACCACGAAAATATAAATTTTTCACAAAAAAGAACAATTAAAAATTGAAATTTAAAACAATAATATGACTAACACACAATCACCCTCGAACATTTTTTTACACTCACTCACGATAACGTCAGTAATTTCTACTTTTACTCACAATTTTATGCTCACGTGGGCGTCCCTAATTTGTACCTAACCACAGTTTAACAAAATTTTGGCAACATGCAATTTCTGTTTTTAGTATTATATTCCTGCAAATAAAAATTTGGTTGAAAAAACATATAAAATAAATTCTTTAAAACTGCATAACTTCTTATTTCAAAATTAGGAACTACTTACAATAACATCCTTTTATTAAGAAAAAGTATATGATTACTTCTTGAGTAACAAGTATGTTAATAACATTGTTATTTTGTTTTAAGTAAATAAGTACTTTGTTATTGAGTTCATGCTTTCTGGTTTAAATTTAAAGAATTGATTACAATACTACTTGCTTTTTTGACTCTATCGTTGGAATGAGTTTGGTATTGCAGTTACTAAATTTGGCAATGAGATATGTAAGCAAGTGTGGGCAACACCTTCTTTTTGGAATGTGTAATTTTTTCCTGGGTAGTTCTTGTTTGGAGGTAAAGAACCTATTGTAAATAGGACAAACTCCATATAAAAAGAACCAGTTGCAAAACAGAAATTAGAACCTGTTATAATACAGTATATGCTGTTCTGCAACCAGTTATTTGGATTTTACTATTTTACTGGGAAGTTGTTCTGCAACCAGTTATTTGGATTTTACTATTTTACTAGGTAGTTAATCCAAATAACAGGTTGCAGAACAACTTATAGTGTTCAAATTTCAGTTCTACAACCGATTCCTTTTATATGGAGTTTGTCCTATTTGCAATAGGTTCTTTACCTCCAAACTAGAACATATTGATTTAGAACCGGTTCCAGAACCGGTTTTAGAACTGGTTCTGGGATAGTGCAACCCAAAATTTTGACTCCCAGGAACCTGTTACAGAACCGATTACATGTAACCGGTGGTAAGAGATGCTGTTGTAGAACATCAAAGGTAAACTGTTGTAAACAATTTTGCTGGGCATGCTTAACAAGTGTATCTGAACATTTTAAGATCATTTAAAATTTTACATTAAAACAATTATTCATATTATTTAATATAAAAAAATATTTTTTTTTCTTTTATATTTAATTACACGATTAATTGTTTTAATTAAACATTTGATTAAAAGCATATTTTTGTAAAAACAGCTTTAATTAAAGCTTTTTGGTTCACACTTTTCAAAATTGTGAAAATATCATACACGCATAAGAATTTTCCCATAAAAGTTCAACAGTCATTTAAAAAGTAAATGCACAAAGTTGTTTCAATTAAATATGTAGTTAAATTATCAAAGAAATATATTTCTTAACTTTTCTGTCTGTTACTACATAAACAAAAAACTGGACTTTCGGTATTAACTAGTTAAAATATTCAGTTAAAATTTTCTATTTAGAACAAAAACTTGTTATATTATATTGTGTATTGAATTAAACATAAAAAATCTATTGTTTATACTGATTTTGTCACATAATTTTTTAACAGTTGAAAATAAACAAAAAAAAAATGTAATTGTTTTAAACGAAAAGTAAATAGTCCTTTTTTTTAACTGATTTTCAATTAATTTAAAGTGTATATTCAAAAGTCTTTGCGGAAAAAATACTGTGAGTGTATGAATAGGTAATGCCTTAAGGTAAATAGTGTTGTGTTGTTCGATTTTTTGTACAGCAATTACAAATATTTTTGCGTGTATAAAGTTTAATACATATTTAATGTGTATTTTTATGACTTTTGTTGTAATTTTATTACATTAAACATTTTTTGGCAGTTAAACTAAAACGATGTTTTCCGTTATTATTTAGCTTATGGCATTTAAGTTTCAAACACAGTTAATAACACAACTTTAGTGGAATTTGTTAAAAAGACATTAATCATTATCCAAATTATATAAGCTGAAGACAAATTTACCATTCTGTAGCATACATACACACATATTTCTATTTTGTGCTAAATGTAATAATAATATTTCCCTTACGACATTAAAACTTTTTCGTTTTTGTCTAATGTTTCCAGTTTTATTTTGTATTACGTACATGAAATTATATAATAAGATTTAAAACGAAAGCTTATAAAATTTTCTAAAAAAAAGAGTATACTTTTAGGATTACAAGACAAAAATATAAAACACATGCATGATTTTATGGGTTTTAAGAGAATTAAAATTGTTGCATATTTTAAGGATTTATACAAATGAAAAGAACATATAAATACATTTAAAAAAGCGTAATTTTTAAGATATGCATAAACGGATATTAAAAAATAAAAAAAATAAATTCATACTAGTGAACTTACCATTACGCTACTTCACAATTTTTAGCTTTTACATAATCTGTCTTTTGTAATAGACGCTGAATTCAAATCTGTCATTTTAAATCGCGATTTTGAGGTTAAATTTCGTAAAATTTAGCAAAAAAATTCAAAAAACGTTGTGATTGATGGAAATATAAAATTTGCGATATTGAAAAATTGTAAGTAAATTTTTTTTGTTTGCTAAATTTGGATTCAGCGTACATAACTCAATTGTAAGAGATGCCAATTATAACAGATGTATTTAAAAGTCAGGTTGGTTTGGCCATTAAGTAGTGTTGTCATTGAAATTTCATTAAACATTTGTTTGCAAGGCATCGGTAATATAGAATGGGTAACAAGTGGAATGGGAATACTAAAAATGTGCAACGAAATGGAATACAAGTGGAACTGAAACACTAAATAATAGTAACAAATTGGAATGGAATAAGAAACCAGAAAGACTAAATACAGGAACTAAAATGGAGTGAAATCAGCCATGATTTTAAAGACATTTATACTTTTAAAAACATTTTTTTTTTATTTTACATTTACATTTTACGATTTTTTTTATCAAAAATAATTATTGTAAAAGTATAAAAAAAAATTTATTTATGCAAAGAAACGAAAATAACAAATATCTACTTAAAAATATTCATTCAATTCTCTATATTGATGATAAAAATAATAAAAACTTTTTGTTTATATTTTTTTGTTAAAAATAAAAAAAAAGAAAAAATTTTTTTTTCTTTAATTTTGTTTATATTATAATTAAATAATATAAATAAAAAAATCCTTTGTCCGCTTTATAAAAAATAAATCCCTCTATACCTTTCCCGGACCTATTTGTATTATCAGGGTGTGTTAATACTCCTGTGGAGCAAAATTTTGTCCGCTCTGTCCTATCTCGTTTAGTTTCGGATATACTGGCCATTTAAGAAAAACGCAATTTATAAAGAGTCTAGTATCTCAAAAACTAAGCAAGATATATATAACTTTATATATATAACTTTATATAACTTTTACTTTTTTCAAACTTTAAGTGTTAAGTGTTCCGATTCCACTCGTTCCTCGTTGCATTTACCATTACACCGCACAGTGGTCAATTTCGCGAGATAGCGGTCAAAACTCTATAACTTTTGACCGGATTTGTATTTTTTTACGCAATTTGTTTTGTTCAATAGGAGGGACTTTAAGCTTCAATTTGCGTGTTCAAACGTAAAAATCAACTGATAGAAACGTAAGTAATGTGGAGTTAAAAATGCATTTTAATTTTTTGTTGAGTTTCCATGTAAAAGTTGAATATTTTGACATTTTAAATAGGTATTTTTTTATAATTTCTTATTTTCTTCAATCGTATTTTACAACCAATACTTATTTATTCTTCCTAAACTTAATTTTGGTCAGAAAATGCCAACATTTGGCCCCTGACATTTATTTAGTCTCAATATTCACAGGGGCAAAAGGTTGGTTTTTTTGGAAGAAAGCTAATTCTTGTGAGGATTAAACTGAAAAATAACACTGAAATTCCCAACAATATCAATACCATTTGGATATATTATATACAGAACACAACATCGATAAAATTTTAAGTAAACTTTTACTATTGATTTAAAGTGCACATATATTTTATTTAAATGTATTAATAAAAATTTATACTAAAATTAGAAACAAATTATAATCTTTAAACTAGTATTAATTAAACAATATTAGTAAAAATTTCACCGATGCACCGGTCGGTTGCCTTTCTGTTTTAGTGCAGAAATTCTGATTCTAGACACGGAAAAATACCAAAATATCAATTCGTAACTTTAAAAGTTTGTTTTTACGGTTTAACGTCTATATGTAAGTTTTTAAGATTTTACTATCAGCAGTGTATAACACTTAGATCAAAAACAAACTTGATAAAAAAAATATTTTTTCCTTTTTTAGTTACATAAAAGAAGCCAAAATTTGACATTTAAAAGTCAGACACAAAAACCGTCAGACACAAAAACCGGTATTATTGCAGTGTTGAAATTTATATTTTTTCATACGTATTTGGGTAGAAAACGTATATGGGTGGCTGTTTCATAAAAAATTAATCCTTCTTGATCTTTTCCGGACCTAGCCTATTTGCATTATCAGGGGTGATTAATACTTCTGTGGAGCAAACATTTTTCGGTTTTGCCATATCTCGTTTAGTTTCGGAGATACTGGCCATTTAAAATACTGGCAAGTATCTCCTACGATATGTTCGTATATAATTATATATGAGAAGTAAAATCCATAATTTGAGTCTATCTGGCATATATGAACCGTATACCATATATAATATCATATACAGCAAACACACATTATTAAAATTCACTTTGTTAAAATGTACACTCAGGGAACTTCAGCTTTAAAAATATGTAGTTGTTTAGGTTGTAATACAGTTTCTTTATTTTTAATGTAAATGTCAGTCATTTGTAGAACAAATTAAATTTTTTACTGACCTTGTAGTTCATTTAAAAAAAACAACCCACATCAAATGACTGTTTTATGATTTTTCATTCATTTGTTACAGTAGTTTTTTGTTATTTAAAAAAAATAAAAAAAAATAAATGTTTGTTTATTTTTTTTACGACAATTGTCAGTCATTATTTGAACATTAAAAAACAAATGACACTATTAGTTAAATTTACTGAAATGTAAGTCGTCCTTCTTTAAGTGAAATTTCATTTGTATTTAAATACGTTTGCTGTGGTCTTTACCTACATAGTATTCTAAGTGTTTGATTAAGGTCTCGACAAAGCACATACGTTTAGGTTGAAAAGACGCGGAATTATTTTGAACAGGATCTTATTTTGGTCTTTCGAATTCGGTGTAAAATAGCGTTTTGTCTAAATACTCCTTCATTCGCCCAGCAGTAGATTTATATAAAATAATGTAGTAGCAGTTTAAATAAAATAATGATTTCACTGACATGAAATACAAACTGATTGTCTTGACTCCGAGCTTTGTATACATATATAATTCAATTCATAGATGTGCAACAAATATTGCTGTTAAATTAAATTTCTCAACAAATAACAAAAAACTGCATACGTGCTTGATTAAGGAGCATATACACGACATGTATTTGTCATCTGACATGTCAAATTTCCCACTGCAAAATACATACATGTCGTGTGTGACCTTTTTAACTTTGCTTCTGTAAAAGTCAGACGCAAAGTCATCTGACAAAATTTCAATTAGAGCGTGCTCTATTTTCTTCTGACAAACCATCTGACATCAGCTGTTTTAAATATGAAACAAAAAGTTGTCATAAATCCATGCCGTGAGAAAACAAACAGCGGCGGTCCCCTATTGACGGAATCATTAGCCGGCTAAAGTTAACATTTTACAGTACCAATAAATGTATATACATTTTCCCATTTAATAAAATTATGTACATATATATTTTTATAAAAAGTTTTATAATTATATCCCAAATTGGTATGTCCGCATTTAAAGAAAAATTATTTAAGATGGCTGAACTATTTTGCGGCGCAAAAAAAATTTTTGCTGCGGCAGCATGCCATGTTGAAACCCAGATCGACTTGATTGTTGGCTCCACAGAGAACGGTTTCTTTTCCTCTTTTCTTTTTTTTTAATTTCGATTTCATTGCAGTTATAATTGAAATTACACTGCACACTGCAATTGCATTATCCTTTGATTCCATTTGACTATCACTTTTAAAAAAAAAATTATTTTAATAAAATTTTCGCACTGATCAGCTGTTGAAGAAAAAAAAACAGAGACTGTGTCAGAAGCAAAAAACATGTACGTTTGTGACCAAATATTATAAACCTTATGTAAAACAGCAATTTTGACAGACATGCACAATTACATGTGACTTGAAAATTTGACATGTCAGATGACAAATACATGTCGTCTATATGCTCCTTTACTAAGAAGACAAGAATGCAGCAAAATTGATTATTAATAGGTTTTTTGTTAAAGTTCTGCCTGTTATGGAGGCTCTAACTTTTCTAAAACTTCGGGTTCTGATGAGATCTTTAGCCAGATCGAAATACTACTATCAACCTAGCTAATATGTTTGATTTGCTTTATTTTTGTAAATATACGGAGGTTGAAAGCTCGTTATAAATTGAAAATAGCATATTAGAACATTTGATGAAAATTTCATACATAAATATAAAAAATAAATTTACTATTTTAAAATTTCAAAAGTTGGAGAATACATAGAATATTAAATAAAAAAAAATAAAAAATTGAAAAATAAAATCAAGAACAGACACCCAATAAAAAATGTTAGAACATTTTTTAACCTTAAAATGATAGAATTATTATAAGAGCACTAAATGCTGAATAAAACCAAATTACCATATATATGTCAAATATGGCATTATATATTCAATAGATATGATGTCATATATGATCATACCAAATAAATAATAATCAATATAATAATCATATATAACCATATCTATGGATCTAGGAATGATCAGATATAGCCATATCTGGATCCACATATAATCAGATATACTCATATCTCGGTCCATATATGTTCAGATATGATTATATATAATTATATATGATTATTTTAAAACGGGCATTTTACAAAATAGTCAGTATATCGAAAACTAAGTGAAATATCCCAAAATGGACAACGTTTTTGTAAAAGTTTACATACGAAACACGCCCGATAATACAACTGATGTAGGGTTGACTAATTTTTAGAAAATTGTCACAGAGTAACTTAATTTTTTTAACGGCGCTACGAAATAACCCCCAATGGCCAAAAATGAAATAACCCCCAAAAAAATTGTGTAAAATTGTTTGGGGGTTTTTTCATTTTTTTTGGGGATTATTTCATCTTACGGTTTGGAGATTATTTCATTATGAAGCAACCCCCAATGAAATAAAGCCCAAAATTTAAATTCTTTGGAGATTATTTCATATGCAATTATTTTGGTGGTTATTTCATATTTTTTGGGGGATATTTCATTTTGCTAAAAGTGAAATTTTTTAATATTTGTTAATTTTTCTGCGTGGCGGCCTGCGGCAGCTCTTAGGGGTTTTCTCCTCCATGGGACGCGGCAGGTAGCTTCGCTGAATAAAGTTTCCCTGCGCGCGTCACACTAGGGAAGATAATGAGACGCGCGCAGGAAAACTGCCACCTGCCGCGTCCTATGGAGGAGAAAACCCCTAAGATCGGCCGCAGGCCTTCACGCAGAAAAACTGAACAGTGTAACAAAAGAATCAAAAATATGAAAACAAAAAATAAAAAAAAATTTGGGACATATTTCATTTCTTTGGAGCTTATTTCATTGGGGGTTATTTCATTTCTTCCTTTGGGATTTATTTCATTACGAAACAACCCCCAAATTTTGGGTGTTATTTCATTTTCACCTTTGGGGAATATTTCATTTCTTTTGGGTATTATTTAATTTTTTTTTGTTGGGACTTATTTAATTTTTTTTGGGATTTATTTCATTGGGGGTTATTTCATTTTGTCGTTTGGGTGTTATTTCGTAGCGCCTTTTTTAACCAATATGTGTAATACATTAAGCACACGCCAAACTCAAATTTCCTTCCCCGTTCTATTCCATTTCGTTCTTTGGCCAGACTGAAAAATAATATCCATGTAATTTCTAAAATTTCGGAATCATTAGTTATTTAAAATAAGCATGAGTCTGAGCGAGGACCTTCCATATCTGTGGTCAGCGAATTTTTACAATTTTGACGTTTTTTTAAATACCATTTTTTTATGCTATTGAAAACAAAATTTTATTAAATTATGGAAAAAAACTGATTTTCTATATATAGAAACTGTTTATTTCTTAAAAAATAACTTTTGTTTTTTGCACAGTGCGCCCCGGTAGGCTAGTTGGTAGCGTGCTGACTTATCTGTGCAGGGGTCGTGGGCTCGATTCCCACCAGAGGCACTAGTCTGTGTTCGCTACAACGAAAGCCATATTAGCTAGAAAGCCGAAAGCCATAGTAGCTAGTGCTCGGTTAGTGTAATAGGATATAATTTGTAATTATATGATTATTAATAAATTAATATTTTTTTTGTACAACAAATTTTTATTTAATTTTTCGTCTTTTGTATTTGAAGATAAAAATGGTTTTAAACTTTGAAAAAAAAATAAATGTAACTGACACTAATAGAAAACACATGATTTTCTATTGTTGATTTACTTGAATAAACGTCACTACATTGCTAGGTCTGTCAAAAAAACAGAGTAGTATTTGGAAGATGACAAAGCCAATTGTGACAATATTTTGTTGTTGTTTTTGTTTTTTCTTTGATATTTTAAATTTTGAATCTCGCTCCTAGACGAGGACAAGAAATTCTCATTGAGTTTGTGATTTAACATAACAAATATCTCCAGAAATTATAATAACAAAGTCCCCTGAAGATTTCCTTGGGCAGGAATGAAATCCGGATAGGGACACGCCTACATCAGATTGCTTTTCACAATTTGTTAAATAAGTTTTGGGACTTTAGCACAATTAATTACTATAAATGCTATAAACTTAATTATTTTTCTTTTCGAAAGAAAACTATTTTAAAACTAGATAAAAATAAAAAAAAATAAATAATTTTGAAAATTACTTTATTTTACACGGAATACTTTAATTAATAATTTAAAAATTGAGTTTTTTGTTTGTAAAATCCGGTCTATGGATTTTGTCGAATTTTTTCTTATTACAGCAATTTAAGACCATTTCAACCATTTTTACATACATAATTAAATTGTATCAAAATTGTTGATGTTTACGCGCAAAGAGCACCGAAGGCACCTATTGTTAGCTTAACGAAACTGTCTCTTAATCTGTTTGGCATTTTCCTTATAGCCTTAGAGATTTTGTTTTGTTAAGCCAGCATTTAATACTCTTGTATCCACCCGTAAAGAATTTATGGATTGTATATACTACAGCCCCCGCCCCCCCCCCGCATACATAATACTGAAAATAAACCCTAAGTTTTTATAACATTTTAGAAAAAACTAACCCCGTATTTTATGATTTTATTGGAACACATTTTTACGATGAACAGTAGACTTCCACGTGTACAGCATTTCTAACAAGTCACTGAATATTATGATTATCCTTTATATCTTATTTAAGATAATATTTTTGTTAAGGTTTTCATTTATTTAAATTTTCATTTCTTTCGGTTTAATTTATAAATTTGTATGTGTTTCTCATTGTATGTGTTGCACAGTAGGGTATTTTAAAGAAATAATGGTAATAAATATAGAACTTCTAAACTGATGCTTGTTTTTAATTGCAAAGAAATATAAATAATTTTTGGCCAAAAATAAAAATTTTTCATAAATTTTGAACTTTAAGTATTTTTCACGACTAAACTATTAAAGCTAATTTAAAGAAGTTTGCTATGGTTATTAACACGGAAAATTTTTGTATTTTTTTGGTAGACAAATAATAAAAAAAAAAACATGGCAAAAAAAACAAATTTTTTATTTTTAAATTTAAAGAACTTTTAAAGTAGATGAGATAACCTATAACTAAAAGCATGTTTTTTCTTTATCTTATAACGTACACTACTCCATTACTCATTATTCAATTTTAGAAATCGGAGTTACAACCCTCCAATCAATTTTTATACACGAGGTAATCAACTTTGAAAACCTGTAAGTACACCCTGTACTAAAACAGGGTGAAGCAATCTCAATATTACAAAAGATTAACACCTTCTTTACAATTTCCAATTTCATTCGTACCGATCGGATCAGTAGTTTAGAGTTTAGTTATATATCCCTGTTAAAAATCGACATATATGGATCTAAACATGACCACACATGCTTCACACATGTCCATATGTATCAATACATGATGCATATGTGTTCATAAATAATTCATGTGAGGAATCATATATGTTCATGTGTGTGCATTAGCGAAAATTGTGGTAATATTTACATGATCACCAGTCATGGAGGGACAGAATGGATTGCAGGGTGTCTCGGGCGTTATGGCGCAGGGGCAACCAAGGTTCTTTTGGGACTGGACAGGGATGGTCTCAGGACCCTTACGGGGTTCCTGACCGGTCATTGTTCTGTCAGAGCTTTCACAAGCAGATGGGACATGGGGATTGAGGAACTGGAGACAGTTGAGTATATAATGTTCCACTGTCCGAGGTTGCAGGGTCTCAGACAGAAACGGCTAGGAGATAGATTTCACGACGAACTTGGGTGTGTCGCTGGATGCAATATAGTAGAGTTGCTGAGATTTGTCAGGGAAATAGGACGGCTGTTTCTAGTAAGAGGACGATAGGAGCTTGTTCTGGGGAGTATCTATCCGTTTTTTCTAGATCTTTCTTTCTATCTGTCCTATTCCTATTTTTTCTTACCTTTTCACTGAAGGGATTCACAATGGACCGTATTGGTCCTCTGAGCGGAGATGTGCCCTTGGTCACATAACCCTTCTTAACCTAACCTAACCGAACCTAACCTAACCTAACCTAACCTAACCTAACCTAACCTAACCTAACCTACCTAACCTAACCTAACCTAACCTAACCTAACCTAACCTAACCTAACCTAACCTAACCTAACCTAACCTAACCTAACCTAACCTAACCTAACCTAACCTAACCTAACCTAACCTAACCTAGACCTAACCTAACCTAACCTAACCTAACCTAACCTAACCTAACCTAACCTAACCTACCTAAACCTAACCTAACCTAACCTAAACCTAACCTAACCTAACCTAACCTAACCTAACCTAACCTAACCTAACCTAACCTAACCTAACCTAACCTAACTAACCTAACCCTAACCTAACCTAACCTAACCTAACCTAACCTAACCTAACCTAACCTAACCTAACCTAACCTAACCTAACCTAACCTAACCTAACCTAACCTAACCTAACCTAACCTAACCTAACCTAACCTACACTAACCTAACCTAACCTAACCTAACCTAACCTAACCTAACCTAACCTAACCTAACCTAACCTAACCTAACCTAACCTAACCTAACCTAACCTAAACCTAACCTAACCTAACCTAACCTAACCTAACCTAACCTAACCTAACCTAACCTAACCTAACCTACCTAACCTAACCTAACCTAACCTAACCTAACCTAACCTAACCTAACCTAACCTTACCTAACCTAACCTAACCTACATGATCACATATGAAATCATATGAACACATATGAAATCATATGAACACATATGAATCATACATGGTGGTATATGTACATGTATGTCCTCGAATGACTTCATATAGGAGCATGAACGAGTTCATATATGTTCATAAATGGATGATTTTAACCGGGTTATTACTATTATTTTTTTGAAATACCCCACTGTGTGTTTGCTAAATGTTTCACATGCATCTTCGTATATATTAGGGCATTCAAATTACTCGGATTTGCTTTAGGTTCGAGTAAACGAGTAACTCGATTTAAGGTTTTCCACTTACTCGATTAATCGAGTAAATTTTTAAAATTACTCGGGAACTCGAATAACATTAAATTTTTTTTCATTAAATTTTCATTAAAAGTAAACAATAACATATAAAATAAATACAATATCAGCAGTTCTTAAATGAATTTTTTTTTAAATCCAAATTAAAATTAAACGTCTATTAACATTATTTATTTAAAATTAAAAAAAATCTTAAATATTATTTAATTGTGGTGTTTAACTTCCTAAAGATGTTCTTTTGAGATAGGCGTGGTAGAGAAGATTAAGCATACTTTTCTAAAAATCATAACTACATTGTAAATTTTTAATTGACTTAGACTGCGCAGTTTCTGGTAACACATCCTTTTGACAATACTGTAATTATTTGTTATGGTTTTTATAGTTTGATTGCATCTATATGAAATGTTTATTTATTAAATGCAATCCTGACCGTGGCTTGAACCTGCTTTCTTTGCCACATGCACTTCGCACTACACTTTAGACAGAGGCTCTAACCAATTGATCTAAAGTAAGGTCGATTTTTGCTGTGGCTTAAAAACCAGTTTCAATTACACGGGGTCGATTTTATGCTTAATTTTCTCTACCACGCCTATCTCAAACAATTGAAAAATATGTGCATATTAATTATAGTATTAATTGCACACTGTCTAAGAAGACGATGAATAAAATTCAAAAATCCCCAATATAAGATGTTCTTTTTGGTTTTATAATGTTCGACTTTAAGAAAACTGGGGACGTAACTTTTAGCGTTTTTTTTTTCAAATATAAAAAAAAATGGAATAGCAATATCTACAAGGGTAGTCCCAAAGTTAGTCAACGTCACGTATAGATGGCGGCAGTAGTTTGAAAAAATTTTGGTGAAAAGTGTCAACCTTATAAAACATTTTTTTAATTTTCAAGGCGACACGTTGGTAAATTTTTTTTTTGTTTGCAGCCATTCAAAAATAAACGGTCTCAGTAAATTTCTAAACATGAAACAATTGGTCACCGTTTTGTAATTTAATACTTTTATTTGAAAAGTCTCAGTCTAGTAGAGCCATGTTCTACTCTGGGGGAGTCTGCTCCTTTGTTTGCGACTATAAAATATTGGGTAACAGAGTTTAAAACGACGCCGTACAAACTGCCAAGAAGAACACCGTAGTGGTCGACCAATTGAGATGTTCACGCCAGAAATGGTTAAGAAAAATCCGCAAAATGGTATTGGATAATCGCCGGCTCTGTGTGGAAAGATTTGCCAACAATGAATTGGTAGATTCTGTTGGTGATTGACATTTTAAGGAGCTAAACAGTTCTTACTATAAACAGGGTATCGAATCTATTGAATATTGCTGGGAAAAGTTTATCGACCTAACAGGAGATTATGTTGAGACATAAGGACATTGTTTCCCAATTTTGTTGTGTTTTCTTTGTTAGGTCGGCGAATTTTGGCACTTTCCTCGTATTTTAAAAATATCTTTAGAAGTTGCCAAAAATGTTATACTTTAGGCATTGGTGCGGAACATGATGAACACAAATCATTTTTTTTTTTTTTATCAGTGCAATGTAAAAAAGTTGCATGCTAAATACATTAACTAATAAATAAATATAATATATAAATTAAAGCGGTAACTAACACATTGCTTTATATTTATTTAAAAAAATTCTTTCTAAAAAATAAGAAACAATTTAATTTTTTTTTTATAAATTATAAAATCAAATTAAACATATTTTGATTTACTCGAACTCGTAACTCTATTAATCGAAACAAACTTGTACGAGTTATTCGTTACTCGAAATTGGTCAATTTTAATTACTCGAACAATTGTTTGATTAAAATTCATCGATTAACGGAGTAACGGTTAACCGATTGAATACCCTACTATATATATATATATATATCGGCTACAAGGCCGACATATTTCATATAATGAGACCACTGAGGTCAAGAGTAAAAACAAACAAAAACGATAATGAAAAAAATGAGATTACAACTGTAAAAATATATACAAGATAATTGTAAATGAAAAAAAAAAAAAAAATAAAATTAAAGTTAAAGTAAAATGGGCAATGGCAAATTAAATAGTATACGGTGAATAACACTGTACAACACTACTACTATGTATATATGGGCTATTTCAAATTTTTTGAGCACCTGCTGAAACCGACATACTTTGGCTCTTATTTCGTTAAGTTTTATGAATTGAAAAAAAACGTTGTACAGGGTTTGGATGAATATACTTGAAGGATGTGACGTGCAAAGTTTTACATTGAAAAGTCTTCACCTTAAGAATTGGTGGTCATCTAAAATTCGAAAAATTAAAAAAAACGACTTGAAACTTGCAAGAGTTTTTTCATTCATTCCGTTTTCTCTGTAATAGTTTTTAGCTTTCAGATCCAAACCAATACAAAATATAGTCACTAGACTTGGAGGATATATCCACAAAAAAAAATTTTTTGATATCGCTGCTGGGTGAAAAGTTGCCTGGTGGTTTACAAGTGAAACCAAAATTTTCCGAATTTTGAACTTTTTGAAGATTTTTAATAGGGTTTTTGCGCCGTTTAATTAAAATGTGTTTTAAGCGCAGAATTAATAAAACGGCGTAATTTTATAAAGTTTGAGGTATATCAAGTTGGTGTCAGCGCACCAATAACGTTCCACGGACACCACAAACTTAAAAGAAATTAGCGTAAATTTTTTGAAAATGTATCTTTTTTGCGTCTGACAATCTGAATTGTCTTTTTGGTTGGCTAGTGTATTGCGTGATGTGAGTAACTTCGTAAAGTGCACCTGCGAGGCGAAAACGCACTTTACAATTTTTAAACGCAAAAATTTTATGAACTTTTGAAAATTTTTGCAAAAAAAACAATTTTTTTTAAGCTTTTATTTTATATCAAAACATGGCATGGGAATATGTTTAGGTTTCTAAATAGATTCTTCGCGACAGACTAAAATGATAAAGTGCAAAAAAAAAATAATTTTTTTCAATCCTGGCGCGTGCAGCAGCAGTTTTTTTCCAAACACATTTCGCTTTGTGACAACTAAAGCGCTGTATCAATTCCGCTCAAACGTACATCGAATGGAAGACTTTACTGAGCTTGATACTAAAATCGAAAACGCACCAAAAAATTTTAAGGATTTAAAATTTTATGGAGGAAACAAAATGTTTCTAACTTAAAAAGCATCCTTGTATGAAATATTTGATTTTGAAAAATTTAAAAGAATTATTTTTGAATTCGGGTTAATAAGTAACCCAGAATCCCAACAAGTATTTTATAATCGGTCCAATATTAATATTTGCAAAAAAAAACGCGTTTTTTTTGAAACCCTAGAAAGTGAGACTATATTTTTAAACAATATTCACGAGGGCCACCTTAACAAATTTCAACAAAACAATTAAAACATACTACCGCGAAAAACCGCCAAATTACCGCCGATGCAATGACATCTTAAAGAACTTGCTTATTATAAAAACTCTATGATCATAATAGCCTTTGCTGAATGCTTCTAAGATTAAATATTTGAGTTTCAATTAAGTTTATTTTATTTATGCGCGTGAACAGTCGGGAATAAAAATTAGTAAAATGGTTTCAGATTATACATTAAAAAACATGAAATTCGTAAAAACTGAGAAGCGAAATAAATTAACCGAAAAAAGACGCGAATATCGCCAATCTGAAAAAATAAAAATCAAAAAAAAAAAAACAAACAAATCGCAAATTGGTGTAAGAAAGTCAGTTAGGTATTCGGTTTTAAATAACAATAATAATAATAATAAAAACAATGCCATCAAAACAAAAAATTGCGGATTAAAAAAAATTGAAAACGGCTAAGAATTTATCACTGGAACCCAAGATTTAACTAACGAAACGTTAGTTACAGCTTCCAATTTGCAGAACAATTTTACATATTTTCAAAGGTAAAAAATCAAAATAGCAAAAAAATCATGAGTGGTAAAGTTTAAATGGTTATATCTCTTAAGCCATTAGCGATAGGCAAATAGTTTTTTTCCCAAAATATTACAAATTATGTCTTATACTAGCCGTAATTTTGTAAAATTTTTAACAATTTTAAATAAATTTTTATATGCATACACGATCATAAAAAATTTTTTTTATTTTTTTTTTTCAGTGTATTTTAAAAAGTATTGAAGCTTTTACAAATATTTTAGTGTGCTAAGAAAGCCCTTAAGGGGTATTATCCACACGCGTTATCCTTTTCAATTTTAACAAAAACTGTAATTTTAATATTTTTTTTTAATTTTTAACTTAAAACCGCCGTAAAATTTGCGCCGCTTAATAAAAATGATTAACGCGAACGGATTTCACACGCTAAACTATCGGCTTATACACACACAAATCGACATTGATGTCAGACAAAAAAAAAAAACTTAAAAAAAAAAATGTCTAGGTGCTGTAAATTTTTGAAGTTGCCCATATACGTGTTATCAAAACTCTATCGTGTTGCGTCCACTCTTCATGTGTTTCTTTTTTTTATTTCGAAGCAACCAGCGAATGTTTTGTTTTTTTTTAGTTTGACTACGCAATTAAGTAGTTAATAGTACGGAATCCTAAACGTATGAGTTATAATAATTGAATATCACTCATACGCTACATATGCTACCAATGGATGTGCTTATATCGAACATATGCAGTGTTCATTCAAATGAGGTCAAAGTGGCGATTAATTGAAATTAAGAAATCATGTTTTTATAATTAAATTTGGTATCGGATAGATAAAATTCTGCATCATTATTTGTCAAAATCAATCAACTAAGTTGTTTACTTTTATTTTGCAGTGAGCTGTCAAAGTTATAAAATTTTTGCAAAAAGTGAAAAAAAACTAAAATTCTTGCGATTCAAGTGCTAATTTTTTCTATTTAATCTTTCAAAAGTAAAACCTTTATGATGAAACCTTTAACTTCGGGTATTTTAGTATATAGTAAATACGTTTTTGTTTGAAAAAAATATGTGTAAATATTTTCAATAATTTTTTAAAAAAGGTTCAAAATTGGGACATTTTCCATATTTAATGGTCTGCACATATTAAGTTAGTTAAACATGGGCTTAGTTTTGTAGATTTTATAAAAGTATATGATGTCAGTTTGTATTTACAAAACAAAAAAAGCCGAGCCAATCCCTAGCACATTTTTGTTATTTTCTTTTTTGTGTAAAAAGTTTGGTTGTCATTTATTGATCAAAACCGGTAATTGAATTTCTTGTGCTTAAATAAAGTCTTTTTCTATATTTTTGGTATTTTTGGTATTTTTGTTATTGTTTTTTTTTTGATGCATTGTGATTTTTTTTAGAGATGGGTGAGTAATTACTAAAGCTCACGAACCCAAACTTTTGTCAACCACAATTTGCAATAGGTTAAAAATATTTTTAATGCATTTAAAAAAACGCTAGTTATTAAATTGCATTTAAAGCACGACCACAAAGGATTTACTCACGAATTTATATTCACGCACTATCTTTTTTTGTAATCAAAAGCTATGTAAACCATATAATTGATCCATGTATTTCATGTTATATTAAATTTATTTCATATTAAATTAAAAAAATAAAAATTTTTAATATAAAACTAAGACACCTTTATAAATTTATTCTCGTCTCTGCGATAACGCTTGATTTCTGATAAAAATGTGTCACTCGCACATCTCTATTCGGTATTTGTTGTGTGTTTGTTTTGTATTGCTGTGATATTATTTGTTGTTTAAAATGTAAAATGTTTTTAACAAGTTTTTAACATGTTTTGCGTTAAATTAGGATTCGGTATTTGGTAACGGGGGAATTGAATAAAACTTTCATATTCTTTTAATGGAATTAAATATCCTTTAAAAGAATGTGAATGCAATTTAGCTGCATTACATTCGAGGCCATACTTGGGTGTGATCGCTAAGCGGTCATGACTTGGTATTGTTACACACAGAGAATAGTTTTGCCATTTGCCAACTTAAATTCAGTTACTACGACCTAATTTCGTTTACTACGACTAGAAATCGGTTGCTACAACTGAGTTTTGGTTTTCCCGACAAAGTTCAGTTAATACAATTGAATTTTAGTTGCAATACCCAAAATATTTATATCTAGAATTTCAATATGGTTGTACTAACCGAATTTATTGGTTGTTACCACCAAAATACACTTTTCAATTCGGTTGGCACTTTTTTTTCCTGTGTGCACGTTTGTAATGTAAGAAAAACGCAGGTTTGATTCTTACAGCCGGCAGGTTGTAGAAAAATTTTGCATATAGAGACAATCTGACAAGTATAAGACTCAAATAATAATACCATTTTAAATGGAAAAACACTGATGACAGAAACTAAAAACGCTGAAAATAATGTATTCTGATTTGAAAATTAATAGTGTTTATAATTTTTAGAGAAAAACATTTATTCTAATTGGCCTCAACCTTTCTAAATTAAATTTGTCAAATGCAAATTAGCATTTAATTGCGACTGTCTATATGACGTTAAAATGTAGTAGTAGCCTTAATTAACTGTATATGGCCCTAAGGGCTCGGTTAAATAAATAAGAAAAATAAATAAAAAAAAAAAAATAAAAATAAAAAATAAAAAAAAAAAAAAAAAAAATAAAAATGACATTGTACTAAAATATTTTTATGTTTAAAACTACACCTTCCCTGAAGTAATCACCATTCTGGTTATCATCGAACCCACTGTGATATATAGTGTATGAATAATTTGTAGTAATTTTAAGATCATAATTTGAAACTTCAACTTAAAAATGTTTTTAAGTATATATTACCCCGTGAAATAGTAAAATCCAAATAACTGGTTGCAGAACAATTTATAGTGTATTATCACAGGTTCTAATTTCTGTTCTGTAACTGGTTCATTTTATATGGAGTTTGTCCTATTTGCAATAGGTTCTTTACCTCTAAACAAGAACAGGTTGCTTTAGAACCGGTTCTAGAACCAGTTTTAGAACTGGTTCTGGGACAGTGACACTTTATATTTCCACTCCCAGGAACCTGTTCTAGAACCGGTTCCATGTAACCGGTGGTAAAAGAAGTTGTTCTAGTACAGGTTCAGATGTAATCTGTTCTAAAAAATTTTGCTGGGTATTGTCGCTTCGTTTTTTTAAATATACCCTTTAACATTTAAAAATTATCTTGAATTCAGATATGAATTGTTAACATGATATCATTACACTTAGTGACATTTGATTTATTTTAACTTATCGCCTTACAAGTCGTGTAATTGGTATAAATTCATTAAAATACATTAAATTTATGACAACCCGGGCGTGAATAAAATTAAATTGTATATAACAACGAATTGTACCCAGAAGACACATGTGGTTTTTTTTTTTAAACAATATGATGCAGGTTATTTAACAATTCTTTTTACAGAAATTAACTGGAAAAAGTAAAAGAAACCAGATGTTTTGTTATAAATTTATAAAACAATGCCGTATATCATATATTAAGCTAATTCACAAGATTGATGTAATTGCTTTATTTGCGTGAATTAAAAAAATTATATATTTTTCTGCAATACTTTTGATTTTCTATCGTAAGTAAATTTTTTATATTCAGATTTGGGCATTTCCATAGAAAGGATTGAAAACAGTGACCGAAAAATTTAAAGTTTACAAATAATTCCTTTTCACTAGTATTATTAAAGACAAATACTTAAATTTTATTAAAATCAAAAGTTCAAAGCATACCTTAGTTACCATTATAATAAAATGGACTTCAATTTTGCGTTTATGTTTTTGGTAACAGTTTTTTAATTTTCAGTAAATATTTAATTCTTTTTTTTAATATAAGTATACTAATATCTCAAAATATTTGTTACAGCAACAAGTAACTTTAAAAAATGCAAACGGAGTAAATAAAGGACAGTAAATGGTAAGTTTTTTGTTTTGCTTTCATTGATATGTGGGCGTTGTGGTGTAATGGTTAGCGTGTTGGACTTTTACACAGAAGGTCCCGGGTTCGATCCCCGGTGCCGGCAACATCAAAATAATATGTATGAGTTTTTTCTATCCCTCATACGTATCGCAATGTCCACCTTCGGTGTTCCCATAGCAATTAACCCCACCGAAGTAAAATAATGAATCAGGGCTATGAACCAAAAAGCTTCAATAAGTTCGCCAACTCTCCATCAGGTGGCGAGCAACAACTGTTCTAAGACTTATCATCTCGCGCAATTACAGTGTTGCCATGTCTGAAGCCCTTCATATTTCCCCACCTTTCATCTCTATACTATCCCTTTCCAAAGAAAGCAACACACTAAATATAGGAAGTATTTCCTGAGTGTTGCCTCTCTTTAAAAAAAAAAAAATTCGCGTGTATAGCTGGTGTTTAAAACTTTTAATTTAAATCAAAATAACATAAAAATAATCTCGATGTATATAAAAACAAAAAACTAATATAACTGTAAAAAATATTACTTGAGTCAGAGTACAAACTAAATTTTTTTTATATAAATAGAACATTTTTGGTCTTCAAAGTTTAGTAACGTCATGATGCTTGTTAGGAAAAGACCTAACCACGTGCTTGATTACTAAGAAGACAATAATGGAGCAAAATTGATTATTAATAGGTTTTTTTTTTAAAGTTCTGCCTACTGTGGCAGAACCCTTTCTAAAACTTCGGGTTCTGATGAGATCTTTATCCAGATCGAAATACTAGTATCAGCCTAGCTAATATGTTTGATTTGCTTTATTTTTGAAAATATACTGAGGTTGAAAGCTCGTTATAAATTGAAATTAAATCAAGTTTGTTGTGGGTAATTTTATAAAAAAAAATCTGAGATTAATCAATCAGGCTCAAACATTTTAATTTTGAGTAGTAAAATACTGATATTTAAAATTATATATTTTAAAGTAGGTGGCATCTTAATTTAATAAAAGGACTATTAAAAACAGACCTACTTAAGTCACAACAAAAAAAAAAATGCATATATTCTACTAAAAGACGGGGCTATTATAAACTTAATACGTCAAGACCCTTTAAGGTTTGATATGCGCTGAATTCGAATCTGACATCTGAATTTCGCCATAGCATCATATTTTTAAGTTTTAAAAAACTCGGGTTTTCGCTATATTCGGGACGTTCTTACATCGCGAATTGAGCTCTAGTCACAAAACTTTTTTTTGTATCTTAAAGTCATATCTACCTGGATTCAGCGCACATCAAAATATTCTCTAGATCTCTAGTATCAGGGTTGGAAAACTAATTGTCCTGCGTAATTGTATTTCTCAAAAATAAATTCCTCACAAAAAATTTATATTTTTTTTTATTTTACAAGTAAAAAAAATTTTGTTGCTTAATAATGTAACAATTGTAACAATCACAGAAATAAACCTGTCGAAATAGCACAAAAAACTACTAAAAATTACCTTCCAGTAAAAACTGCTAAATTTAGCAGTTTTTTTTTAAATATGAGTAAAATAAGAACAGCACAAATAAATATGTTAACTTTACAAAATTTTAGTTATATTCGATGTGAATTTAAGTTAATTGAAAGTAGCATTTTACTCTGTAATATTAGCAAAAACTTTTACTATAAATTTGTAGACTCAAAATAGCAAACAAAAAACTGTAATATTAACAAAATTTAGTAGAGTGCAAATAACAGTTATTTGGCTAACATCAACAGAAATTTTAACTAAAAAATTGTAGATTGCTGATTTCATAAGGGCAGACTTTTATTTGCATTAAAAAAAAAAAAAACCTAAAAAAATCGCTAAAAATTACACATTTTTAATGATTTTTCTTGTCTACTAATATTTAGTAAATGTTTTTGATGATTTTAGCAGATTATTTTGTTACTTTCTATTAACTAAAATTTAGCTCATATAAAACTAAATATTTGTATATTCAATAACATTTCTTTTTTTTTTCATATTACTAATATTTAGTAAAAAAAAACCGCTAATTTTAACAGTTTTTTCTGCAAGGTAATTTTTAACTAATTCTAACTAGCTTTTTTGTTTTGCCATTAAAAGCTTATTTCTATGAGTGTAGCATTTACCTAATATAAAATTTATGTCACATCACGCTTCGTAACGTGACGTTTCACACTTTGGGATGATAAAAGAAAATCAAAGAAAGTTATACTAATTGTAAAACAAACTTAAAATATTCAAAATAATATTTAAAAAATAGCATTAAACAAATGGAGCCTTCTAGTTGAAAAATAAATTGTTCATAGGTATTGGTTAACTCTGTCTCTTTTGAACAGTAGATTGCGAATTATGTGATTGGCAGAATTCCATTTTGCCACACTCATCGCTGTGTCGACCGTGGCTCAACTCGCTAAGAGGTGATGCTACGAGTCATAGACTGATGTATGGCTGTGGGCTTGAAACTCACTACGACACAAAGTAAAAAGTTTTTCGTGTAGACCAATTTAGCAATATATGTATAATACTTTGTTCAATTGATACATTAATGAACTAACCACTGACGAATCCTTATAATGGACGAAACTGCGGCAGTCTGCCATATCCATTGTGTCTGTTAAATGTTTCAATAAAAATGCTTTCTTCGTCTTCTTCCTGTAAGAATCTAACTAAAAACAATCTTCAGTAATTAATTGTAATAAAATTAATTACGATTGTCGTTATGTGATGGTTACAAACACTTCAACCCAGCTCAAATTAAAAAAGTTTTATCAAATATGTCTGTCTTAATTCGCCGAGCTTTGCGTTTTTGTAAAATACATCAGAACAGCTTCTATTTTTGTCACATCACGTCACCCCTCTTTAATTAGTTATATTTTAGAAGCAAGCAGTTCGATTATTGTATAATTTTTATTAAATAAAGAGTTTCTTTAATTCTACACAAAATATAAGAAAAGGTATATATTTTTCCTTGTTTTTCACCCCATACAATTCATTCGAATTGTAACGTATGGAAATGCCCATTTACAATTATAAAATATTCAACTTAGTATTTTACAACAGTCTTGTGAATTGTTTACATTTGTATCAAATCATCTGTATCAAAGTAAATATGAGAATGTATGTGTATCATTGCACATTGTTAAGAGCTTTTAACGCAACTTAATAAATAATTTATTGTAATCAGACACACATTCGGTAGCACACAAACACATAGCATTGATATTAACACTTTTGAACAGCTGACAACCGGATATATAAATACATACACAATTACAATGTACACCAATGAATGCAACAAAAAAAAAAATTATACTTAATGTGGTGTTATTAAACATATGTATGTGTGTGTATGAGTAAACACTTAAACAGTAAGTGTGTACATGGGTTTTATATGTGTAAGCGTATTAGTATGATAAAGCTGTGTGTAATTGTATGTTAATAAAATTTTATATTAACACAACTTGTCAAGGCTTGTGATACTTTTTTGTTTTGTCTCTTTGAGATGTTTTTATTTTAAAATTCAAACAAACTTTAGCTAACAAGATCTTTCTTTAATTTTAAATGAATTTTAAAAATTTAAGCGCATACATTAGAGTTCCTCAAAATAATAATAAGGAAAGTAAGGATTAACATGCTTTATGATGATTCCTAAAATTGTCTAACCTATGCCAATTTAATAAACGGACAATTTTAAAATGCTTGTAGTTAAAAAAGCGAATTATTTATTTTGAAAAAGAATTTAAATTTTTAACACAGTCTAGACTATAAATTATTAATTCACTTTTTGTAGAGAGCCAACGGACCGCGATCTTCATTTGGCGTATTTTAGGCTTGAATCCTCGAAACATGGTTTGGGGCGACATTTATATAAATTTGTTTTTACACTGCTTTAGATTTTTTCTTCAATTCTTCAGTGCATTTGGCTTCCCACCCATTTTCATACACTTTTTGGCATAAAAGACCTCAAATGTCCTCAATTAGGCGTGCTTTTGTGACGTTTAGAGATTTTGAGTATTTCAGTACAAAAAGTATGTTTTTTTGCATTAAGCCTTTCTAACATCTTTTTGGCATAATAACAGCTTGCGAAATCTGGCCAAAATAATATGTCGTCTTAAGAGTGTCTATCTGTGATATAATTTTCCAGTTTTACTGGACATTTATCAATCTAAACATCCGCGTTTACAGCCACAGCTTTTGAATCCTGCACACAGAAAATAATTTAGCTATTTGCCAACTAGAATTCGGTTACCATGACTCAAAGTCGGTTATTACGAATTTCAGACAGTTGGCACAACTTGATATTAGTTTTCACAACATAGTTCGGTTAATTCAACAGAATTTTAGTTGCAACAGCCAAAATTTTCAGAAATATAATGTAAATATCGTTGTATTAACTAAATTTATAAGTTGTTATCATTAATATACACTTTTCAATTCGGTTGGCAATTTATTTTTCTGTGTGTGGATGTAAAGTTGTGATATAAATTAAGCAAAATGGCTGCCCAAACTAGTACTTTTGGTTCAAACTTCGCTTTGGAAAAATGCCGTAGCTTGTCAACAGAATGAAATAGAAAAAAAGAAAGGTATTTTTCATAATTCAAAATTATTTGAAAACTTTCTTGAAGTTTCTTCTCAGTTGTTTGCATGTTGTTGGTATTTCTGTTTATATGGTATTTCGCGTTCATATTGAGCAGGTTTTTGCGAATTTTTTCCTTGGAAACGCGAAATTTGTCGACTAACTTCCGATTTGATACCCCCACTTTGATCGAACGCCGATTTGTTCAATTTAACAAGCTCAGCTGAAGTCAACTTTTTTTGGACATCTTCTCTTTTTTAAGCTGGTTGATCCTACTCCATTATCAAACCGTTTGAATATGGAATATATTGTGCCATGTGCTACTGGTTTCTTAACACTTCTTTTTGGATACCGTCAAAGCATTTCTTATACATTTTTCTTTAACTGTTTTGTTCAACCACTTTTATTTGCAATATTTATTTGTTGGTGAAATTTATAAAACTTTTATGTATTTACATAAATGCTCCATAAGGCATATTTACTACTACAAACAGAATTTTCTAATTTCTGTCAATGTTTTTGTAACTTTGATATTTTTAATATTTAAGGCCTGGTTTTGTATGACATGTCACTCAAAAAATTCGTCTAATCGAGTGATAAAAATTACTTTGGGGTTCTGTATGACGAATGTCACTTTGTAATGAGTGAAAATGTAAGAGTTGTCATTTTCGTTCTCATTTTTTGGTTTATATATAGCGACTTGAAACGTCAAAAAACAGACGTTCACAAAAAAGCATTAAAGCGAAAATAACAAAAAAAAAAGTTAAATATGCATTTTGTACACAAAACACGTTGTTTTTATTTGTTTTGTTTGGCAATTTTAGCTTAAAGAAGACGAATTCAGTGCAATTTGAAAACCTGATGTGTCTAATGGAAGAATTTCCACACCTAGCAACGGGAACACCGACATTTGGGTGCAGCAGAGCAGCACTGAAGAACACCTGGGACACTGTTGCTCAAAAGCTAAATGCCCACGGTCCCCCGGAAAGAAATGGAAGTGAGTGGAAGAAGGTATGAAACTAGTGAGTTTATGCCACTAAAATCATCTAAGCCAAAGTTATTATTAAAATAATTTTTTAATAATTTAATAATTTCATCACTATCACAGGCACTGGAATCGCTATCAAATCCCATAGCAATTTACCCGAACATTTTTATTTGTGAATTTGTTTTGTTTTTTTATTACACAAATTTAATTTTTAGAACACTTTAATTATTTCAAAATAAATTCAATATTTTTCCAAAAAAAAAATAGCTGTTTTTGTTTATATTTTATTTACAGTAGATGGCAATACCAACAAAAAATGTGTTATTTGTAACAAGCTAACAAAACCCGAAAAAACAATATCATGACAATCTCTACAGTTTGACATAACATAAATCTTTACGAACTCAAACGTAAGTCAGACTAACGAATTATAAAAACTTATTTTCTTACGTATTCGTTCGGGTGCCACACGTTCTTATGAAATTATATACGTATTGTAAAAACAGGCTGTTAATATTCTTATATAAAACAAGTGGAAGCATTAAAGTCCGATGTGCCGAATTGGTATGCAAAAAGATTAAATTCGGCTGTGACGAATTTTTGGATACCCTCCATCTCGGTGTTTTCATAAACCAGGGAAAGTGCAAACAATATTAATATCTATATTCTTTGTAAAAATAACAAAAATAATGTTGTTTTTATAATTAAAACAAAATATGACTGATTGATTAATGTATTTGGGATGTTACAAAAGAAAAAATGTTTAATTAAAGTTTACTAAAATGAATCTGAAATTCTGCAGTGGGTATTCAAAGGTTATTCTGATTACCTAAAGAAGAACGTGTAGTGAAAAATATATATATTTGTATAGTTCCTTATGATGTTAAAAAACTGTTGTAAAATTCGCCTGTTGTTTGTCTCCTTGCCTATATAATAATGAAAGAAAGTTACTAAAATATATTTTTGGATCGTTAGAAGAGATGCAATGAATACAAACGCATAAAAACAGTTTCGAATAATCAGAATTTTAGATAAATTTAAGGGAACAAAAATACACTTGCGGAGACATACATAATGAAATAATTATGAAATGCCAGTTTACATTACAACACATGTGTTTATACTATACATCACATAAGTAAAACGGAAAGTGTGATGAAACTAAGTTTGTCAAAAATTATAAAAGAAAATCTTTCGAGTGTTTAGGGTTTTCGAGATACAAAAAATTAAAGAAACTGGTATTTCAAATTATTGTTTTTCAGCTCAGTTGCTTGTGCAATTCTCGTTTACGACTCCTAGAATAAGAACCCTAAGAAATTTTCCCAAAATTCGATTGGTTTTTACACATCAATACTTTAATTTAGATTATTTTTGTATGTATCAAATAAAAATTAGGGCTTTTAAGGAAAACAAATGCATATAATCAAAAGATTTTAAGATGAAGTATGCACCTTATATGTCTTAAATAAAAAAGTTCTGAAAGTGAATGTCCTTTAAATTGAATGGGGTTTTTAATAAATGTAATTAGAATGTAAGAGTTTCCTTGCAAATTTATTAAAGGTTGAGTATGAAAATAAGTAAAAATAGTGTACGAAAAAAGTTATGAATTTACATTGTTGGATTCGGGGATTTTGTTGCTGGATATTTTTTTGATCTGATAACGATTAATGTGTCTGGCAACTCCGGTTAATGCAGTCAAATAAATAAAGAATTTTAACTAAACTATTTTGTTCTACCTTTTTTCTAATTGGTGATTTTTTGATTTGTTGGGGTTAACAAAAAAAGGTATATGGCAAGCCTGGTATATGGAAAACAAAAGCATACTTTATAAATTAGCTTAACAATTTTTCGAGGGCTTCTCGCATTTGCACTTATAACCAGTGTTGCCAGGTTTGCAAAGCATAAAAACGACAAACTTTCTAGAAAAAATCGTCAAAATCGTCATCATGTTTTGAAAAAATCGTCAAAATAAAATATATTTGTTAGAAGAGGGATAAAGTTTTAATAAAAAATAAAATACAATAATGTTATTCACATTTCAAATGTTAACGTGTTATCGTTGTAATATAACACGATTTTTGACACTTCTCTTTGGTTTAAACTTCGAAAATCATTATATTTTACAACGATATTCATATTTATAAAATGTTGAAACAGTGTGCCCCAGTAGGCTAGTTGGTAGCGTGCTGGCTTATCAGTGCGGTCGTGGGTTCGATTCCCACCAGAGGCACTGATATGTTTTCGCTACAACGCGCCGAAGCCATAGTAGCTAGTGCTCGGTTAATGTAATAGTATATAACTTGTAATTATATGATTATTAATTAATAAAATAACAAAAATATAATGTTGAAAGATCAAATAAATACAACTTTAAATCAAACTAATTTTACCACTTGAACTGTTAAACACTGTTAAACACACACTGCATAATTCTGTGAACAACATTTCAGTGGCACAACTTTTTAAATATTAAATTCTTTTACAAAATTTGGAAATTCTTTAACAATAAGTCTGTTCGATTACTTTTCCTGTAAAGTTCAGTAAAAACTACTCAGTAACAAAATTACAAATAGTAAGACAAATTTACAAAGAAGTAAACGAACAGAAAATTGTAGGAATTATTAAATTAGATAAAGCAGCTTGTTTTAAATATTAAAAAAAAAATCAACTGGTCATTATGGAAAAGGAAAAAGTTAATTGAAATTATCGACCAAAAATAATTTAAATGTTTTTTAACTTCTTCCATAGTTAATTATTTAATCATTTTCACTTTCAATCCATAAACAATTAAAATTTAATTTAATTTTTGTTTACTAAAAATACAAGCATATTTTTTATTTTTAGTCATATGTTTTTTTCATCTTACAAATTCTTTCTGGCAAAAATGTATAGAGTAAAAACTTGTAAGTTCTTTGGCATCAAACTGTCACTTTACTCTCTCTTTTTACCAGTTTTACTGCGTATTTGTCTAAACGAACACCTTCCAGTAAAAACTTGTACAAATTTTTGTGTTATCGAACAAACTTAATGTTATATTTTTAATTATTAAATTTTGGCACTTTATTTATATTATTAGGCCTGTTTTTTAAGCACCGGATTTATTTTTGGATGTATTTTGTTTCATTTAAAGTTGTATATATATCATCTTTCAACATGAAATATATTCGGGCTAGAGATCTGTTTGTTTCGCAAAAAAAGTCCATGCCTTGTATTTTAACATGAAAATTTTTTTATTTTTATTTAAATCTAACTCCAATTAAATTTTATAAAAATTTAAAGAAATGTTCTAAACATATAAACACAGAAACTAAATTAAGCTAAACCCGTAATGAATTTATAAAAAAATAAATGCGGTTTGGATTAAGTTTTATTCAATTCTAGGATTTGCATTTTTGCAAAATTGTATTTCACATCATATTAGCATATAAAAGCTAGCTATCGATCAAAAAACAATGTTTTTGCTTTCAATTTTTAACGAAATAATATAAATTTAATGATCGAGCCGGCGATTTATGAGAATGATAAATAAGTAGATCTTGCTGACATATTAAATTATTGTCAAAAAATCGTCATTTTGGAAGCAAAAGTCGTCAAATAGTCATTTAGTTATTTTGGGTATTAAATATCATCAAAATGACTACAAATCGTCAAACCTGGCAACTCTGCATGCGATTGCTACTAATTCATACGTACATACATACTGTATACAAAACAAAACAAAAAAACAACAACAATATTTTGTGAGTTTTTTTTTGTTTTTAAGTGTTGATCATGACCATGGATGGTAACCGATTCTATGTGGTTATTGGTCGTAGTAACGCTATTTTCTTTTATTTCGGTAACGGTATTTTAGGGGAAACTATACTTCAGTTATTTCGGTAACGGGATTTTAGCGTTAACGGTATTTTAGCGTTAACGGTATTTTATTTATTTCGCTAACGGTATTTTAGCGGTAACGATATTTTAGATATTTCGGTAACTTTATTTTAGGGAAAAAGATTTTTCAATTATTTTGGTAACGGCATTTTAAGGATAACGTTATTTTAGTTATACAGATAATGTTAATGCACACCACAATTTTTAACCGCATTATGCCCGAGTTTAAATGACTGTCTAGTTTATGATCATACTTTGGGAAAAATATCTATTTACAGAAGTTTTTTTGTTCAGATCTTGTTAGATTATTTCGGTAACGGTATTTTAAGGTAACGTATTTTACGGATAACGGTATTTCAAGAATATCGGTAACGGTATTTAAGCGATAACGATAGTCAGTTGAAAGGTGTTAGAGTCGGGGACGGTATTCTTGTGTATAAGCATTGAATGTGCGTATGTATGTATGTATGTATGTATGATGAAATAAAAAAAAAAATTTTTAGTGGTCTTCCCACATTTTCACTCATAACTTTTGAACGCGGTAACCGATTTTGATCATTTTCACTAGAAAACTGCTCATGATATCAACAAACAATTTGACTGAAAATTAGCAGTACCTCTTCTGTATTGGAGGAGTATTTTGTGTTTCCACAGACAGACGGACGGACAGACGGACAGACGGACATGGCTATATCGACTTCTCTATCCATGCTGATCAAGAATATATATAGTTTATGGGGTCCCAGAATTTTTTTAAAAGAATTACAAAACATTTGACAAAGTGAATATACCCTCCTGCACTATGGGATGGAGGGTATAAAAATACACTTTACAAAATTAAAAAAAAAAAAAATTTGGGAAAACATTTGAATTTAAAAAAGGATGTGTTTCCTTAAGACGTTCGCAGCTTTTTTTTCAGTTTTTTAAATAAATTTTATTTACAATTTAATTCATTACAATTATTTTGTCTCAGCACCTTATAGGCATTATTGAGGCGAGTTGGCAAGAATTAATAATATTAAAAACTTACATTTGTTGAAATAAATTCATTTGTGAAGAAAATAATAATTAATAAAAAAAAAAATAAATATTATACTAAAAGTTCATTTAAAAGTTGCAAAATTTGTTCTTTTAGTAAACAGAAATTCTAATTTCGTTTTTTAAACTCACGGCTACCTATAAAATCTGCTCGCTGTTAAGTTGTTTCCAACCTACACCTGCCTACTCTTAAGTTTCCATTGCTTCTCGTATTTATTATATGATCATTTCTTGTAAACTTTATTGTATGATGACCAATATTGTTCAAACACTTAAAGACGTATAATAAAAGTTGCATTTTGTAAAGACCATGTATGGGTAAAATTGACTGGCATTTATTAGTGTATAAAGAAGTTGTTGGGTATGTAACTGGAAGATTGAACACCACCTTCAGAGCTTTATTTTGCATTCGTTGAATGGACTTTAAGGCATTACTTTTCTTATAACCATATGAAATGGCTAGATAATTTAAATGACTTTGAACAAGGGCGTTCTAAATTAAAAGTTTAGTATCCTTACTAAATTTGTTCTTAAATTTGTATAAAATACCGACAGCTTGGGATGTTTTTGTCCTTAGATACTGCAAATGTTGATCCCAAACAAGATTGCTTCTAATGTGTATACCTAAGTATTTTATGGAATCGACCTTGCTAATCTCACTACCATTCACGTTGACAGAAAAATGATTACTATGCCAGCCAGGCTTAAATCTCAGCATCTTCGTCTTATTGGCATTCAAAACGAGCTTATTTATTCGAGCAAACTCACAAATTAAGGCTGCATCACGTTCCATGTAAGCCATGTAAGCTAACGAAGGATGTATATTGTTTGTATTACATGTGTTTTGTTATTGTTTTTTCGTTGGTGTTAATCAAAACGGTATTTAGAAACATAACATAATTCCATTTTTGTTGCCTACACAAATTTGTTTTGCATTTACAAAAAGATCTCTGAAATATATTTTATTGTGTCCATATTGTTATTGGCAATATTAACGATAAAATCGTAAAGGTTTTTACTAAATTATTAACACGAGTTCATAAAAAATATCCACAACTTATAAAAGTTAAATTATTTAAGTACTAAATAATTCAAATACATTTTTAATTAAATTGATTCATAA